>JARHVA010003868.1:1152500-1217500 GCA_037957365.1 Torreya grandis | reverse complement strand
AAGAGTCTAGAGTACAAAGGTTATTTATTAAAATTATATCTTTCCCATATATTTTTGGTAATGTACATAATTTCAAGGTTTTTGATGATGATTAACAAATTATTCAATTCTTGATTAATCTAGGACAACTTGAATCTCAAATCATTGATGATAAAGAAATAAATTATTTATGCCAAGAGGAATTGGGAGAATAAGAAGTTATTCAAATTTAATAAAATTGAATTCCTTTAGGGATGGTTTCTTTGGAGATAACATTTTCTATGGATATCCAAGCTCAATAATAGAGGCAACCCAAAGTCAATGAAACCTAGTTAAAGAAGGAGAACTTGGGGGATGAGAGTGATCCATGCTATGTCAACATTGGTATCAATTGAAATCTAGAAGAAAGGCAAAGGGTGAAAGATTTGTTTCTCCATTATAAATATGTGATTACATGGACCTATGAAGACTTGAAGGTTTTCAATCTTAGATTCATCACCCATATAATCCTATTGAAGATAAACCATAAACCATTAAGGAAAATATAGAGGTCGATCAACCCCATCCTGGAAAAACTCATCCAAAAGGAAGTAGAGAAGATATTGAACACTAATATATTTTTTCTCTATCAGACATATAAATTTAGTTTCCAACTTATTTTAAATCAGTGAAAAAAGTAGCTAGATTAGATTGTGTGTTGAGTTCAGGAACTTGTATAAGGCGTATGAAAAAGACAACCACCCTATACCTTCCCTAGATGAGGTGATATAGATAGTAAGTGGTTTTGGAATGATGTACTTATTATATAATTTTTTGAGATATAACTAGGTGATGGTAGAATATAAAGATAGTATGAAGATGACATTTACCATAAAGTGGGGTACTTATGTGTACAAGGGGATGCCTTTTAGCCTCAATAGGTAAATTAATAATCATTTACATTGATTACCTCATTATTTTATCAAAGAACAAAATTTATCATGTATGTCATCTACAGTCAATCTTTAAAAGATGAAAAATGTTTGGTATCTTGTTAAACCCAAAAAAGAGCACATTTAGTATTGCCAAGGGTAAATTATTGTGGCACATCATCACCAAGGAAGGGATAACCATTGATTTGAGTTAAATTAAAGATATTTATAGCATTACATTCCCAAACAATAAAAAAAATCTCAAGTCTTTCTTTAAAAAGATAAATTTTCTGAGGAAGTTTATCTTAGGTTTTGTAAAAATTGTAAAACCCCTAAACACAATAATTAAGAAAGATGCTAAAGTGAAATGGGAACTAGAGGATCAAAATTATTTTCAAGACATTAAAGATGCCATATCATATTCTTTAGTGTTAATAAGCCTAGACTTCAATAAGGACTTTTTATTATATTTCTTTGCTTCAAAGCACATAATTATTATCGTGCTTACCTAGAAAAAGGATGAAAGTGAGCATCTTATTACATTTATGAGAATGAATTTAAAGGAAGTAGAGCTTAGGTACTCCATGATAGATAAGAACATATTTTATTTTTCCAAAGTGATAAATAAATTTAGGCATTACATCTTGAGAAATAAGACCATCATCATTGTGCTAGACCCTATTGTCAAGATCACTTTGGGAGAAAATGATTTTGGAGAGCGAAAATGGAAATGTTTGAGGCAAAATTATATTATTTTAACATATAAATTAAGACTATAAAATTTTTAGAGGATAATTCATCATTCATTTATGACTAAGCTTAACCCATACATCACCTTTGAGGAGGTCTATGAGACCCAGGTATCTAAAGGAGATTGGTATGCTGATATCATTCATTATTTACTCATTGGTACTTATCCTCCAGAACTTAGTAGATAACAAAAGATATTTTTGAGGCTTAAATTTTCTCACTACATGATCAAAAAAGAGATTTTTCAAAATGGGATAGTATTAGCCAATAGTCTTTAAAGATGCACATGCCCATGTAATAACATGCCATGAATGCTAGGTCTTGGAAAAGAAATAAGTACATGTAGTAATGCCATTCCATCTTGTTGTTTAAATAAGGCCATTTACTTAGTGAGGCTTGTATTTCATCAGTGTCATCAACCCAAATTATTTATCAATCCATGAATTTATAATCACAACCATAGATTAATACACTAGATGGATTAAATTAGTGGCCACAAAACATTCTAGAGCACAAGATGTAATCAGTTTTTTTTGAATAAAACATAATAACTAGGTTTGGTGCCATCATTTCCTTAATGTATGATAATGGAACATTATTGTAATGATTTGAGTTCACTAAATAGGCCTATGATAATGAAATCACCATTAGGTCATCTTCTAATTATTACCCACAAGGAAATGGATTAGCTAATTTGATAAATAATAACCTATTTGATGTCATAAAAAATTAGCTGTAAATAAACCTAGAAGATGGAATAATATATTGAAATATGCATTATGGGTGCCCAAATAAAATACAAACATGACATTAAAGCTTTACCCTACATGATAGTATATGGATGACATCAGGTATTCTAAATTATGCTTAAGTTAACAACATATCAATTGATGCAAGAGTACATGGAACCAAGTGAGAAAGTAAAATCTTGATTATTGGATATAATATAAATTAAAGATTAAAGGATTAAAGCCTTAAATAATTTTAGTAAACATGAGGACTTAGTCAAAATATGGTTCAACAAAGGAGTAAAGTTTAAAACATTTGGAGTATATTATCTGGTGATTCTATGGGACAAAGCCCATTAAAACTAAGGATAACATGGAAAGTTTACCCCCTTATGGGTTGAACCTTACTAGATATTAAAGAGTTTGGGTAATAATACTTCTTGTTTAAAAGACCTCTAAGGTAATTATTGTTATTTTATCACAAAATAATCATTACATCTAATATCATAAGGTAGAACCCCTTTGTTTTTTATAAAATCCCCTAAACCACCAAAAAACCATCTTTCCCAAGACTAGTGGACTATGGAATACATCATGCACTTAAAAAATTTGTAAATGTGCAAAATGCATGTTGGGCCCCAGATCCCACCACACACCTAAGTTGAAAGAATCTAGAACTTGATGTGCACTTTGCACATTTAAAATCATTCAAAGTACATGATGGGATCTAGATACCACAAAACATACCTTCCACTTCTATGGGAACTTTTACATGCTTTTATCACCTTCCACTTCCATGAGAACTTTCATGTGATTCCATCACCTTCCACTTCCATGAGAACTTTCATGTGCTTCCAACACCTTCCACTTCCATGGGAAATTTCATGTGCTTCCACACATTCCAATTCCACTATAAATTTAATGTTCTTCAAGTACCTTCCACTTTTTCAAGAACTTTCACATGTTTCCATCACCTTCGACTTCCATGAGAAATGTTACATGCTTCTAGCACCTTCCACTTCCATAAGAACTTTCATGTGCTTCCAACACCTTCCACTTCTATGGGAACTTAATGTGCTTCCATCACCTTCCACTTTTGTGGGAAATTTCATGTTCTTCTATCACCTTTCACTTCTATAAAAACTTTCATGTGCTTCTAGCACCTTGCATTTCTATGAGAACTTTCACCTACTTCTAGCACCTATAAATCCTGCCAGATTTCACAGTTGGTTTTTCACAAGTAATAGATTTAGTTTCCATGCCTCTTAAGGAAATGAAGTTCAAATCTAAGGTAAATAATGTTATTTCAGAAATAAATGTATCACTTTGAAATAATCATAGATAAAAGGAAAATATTGAAGGAACAAATCAATAAAATTGAAGGAGAGAATTATTCAAGCAAATTGTGTAGCTTCTAATATCTACTCTTATGAGATGGATGCAGAATGGATACAAGAGTTTTCAAAATCCTTTGATGCATATACTAATAAATTTTAGGCAAATAATGACCAAAAATTTGAAGAATAAGCATAGGTGAAAATTACACTTTCCATTTTGACAAATATGAATTGTTGAAAAGTGCAAAATCATGAAGTACAAATTGCATGATTCATTTTGGCAAAAGTGATGAAGACTTAAAATGTTGTATAATTATCACTTATGTTTTTGAAAGTTGGGGTTTTTTTATGGAAAATTAACTTGGAATTATTTTCAAAGTTATATTTTGTTTTGAAATAACACTTCTATTTTGGGCACCTCTTTTTGCATAAGTAATCTATTTTCAAATAACTGCCAGATGAAGAAGCATTACATGGAGATACAATAGTTAAAACCATGCCATACCACATGATGTTATTCCAAATATAATTCCCATCTCATCTATGCCACATTTCCAACCATTCCGTCACTCAAAGATGCCAAAAATAGGAGAAATAACCTCTTTTACATGAGGGTTTTAGATTTTCATGATCTTCTTCAACTGGGCATTCAAGTTTTGTCAACTAAATCTTATCTAAGAGAGATTTTATATTAAAATGGGTAGATCCCATAGACCATATCATATTTTTATGTTATAGGATATAATTTTTGCATTTTAAATGTATCTTCTATAAGTTGTAACCTTTGGAGAGAAATAAATTGAATATTTACCTTTCTTGTCTATGGAATATCTATGTTGTGCACTGTCAGGAATCTAGAACAACAAACATGCTCTGACTCCACTGTTAGGACCGAGGAAGCACCATTGATTACCAAGAAACTTATTATGTAGAATTAAACCAAAAGCAATAAGTAACTAGAATTCAGAAATAACACAGAATATGAGAGACAATACCCAATTGTGTTCCAAAAAAGAAATACAACAAAGAAGATTGCCACAGTTCTTCTTCCTTACACACCTCTAGGGCTCCCACACCTCTAGGCCATAAATAATAAATCTCTTCAAGAGCTCACTCTCTCTCTTACGGTCCCAACACACAACTCAAACATAGGGTTGGTGTTCACCTCCAACTAGTCAGTATCACTATTGCCAGTACACAAGTGCTCCACACACTCCACAAGTGCTCCATGCACTCCAAGTACTCAACATAATCCAAGTAGATCTCCCATGAACTTGCAACAACCTGCAACTCAAATTATCTTACTTTGGAAGGAACTACCTTGCCTTCCTCTTTGCTCTCCAATTGAGTACACACCGTACTCCAAGTAGATCCTACCTGATCTTGCTACTTGTTGTGTTGTTGTTACCTTGATCTTGCTACCACATGCAGATTAACCTAGTTCTACACACCTGCAAACCTAGACCTCGCACACACATACTCTTGTAGATCAATGATCTTACTTACCATGTAGATCTCTAAACGTGGCCTTGCACACCTACTGACCAAGATCCTACATACATGAAGAATCCTTTTGATTCTCCAAACTAACACCCATACTTGGCACTGTGGCACTATGAGAAACACACCTTGCTCTCTTCAATCTAAAGGAGCTAATATTTTCTCTCTTACTCTCTAGCACAAATTACAATACAACCCATGAGTCTCTTAAATAGATCTCATGCAAACAATAATTAGACACCTAATTACAATAATTAGATCCATAGCTTCAAGACTAAAATTAGCCTTCTTCATGCAAACAACCTAGTTCGTTAACTGAACTGTCCATGTGAACTGGTACTGTTCTAAAACTAGTACAGGTGACCGATGTTGGTCCCTATCTACATGGGGGTGACTGACGTTAGCTAATCTCTGACCGTTGTCAGCAGCTTGCTCTATCTCCACCTGACCATACGTTAGTTGGCTTCGACTGATCAGACTAGTTGACTGCTCTGTACACTTAGCAACCTCTCAATAACCTCCTCCATGTCTGCATTAGTGAAGCTTTTAGCTCCACAACCTAACAATCTCCCACTTGGAGATAAATAACTACATTGTACCTATACCTATACACTGTCTAATCTATTTCCTAACTTGTATCCCTCTTCAAGCTCAACCTTGAAGACCAACCACCACAAAACTTGTGGTGCACCTCCTGTCATCCAAGTAACCTACCACATCTGCATCTACAAACACACGTAGAAAAGAACTTGACCCTTCATAGCATGTCGACCTGTTGCTGGTCCCTCTCAGATACCTTAGAATCCATTGAACTGCCCTCTAGTGCTTCTTTCCTGGATCAGCTCCAAACTTTCTGACAACACCCATTGCTTGGGCAACCTCAGGGAGTACACATGTACTCAAACCTCATGTGATGTTGAACACTAAACTATCCAGGCCTTGGTGTGTTCCAGTTTTGTATCTTGTGTATTGAACCTTGCTAACACCTGATTCACATCAGCTCCCACTAGAGACAAAATCAACCTATGATCTTCCATGTCTCTCATGCCAAAGAATTTCACTACTCCAAATTCCTCATGACACACCACTGAACTAACTTTACCTTTATTTTAGCAAAACCCTATTTGTGTAACCCTGCATCAAGCAAACACACCACATATAGTAATAAGATAATGTCACGACTCATCATCCACCTGGTAAAGAAACCACAATAGTTACAATGACATTGACTAAAGCCATGCTTTGTCATCCACCTGTCAAACTTGTACCACTGTATTGGAGCTTCCTCAAGACCATATGACCTAGCCTTCCATCTCACGTATCCATTCTCTCTATTCTTTAACTAAGGTATCCATTCATCTCAGTGCTTTCATATTGACTGGCAACCCTACCAAATCTCCCATTTGGTTTTGCATCTTGTTCATGCCATGCTCCCACTGTTTCTTGGATCCTTCCTGCTCTACAGTGAGCAACTGAGTATAAAGAAGAGGAACAACAAATTTGAGGCTTACTTACCACTTTCAGATCCTCCATATGGGCATTCGAGACTCCTTGACAGTTTGTTGTCCACCCAAAATCTGTCTACAATGACCAACCTCGGTCACCACACAATCTGCATCCGACCGACGTTGACTTCCCATGCGACTGTCCTTTCTGATTGACGCTAGTTTTTTGACTGACATCAGTCTTACCTAGTCTCTGATGTCAGTTTTATGACTAACACTGGCAGCCACCCTAGCTAACACCACCAGCTCTAATCTACACATGACCGACATCAGCACCTATCTGTTTGATGTTGGTTCCCCATGACCGATGCTGGTAACTGTGTTCACCTGTGAGTGATGACTTTTTACCCGCGAGCTCTCCATGGATCAAAACCCTGTCCAAACCACCTTGCTTAGAGATGTACTCAGTCCTTCATCCACTGATCTCTGTCTGTCATTTCCTCCAGAGAACACCAAGGCTTTCCAGTTCTTAAGTCTATCAAACACATCTGATCTTCCTACTTAAGAACATGCATCTCCTTCTTGCTCATGTGACCAAGCCTATAAAGCCACATCTTCATGCAATAGAAGAAGAATCAATAATATAAGAAAGTAGATAAAGAGTACCTACTTTATTACCACATGCTAATTCAAGTGTATCCACTGTAAGAGTTCTTTTGCATCTCTCATCACCTAACTTTCCTAAAGAAATTAGCTGCATCTTCAGAGACTGGGACTTGCATGACCTCCTTCAACACCTATGTGTTGGCCACCTACAATTTCAGCTTCACTTCCCCTTTGCCAATTCTTTGGCAAGGCACACTAGCCCCTAAATAAATCTTTCCAAAGTCTCCAAAGACCTTAACATGGAAAAATACTCTATTTCAAACTACATGGAAAGAGGCAACTAAAATATATAAAACAAGATTCTACTTTATCCAAGAAACATCCTAGAGCATCTTGTGCAACAACACCTACAACATCTACTTCTTCAGTTCCTTCATGCTGATTTGCTACCAACCAAAAATCTTTCTTTACCTGCTCTTTCTTTCCATAACACCATAATTGACCATTCATGCTTTTCAATTCCTCCATTCTTAGCATAATTTCTTCTACCTTTGCTATACTCCCACTCAATCATAAACCCCTAAGAGTGATCATGTAATCAAACACAAACCTACTCCCTGCTAACCTTAGCTCTGATACCAACTGTCAAGAATCTAGAACAACAAACATGCTCTGACTCCACTGTTAGGACCGAGGAAGCACCATTGATTACCATGTATAGGCAACTTAATATGTAGAAATTAATCAGAAGTAATAAGTAACTAGAATTTAGAAATAACACAGAATATGAGAGACAATACCCAATTGTATTAATACTCTTCCAGAAAAGAATTACAAATGAAGAGATGCCACACTCTTCCCACCTTACAGGCTCACCACACCAAGTTTTTAGTAATTCACCTTCAAGAGCTCACTCTCTCAATTACGGTCCCAACACACAACTCAAACACAGAGTTGGTGTTCACCTCTAACCAGTCAGTATCACTACTTCTAATACACAAGTGCTCCATGCACTCCACAAGTGCTCCATGCACTCTAAGTACTCAATGTACTCCAAGTAGATCTCCCATGAACTTGCAACAACCTACAACTCAAATGATCTTATTTTGGAAGGAACTACCTTGCCTTCCTCTTTGCTCTCCAACTGAGTACACATCGTACTCCAAGTAGATCCTGCCTGATCTTACTACTTGTTGTGTTGTTGTCACCTTGATCATGCTGCCACCTGCAGATCAACCTGGTTCTGCACACCTGTAAACCTAGACCTCACACACACATACACCTGTAGATTAATGATCTTACCATGTAGATCTCCAAATGTGGCCTTGCACACCTACTGACTAAGATCCTACATACATGAAGAATCCTTCTGATTCTCCAAACCAGCACCCACACTTGGCACTGTGGCACTAGGAGGAACACACCTTGCTCTCTTCACTCTGAAGGAGCTAATATTTGATCTCTTACTCTCTAGCGCAAAGTACAATATAGCCCATGAGTCCATTATATAGATCTCATGCAAACAATAATTAGACATCTAATTACAATAATTAGATCCATAGCTTCAAGTCTATAATTGTCCTTCTACATGCAAACACCTAGTTCACTAACTAACTATTCATGAATTGGCAGTTCTGGAACCGCAGAGGTGATCGACGTTAGTCCATGTCTGCCTGGAGGTGACCGACACTGATCGATCAATGACCGACGTCAATTGCTCTTCTCACTGTATATGCCTAGCATCGGCTGATCAGACTGATGTCAGTTGCTCTGCAACTCAGCAACCTCTCAGCAACCTCCTCCATGTTTGCATCAGTGAAGCTTTTAGCTCCATAACCTAACATGCACATCATTTGATTATTTGTGGAAGCTTTGTCTTTTAATTAAGTCATAATAAAATTCATCTATGGTATTTTACCTCTTGAAACTATTTCTTGATTTTGATAAAAATCCTTTTCCCTTTTGTGAAAAATAGCTTAAATACTTCCTCTGATTCTTCATTTGTATAAGTATGTTTTAAAATTAATTCAGTATAATTTTCCTCTCGATTGTGTTTATCAAGAAATAAGTAAGATCCACTTAGATATCTTATGTAATCACCATTTTTAAGTTTCATAAAGTTTTGTTCTTTCCCTTTTCCTTGTCAATATTTTTAGATTAGGAGAAAAGACACTAAAAGAGCAAAATTTTCATAGAACCGGTACTCTACTAGTTGCACCAGATATAGTGAAAGGAAGTTATCCTACTCTAGAGGTTAACCTAATTCACCATAGTCCCATAACTTAGATTTTTTCCCATTATATCATTAGGTGTTGCATGGTGAGCTATTCCAGATCAAAGATGAGTGCAAAACTTATGTGATAATAGTTCTTAACACACCCAGTGGGACAAGCTTCATCATACACTAAAGAATTAATGTTTTATTTGGTGCTCTTAGCCTTGAAATATAGTTTTTTAAAACACCATGGAGACTCCAAGAATAAGAATCATCTAGTTTTAATATCACTAGTCTTCATATTCTCAAAAATCAAGAAAATCGATGAGTTGTTGATTTTGAGTTTTATTGTAATCACCTTATGATTCCACTTGTTTAAGATTTCTAGATCTTAAATTTAGACCTATAACTTCATGATTTATCTATAAATGATTGATTTATTATGTCCCTTTTCAAGCATATTACCTTACATTCAGTTTTAGATGTAAGTTGTATGTGACAAGACCTTCAAACTATCTTTTATGCCCTTCTACTACCCATATCAAATTGAAGACGCTGCTGATATTATATCAAATATCCATGTTACATTTGGATATCATCATCCTCATAATTTTCATCTTAATCCCAATCACCCCCCAAAGTCTCATTAGTGTTTCCCATGTGGGAAACCCCATGATCAACAAACTTGTCTATTTTCAAGGGAAACAATGGCTCACATGATATGGGGATATTGGAAAGAAAAAAATATATAGAATTAAAAATAGAACCACCTATCCCATAGCCATGGTAACCTTCTTAGACCAAACACCCAAATTTCAAAATTTCAAAACTTGTCAAGGTCACTCTTCAAGAAGATAAAGTAGTTATAGAAGCTAAACAATTTTTTTTGAGTTTTGAGAGTGCTCCTTTAATCCCAAGGTTAATTCTTGAACATGTGCCTCTCACTACATTGGTTAAGCTTTTTTTCTCTCTTCCATTCTACCAAGAAAATGATGAGATTGGTAGCCTTTTAAATGATCCTTATATATCTAAGACTAAAGATTATTGGTTTCATTCCATGTTTTATGCCTACTTTGAAGATTTAAATGAAAGGGAACAGCCCAAGGTCAATACATAGGAGATCTTGGCATAACAAGATGATATCATTTAGGAATTCTTGGTAGATTTTGAGGTAAAGCAAGAAACAAAAGATTTGGGGTAGTTGGTTAAAGATGATGATTTTGATAGTCTTCTGATTACACTCAAGGATGAAGTAAAAGATGGAGATTTAATCCCTTATAAAGATCATATATGGTAAGAGATACTCAGTGGGTATTCTACAAATAAGGATAACGAAGTAGTAAAATGCCAAATGTACAAGTCTCATGCTGCAAGTACCAGAATGGGCTCCCAAGTTTCTCCTTAATAATAGGTTGTCTTATTATATTCTAGGCCAAATAGGAAACTCATTCATTGGGGAACATTTTGAATCATGGCATCCAAAGAAAGAATGAAAAAAAGTACCATGTAGCCAAAAGGGTGGATTGTCTTTATGTCTTCATAATACAAGGAAGTTGCAAATATGATGAGGTATTTTTCATTCTAATAAAATTGATTTTTATCAAGCTTGAACAAAACTATGGTGTTATTGATAACTAGAGCTATGAAGGTTTCAAAGTATTCAATCTTAGAGGTCTGAATAGTGATCCTTATTAAGTTGTATATAGTAGTTTCATGCTTTCAATAAGACTTTATAGCCTTAGCTACTTATAATAAGTAACACATCTTTTAGTTTTGAGAAGGCATTTTCAGATTTTGAGTTATCATCAAGAAGTTATAGTAGGTGTGTATTTTAAAAATAGATTGATATGACTCCTACACCGAATGTGTGTTCTATAAGGATATTGGATTAAAAATTATTAGCAAGCAATCATCCCTTAGAGGTCACCAAAACTATGAATATTTCTATCATAAAAATATCATTACATATAATATCCTAAGAGAGACCCCTTTTATTTTATATAAAATCCCCTAAACCACCAAAAACCCATCTTTCCCAAGACTAAAGAAATTTGGAACCCATCATGTACTTTGCACTTTTGTAAACATGTAAAATGTATGGTGGGCCCTAGATCCTACCATGTACCCAAGTTGGAAAAATGTAAAACTTAGCATGTACTTTACATGTTTGCAAGCATGCAATGTGCACGATGGGATATAGATCCCACAAAACATACCTTCCACTTTTATGGGAACTTTTATGTGCTTCTATCAACTTCCACTTCTATGGGAACTTTCACATGCTTCCATCACCTTCCACTTTCATGGTAACTTTCACATGCTTCTATCACCTTCCACTTTCATTAGAAATTTCACGTGCTTCTAGCACCTTCCACTTCTATGATAACTTTCTTTCAAGTGATTTTTTACCTTCGACTCTCACAAGAACCTTCATGTGCTTCTAGTATTTTCCACTTCTATGTGAACTTTCACATTTTTCTAGTACCTTTTACTTCAATGGGAACTTTCACATGCTTCCACCATGTTCCACTTCCATGGGAACTTTCACGTGCTTCCATCACCTTCCACTTCCATGAGAACTTTCACATGCTTCTAGCACCTTCCACTTTTATGGTAACTTTCACATGCTTCTATCACCTTCCACTAGAATTTTCACGTGCTTCTAACACATTCCACTTTTATGGGAACTTTCACCTACTTTCAGCACCTACATATCACACCAACTTCCATAATTGGTTTATCACAGGTAATGACTTTAATATCCATGCCTCATAAGGAAATGAAGTTCAAATCAATAAGGAATAAGGTTATTTTAACAATAAATGGATCACTGTGAAATAATTAGAGACATAAGGAAATTTATGAAGGAACAGATCTATAAAAATGGAGTTAATTATTCAGGAATATTGTGTAGCTTATAATATCTACATAATATTTAGGAAAGTGCAATTTGAAGAAGCATAGGTGCAAATTGCACTTTCCATTTTGACAAATATAAATTGCTTAAAAGTAAAAAATCATGAAGTGTGAATTATAGAGTTCATTTTAGCAAAAGTGATAAAGACTTAAAATTTTTTAATAGCCTCACTTATGTTTTTTCAAGTAGTGGATTTTAAATAGAGAAGTAAATTGGAATTATTTTCAAATTTATCTTCTATTTTGAGAAACTGCTTCTATTTTGGGCACCTCTCTTTGCATGAGGAAGCTATTTTTAGCTAACTACCAAATGAAGAAGTATTACACAAAGATCCAAATGTTCTATCCATGTCATGCCATGCCATGTTATGTTAAATATCATGCCTTGCTCATACATGTCACATTTCCAACCATTCCATCACTCCTTGATGCCAAAAATGGGAGAAATCACCTCTTTTACATGAGGATTTTATAATTACATGATGTTCTTCAATTGGGAATTCAATTTTTATCAACTACATCTTAACTAAGAGAGGTTTTGTATTAAAATGGGTAGACCCCATATCCCAAATCATCTTTTTGATTTTAGAGGATATAATTTCTATATTTTGAATGTATTTTCTACAAGCTATAACCTTTGGAGAGAAATAAATTAAAGATTTTCCTTACTTGTCTGTAGAATCTCTATGTTTTACAAGTTATTAAATTATTTATGGAAGCTTTGTATTTTATTTTAGTCACAAGAAAATTCATCTATGGTATTTTACCCTCTTGAAATTATTGCTTGATTTAAATAAATATCCTTTTGCCTTTTGTAAAAAATATCTAAAATACATATGATTCCTCATTTGTATAAGTCTTTGTCAAAATTAATTCAATATAATTTTCCTCTCCATTGTGTTTGTCAAGTAAGTAATAATACTGACTCAGATATCTAGTGCAATCACCTTTTTCAAGTTTCATAAAGTTTCATTATTTCCCTTTTCCTTGTCAAGATTTTTAGTTTAGGAGAAAAGACACTAAAAGAACAAAATTTCCATAGACCTAGTACCTTACCAGTTGCATAAGATATATTGAAAGGAATTTGGCCTTATCTAGATGTCAACCACGATTCACTATAGTCCCATGACTCAAAGTTTTTCCCATTGTATCATTAGGTGTTACAAGATGAGCTATTATAGATCAAAGAATGAGTGAAAAAATTATGTGAGTAATGAACTAACATATCTAGTTAATGAGTAGTTTTTGAAGCACTACTTCATGGCTATACCATCTAGAGGTCCCTGAATAACAAAAAGTGTTGTGACAGTAGTAGGAGTATGTTATATTTATTAATTTCATAGTTAGGTTTCTTTTTTCTATCATTTTATTTCTTTAGAGTAGTTTTATGCTTTCTAGATTAGCTTTTCCTATTTATAGTATTTTGATTTCCTTTAGTTTTTTTCTTTATTTTTTATAATAGATGTCTTTATTTTATGATAATTGTATTGACTTCTCATGGTATGACCAAGTTAATATCCAATTTACTATACTTTCATGCATGATGTAGTTAATATGCCAAATCCATGAGGAAAGTCCCAAAAGAAAGAACAATCATGGGAAGAACATAGAACAAAGCACATAAATTGGTTTTTTTGTAGGTTTTACACCTTTGTATCTGAGATTTTAAGAATTCATGTATGTAATAAAAATTCAGCCATAGTTATATCATAATTGAATAATTTTATCATGTATGTGAAAGTTGATCTCATTAATCTATACAATTTTACATAGTTTTCTCATTTCCTTGGATCAAATACACTTTTCACATTAATATTTGTTTAAGGTAATAACCATTGATGCAGATATAGCTAGCAGGAATATTCTGATAAATAAAGTTTTAAAAAATACCAATTCACAATGGTTCTTTCCTTCCTTCTTCTACTCATATTATAAAAAAAATAAGAGAGTACCAATGCATCCTAAACAATGATCAATAAAAATAAAATAAATTAAAAAGGTGATCAGATACTCACATGATGAAATAAGATCAATGTATCATGTACCATGCAAGTGTACAAAGAAATAAATGGATGAGGGATCAAAGGTATCTCTGTCATGACTATGGAAACATGATTAATAGTATAGAAATACCCACGCTTCCCTAGGTTTAATATGATTCAAAGAAATTAGAATGAAACCTACAATTTATTCCAATTCCTTGCTAAAACCCTCAATACAAGGGTACAATAAAACCACTTCATCACACATAGATCTAAGGTATGATAAAAACTAGTATGTTACATGAATTATTGGGAGTCTCTTTCATGTTTCTTATTCAATATTTATTTTATGGTATGATTCATTTTAATTTTTAATTGTTAACTAAAAAATTCTAGGTTCTTGAATACTCAAGAGTATTCCTCTTGTGAGTCACCATTTTTATACTCAACACACCCCATTATTAATTTTGTGAATAGGTACCCAATGTATTCTTAAAATCCTAGGTAGTTTTTGAAAATATTTTTTCATTGAAATTTGCATGCACACCTAGGTAAGCTCAAAATTTTTAAAAGTCCATATTCTATGGATGGATGATTTTCATTATGTGTCGATCATGTATAAATGTAATTGAAATTCCCTCATTATCTAAGTTTTTACTATATGATTTATTAAGACTAATGTATTAATGGATTTATGGAGTTTTGCATACGTGTAGGTTTTATAATATGTATGAGAATTACTAACTAGGAATCCTAAGTTTTAGACTTAACATATTTTTCACTTTGAAATTTGTGAATTTTTAGGTTTTTATCTTTGGAAATTTTGTCTTTAGAAACACTATATTCAGAAATTTTGTTTTATGAACTTTTATGATTCATGTATTCATTCATCAAGACTTTTGGGTTTTACTTCTTCCACATCTTTGTGTGTTTCATCTTAATAACTTTTGTTTGTATTTTTTATCTTCATAGGATGTGTTCACAACTCTTGGTTTTTTCAAGTTTCATACTTTATAATTTTGGTTCTTTACAAATTTTGGTCTTTGTGAGAAGCGTTCATTAGAAGCTATGTTCAATATAATTTTTTGAGCATCGAGAAATTTGTTGTTACAAATTTTAGTCTTCAAAACTTTTATTCAAAACTTTTCCCATTGGAACCTTTGATTCTCAAAACTTTTGGCTTTCACAAGTTTTACACTTTGCATATTTTGGTATTTCAAAATATTTATAAAGGGAAACTTCTAGGTCTTCATAATTTTGTTTAAAACTTTTTTTCACAATATTTGGTCTTCAAAAAATTAATTTATAATTTTTGTTGTTCATGAAGTGTGTTCAAAATTTATGTTCATAAATTTTTTTCTTCTTAACCTTTGTCTTCACTTTTCACATATTCAAAGCATCATTTATTAGCCTTGTCTCAACAAAAGTTCTAACACCTAAATTTTGAAGGAACACCACGTGCACACCTAGTTTTATGTGGAATTCATGATAGGGTGACACATGTCCAAGGTTACAACATGAAATTTCTCCAAATGTATATAAATTCTATGTGGCATACCCACTAAAGTGGAAAAGTTTGAATTAAATGAGTATAATAAGATTGGATACATTGGATATTAATGGCCTATGAATTAGAATTAAAGTCTTATACTCAAAGCTATATGAGTAAAATCTAAAGAGATATCATACTTATTTATTGCTAATGAGCTTGAGTGAATTTTCAATCCAAAAAGAATTTGAAGCCCTAGTTGTTTATGTTATATTGATAACTACTTCCAATAAGAGAGAAAATACTTGAAATAAAGATAAGAGTTATGAAAACATACAAGTTAAGAATGACATCATCATCTATGGTGTTTAGAGGAGTATTTCCACCATTGAAGTTCTCTATTAAAGACTCCATAGAAGACACATATATTATCTTTAACATAAAAATGTTCAATGATGAATTACTAATTACATAGCTCTATGGGATGTAATTAATAACATATACACCCATTCATATTGTTGTTTCCAAAATTAGCTGCGCTTATTTTTAGAACAACCCCTACGAAACTTGTCCATTTCATCTTTCGTCTCTCTAAGCCCATTTTTGAGTTAGTTTTTTTCTTCTATTCTCATGCACGGGTGGTAATTTTTGTCATCAGTGCATTTTCTCTTTCCATATGCAGGAGTGGTAATTTTTGCCGCCTCTGCATCTGGAACATGCATCTGGACCCTGTATCTAGAACCTGCATCTCGAAGATGCAAAGGCAGCAATTTTTGCTGCCCTTACATCTGGAACCTGCATTTGGAAGATGCGAGGGCAGAAATTTTTGCCGCCCTTACATCTGGAAGATGCAAGGGGGCAATTTTTGCCGCCCTTACATCTAAAAGATGCAGGGGTGGCAATTTTTGCCGCCCTTACATCTGGAAGATGCAGGGGCGGTAATTTTTTCTGCCCCTGCATTTGGAAGATGCAGAGGCGGCAATTTTTGCCGCCCTTACATCTGGAACCTGCATCTGGAAGATGCAGGGGTGGCAATTTTTGCCGCCCTTACATCTGGAAGATGCAGGGGTGGCAATTTTTGCCACCCTTACATCTGGAATATGTAGGGGTGGCAATTTTTGCCGCCCCTGCATCTGGAAGATGTAGAGGTGGAAATTTTTGCTACCCTTACATCTGGAACCTGCATCTAGAAGATGCAGGGGTGGCAATTTTTGCCGCCCTTACATCTGGAACCTGCATCTGGAAGATGCAGGGGTGGCAATTTTTTCTTCCCCTGCATCTAGAACTCACATTTCTCCAACTCTAGAGAAATCTTCATTCTTTTCTCTTCTATACCTGCTCCTCTTTTTCTTCTACTTTTTGACCTGCTCACGTCTCATCCCTTTCAAGTGCATTTCCCTGATAGTGACCATCAAATGTGCAGTTTTTCCAGATCGCTACTTTCTTCCCCTAATTGTATAATCATGTTTTCTACTGTAGTTTCTGTGAAGGGTCCCTCTTCATTGACATCTTTTCAGCATAAGTTCTTTCAGGTCACTGAAGTTTCTCTGAATAAGTCGATGCTCATCTGAAGAAGTCTGGCAGTAAGAATCGAGGCTCTCTCTCCTTTCTTCTTCTCTCCTTATGTACTTTTGTTTTGCGCAAAGTACATGCAATTTTGTAATGTGTAATTACGTGTAAATATTTCAAAAAAATATCTAAAAGTCAAAGATGAGTCATCTTTGACCAAGATATTTTATATATTTTATTATTTTCTATTTTTGAGGATTTCCTCCCTATATATAGTGGAGACCTCATTTGTAAATTATCTTGGAAAATTTAATAGCAAACACTCTGCTGAAATTGAAGCAACTTTTGAGACTTTGTGCTCAAATTTGTAAATCATATTCTGTTGAATGAATGAGAAGCAGGTTATTTTAGACTTTGTGTTGAGGTTGTATGTGTTATTTAGGAAATAGTTCTTATGTCTTTTTCCTGGTAACATCTTGTTTATCTGATTTAATAAGTAAGTGGGTGTGTTATTATTATCTGAGGGTGCTTCTAGAGGGTAGAAGATAGACTTTGTGCTACTTTTACCTTTGAGATTCTTTTATCTTTTATAGTTTTAGGTGAAGACTTTGTGCTTCACTTTACTCTATGGTTGTACTTGTTCTGAATCTGTGAAGAAGCTACAGAAGACTTTGTGCTTGCATGAGCGTTTTTGTGACTTTATTTCTTTAGGTAATCTCTTGCTCTTTGTTTAATACCATTCCTAAAAGAAGAGGAGTGTTGTTGGCTTTAGACCAAGGATTTTCTCCCTTTTGTTCTTTATACATTACTTCTAAAAAAAGAGAAGTAGATGTTGTTATACCACCCCCATGTGTTATTTTTTGCTTAATTATATATACACTTATAGCACATAAATATTGATAGGGAACCTCCCCTTGATGAGAGGAAAGATTTACCTCGTCTAGATCTGGTAAAGCCACACTCCTCGTGGTGTAAATCTCCCTTATGCTATGGCTGATATCCCCATTTTGCCATCAGTTAGTTGATGACAAAATATTCACCCAACAATTTTTTGGCGACTCTGGTGGAGATTTGGATGTGCAGTCTGAAACCTCAAGTTTTAGATTGAAGCAGTCCCTACCCTTATCCATTACATAATCTGGTGACTCCGTTTCGTGTCTTACCCACTATCATTATAGCCTTACCAGCTACCTCCATTATATTATCTGGTCTGCAAAACCAGAGCTACTAGGAAGAACACGCATTTTGAAGCCTCAAGCTTCAACTTGAAGTAGTTTCGGTCCCATTTTTGTTTTAAAAACCTGGCAACTCCACGCTATACTAGAAGTCAGCGATCTAAGGGTGTTTTTGACCCCGTGTTTGAGTTGGCACAGTAGAGCAATTTTGATTTGTTTCCTCCATCAACCTCTATTCAACGATCTAGGAGTTTTCCTTCTAGCCTTGGCCTATTGCCAACACGAGGTAGGACTCCTTTTCCCACTGTTAATCGCTGCCTACCTATAAACACTCCACCAAAGTTTGTTATCCCACCTTTTCATCCTCTTATCATAATGGCTCAAGGCCCATGGGGTAATTCCTTTGGCCCTCTTAATTTAACTGCACCCTTGCATGAACTACCTCGTAGTTTTAGGAAAAATTTTCCTAAGTTTTTTGGTGATGGAAAGGTTCATCCCGACGAGCATATTGTTGCTTTCTCCATAACATGTGGTGTAATTGGTGTCAAATTTGAAGATGTAGTGGTGAGACTTTTTGTGGAGACTTTGCAAGGTGCTGCTGCGGATTGGTTCTATCACTTGCAGGTCAGGTCAGTGACTAACTGGAATACACTAAAGTCCATATTTAAGGCTAGATTTAAACCCACTAAAGATTCGCATGCTTTGTTAGCTCAGCTAACACAGATGAAAAAAGAATCTCAGGAACCCATGAGGGATTTCATAGCCAAATTCAACAAGTTGAGAAATCAAATTCCAACCATGGCTCAGCCTACATTGGAAAATCTCAAGTGCTTTTTCATCAACTCGCAGCTTCCTGAAGTAAGTTTTCTATTAAGGCGAGCTGGCCCTATGGATCTAGCATTGGCTCAAAATTTGGCTACTGAGATTGAGGATGATCTTATCATGGCAGGTAAGATCAGAAAAAACCCAAGTAAAAATAAATTCCCTTCATCTGTTGAAAGCCCTTCTACAGCTACTACAGATCCTATGGTACAAAAGTTAACAAATGAAATGCTAGCTCTCAGAAGACAGATGACCCAAGTTATGTCTACTTATCCTAATCAGGATATGCCAAGGAGGACATTTTAGAATCAAGCATACCAAGGCAATGCTACTAAAAATCAAGGGTAGCCAAATCATCTTCCTCCCCCACAGAGGAACCTCGCCCTTGAAGCCCCTCCAACCAACTCAGCAGTTGGATATCTAGAAATAGAACGCACTCCCCCTTTCCAACCTGAGTTGGACCAACCATATGATGCTAATCTCTTTGGAGAGCAAGAAGAAGAATTAGCTGGTGACTCCATCATTGGCTACCTAAATTATCGAGATGAACCCAGAAGTGAAGGGAATGCAACTGAGGGATCATATGCCATATTCACCTAGTCCCAGAAACAGTCAGCCTGACAAGCTGATAAAGAGAAGATAGAGGAGCAACCTCGGCCAGCAATTTCAATTGCCAAGCAGGGAACCACTCTACCCTTCCACCCAAAGGACTCGGTGACTATTGAAAAGGTACATACCCCAAGCATCCCTGCATCCTCTACTTCAACTTCGCAAACCAGCCCTACCCATCCCAAAAACCAAAAGAGTGAACTCCCATCCTCTGTCCCTAGTCTAAATCAAACATTTGACATAATTGAGCATGCCAAAAAGACTAAAATTCAAATGTCTAAATTTGAATTTATACAAGCCCATCCTGAACAGTTGGATAGGTGGGCAAAATGTGTGAAAGGTACAGCCATCCCTGTAGGACAAGAAATTTTGAGGGTAACTCATGATCCCCCAAAGAATGTATCCACCCAGAACAATCTTGTCGTGACCCGTCCAGTTGCTCCTGAGAAAATAGAACCTTTCTATGTTTCTCTGTTAATAAATGGTCGCAAGCTGAGCAACTGCATCATCAATTTTGGTGCATCTAACAATGTTATGCCTGCTTGAGTGGCAGAATCTCTTGGTCTCACATTGACTAAAAATTTTGGGAGATGTTTCTCCATGGAGAACAAATAAGTACCACTATTGGGGCAAATCAAAGATGCCCAATTTGCATTTGCAGTGTTCCCTGACAAGAGGATTAAGATGACAGTGCTGGTAGTTGATGTCCCAGCCTCATATGGCATTCTGCTTGGGTGAAACTTTTGTAAGGATGTCGAAGGAGAATTGAGCATGGACTTATCCCAGGCAAAGATTCCTGTGAAAGGCGTGATGCAAAGGTTTCTCCCAGAGAGAGAGGCAAAGTACGTGGTCACCCAAACGTCATCTCCTGCAGCTCAAATTTTATTTGAGTCCTCTGGCAGGGGTAATTATCTTCTGACCATAGAAGAGGTTCATGAAGAACCTGTTAAAGACCTTGAGAATGCCAACCAGAAAATTGGTTCAACTAAAATAATGATAAGTGGACCTGATAGTGCCAATCAGTGGTGGGTGTCAAATGAGGACAATCAAATCAGGTGCTGGATAGAACCAGAAGAGCAACCAATTATGGTAGCTGACCATGCTACTACGCGTCATGATAAAAAAAAGAACTCTTCACCAAGAAAACAAAGATTCATGGTTTTCAGGTCAAAAGGTAGATCTTGCTGTGGAGCAAGAGGAGAAAATCAAAGGGAAAACACAGGAAGTTGGTTTTCTGGTGGAGGTTCCCATTCACACATCATCAATTTTGGGGAGAAAATGGCCTCTTGCTAGTTTATCAGGATAGAACACCATTGTCACTGCCTCTTGAGGGGCAGCATTTAAAGTACTTCAATTCTTGAAGTACCAAATAAACTCACCTATACTTTTGTATATTTGTAAAGCCTTGGTTTTGTTTTGTGCTTTTCATTTTTGTTTTCGGAGCCTTTCTTTTTGAGTAGCTTGACTCCGTGGCCCAATGGCATGCTTCTAAGGCACTGGAGATTCTGAATTCTACTCCCTTTAATTACTTTTTGTAATATAAGGTAGTTCCCCATCAGGAGCCAGTTGTTGTTTCCAAAATCAGCTACGCTTATTTTTAGAACAACCCCTATGAAACTTGTCCATTTCATCTTTCGTCTCTCTAAGCCCATTTTTGAGTTAGGTGTTTTCTTCTATTCTCATGCATGGGTGGAAATTTTTGTCATTAGTGCATTTTCCCTTTCCATATGTAGGAGTGGCAATTTTTGTCGCCTCTGCATCTAGAACATGCATCTGGACCCTGTATCTGGAACCTGCATCTGGAAGATGCAAAGGCAGTAATTTTTGCTACCCTTACATCTGGAACTTGCATCTAGAAGATGCGAGGGCGGCAATTTGTGCCGCCCTTACATTTGGAAGATGCAGGGGCGGCAATTTTTGCCGCCCTTACATCTGAAAGATACAAGGGTGGCAATTTTTTCTGCCCCTGCATTTGGAAGATGCAGAGGTGGCAATTTTTTCTGCCCTTACATCTGGAACCTGCATCTAGAAGATGTAGGGGTGGCAATTTTTGTCACCCTTTCATCTAGAAGATGCAGGGGTGGCAATTTTTGCCACCCTTACATTTGGAAGATGCAGGGACAGCAATTTTTGTCGCCCCTGCATCTGAAAGATGCAGAGGTGGCAATTTTTTCTACCCTTACATCTAGAACCTGCATCTGGAAGATGCAGGGGCAGCAATTTTTGCTGCCCTTACATCTGGAACCTGCATTTGGAAGATGCAGGGGTGGTAATTTTTTCTTCCCCTGCATCTGGAACTCACATTTCTCCAACTCTAGAGAAATCTTCATTCTTTTCATCTTCTGTACCTACTCCCTTTTTTCTTCTACTTTCTGACCTGCTCACATCTCATCCCTTTCAAGTGCATTTCCCTGATAGTGACCATCAAATGTGCAGTTTTTCCAGATCGCTACTTTATTCCCCTAATTATACAATCATGTTTCCTACTACAGTATCTGTGAAGGGTCCCTCTTCGTCGACATCTTTTCAGCATAAGTTCTTTCAGGTCACTGAAGTTTCTCTAAAGAAGTCGATGCTCATCTGAAGAAGTCTAGCAGCAAGAATCGAGGCTCTCTCTCCTTCTTTCTTCTTCTCTCCTTATGCACTTCTATTTTGTGCAAAGTACATGCAATTTTGTAATGTGTAATTACGTGTAAATATTTTAGAAAAATATCTAAAAGTCAAAGATGAGTCATCTTTGACCAAGATATTTTATATATTTTATTATTTTCTATTTTTGAGGATTTCCTCTCTATATATAGTGGAGACCTAATTTGTAAATTATCTTGGAAAATTTAATAGCAAACACTCTGCTAAAATTGAAGCAACTTTTGAGACTTTGTGCTCAAATTTGTAAATCATATTCTGTTGAATGAATGAGAAGCAGGTTATTTTAGACTTTGTGTTGAGGTTGTTTGTGTTATTTAGGAAACAGTTCTTATGTCTTTTTCCTGGTAACATCTTGTTTATCTAATTTAATAAGCAAGTGGGTGTGTTATTATTATCTGAGGGTGCTTCTAGAGGGTAGAAGATAGACTTTGTGCTGCTTTTACCTTTGAGATTCTTTTATCTTTTGTAGTTTCAGGTGAAGACTTTGTGCTTCAATTTACTCTATGGTTGTACTTGTTTTGAATCTGTGAAGAAGCTACAGAAGACTTTGTGCTTGCGTGAGCATTCTTATGACTTTATTTATTTAGGTAATCTCTTGCTCTTCATTTGATACCATTCCTGAAAGAAGAGGAGTGTTGTTGGCTTTAGACCAAGGATTTTCTCCCTTTTGTTCTTTATACATTACTTTTGAAAAAAGAGAAGTAGATGCTGTTATACCACCCCCATGTGTTATTTTCTGCTTAATTATATATACGCTTATAGCACGTAAATATTGATAGGGAAGCTCCCCTTGATGAGAGGAGAGATTTACCTCGTCTAGATCTGGTAAAGCCACACTCCTCGTGGTGTAAATCTCCCTTATGTTGTGGCTGATATCCCCATTTTGCCATCAGTTAGTTGATGACAAAATATTCACCCAACACATATGAGGAAAATCTAATGGCCAAGAAAAAGCAACTGATAATAAACTTATTGCCACTAAAGTGTAAATAGTGACACTTTTTATTAGCTAAGATTAAAGTGATGCCATGCATCGACTTACTTAAAGACTTATTCTTTGTAGGGAAAGTAACTAAAATATTTCTACACTACCTAAACCATAATATAGTTGTCACCTGCATCTCAGATAATTTTTTCCAAATATACCTGTAAGTAACCATCATAGATGCCATATTAAATAAACATAGAGTTAAATGGTGGAATTAAAAACATAGTCAAATATACATTAAGGAAATGGATTAATCCTAGAGAGGTTATCACCCTCAAGATAAAGGAATCCATTCTAATAACCCAATTTAGTATGGGAATATACATTAGGATGGCCCTACTAAATAAATTATATGGTTATAATAAAATTCACTTCCTCTCCGTAGAATGGATTTTGTTGTTGAACCTATGATGGCCTCACATCTCACTTTCTCCCTAGGTGAAATAATTAGAACTAGTCTCAAGGAAACTATGTTCAAAAAAGATAAAATACCCATGGTTGGCCATTTATACATGATGTCATATCTATTAGATGCAATCTTAGCCACCAATTATGATCACAATAGAGCACTATGGAGCCCATCCCCAAACTACATCAAGAATCATGTATGTGACTTCTATTCATTCCTATACATATATTCATACATGAGAAATATTGTTAGAATATCTAAGAATTTCTATCCCTAAATGTGGATGGAAATTCACAAAAAAACCCTAAACTAAGTATCATAAAGCATTAGGAAGTCACTATATCTAGGGGGATTATTGGATATACCTTTAATATACTATGCTCAAGGTGGTGGGACATGAGGTTGCCCCTCCATGTCTCCATAAATATGTCCTAGATAAAATGACATAATATAACATACCTTATCATATATGGTGGAGTATATATGAAGACATGAATGAGAAATACAAGGGTGTATTTCATGGGTATTCCCTGATGATTGGCCAGTTGTGCTACACTAACAAGAAACATTTCAGTGAAGTTGGAAAAACTAGATAATTCTACTCATTGACATCTTTACCACATAAATATTAGGATCCTCATGGCCTTATCCAAAATTGTATCTCAAGCCTAGGCATCCCTAACCAACATTAACCTTATGAGCATGATTTTATGTTTTTGAATGCAAAGGATGATGTTGAGGTGTTGGAAAGGGCACAAGTGGTTAGGTTGACATAATATTATATAATAAATATAAAAGGGATGAATTCATCATAATTGTATAATTAAATAATAATATTCCACCCCTTAGTAGATGGGAAACCATAGACTACTAAACCTTTCGACCTAAAAAATAACCTTTGGACTAAAGAACATCCTCCCAACCACCACCCATTATGATGACAATTATGAAGTAGGATAAGGGTGTGGAAGAAGCACCTATTATTTTAAGTTCCTTACAATAATTTACTTCCAAAACTTCACCACCAATTATAATGAAGGTTTTCAAGCAATAAAAAGAGGTGGAGGAAATGCCTATTAATAAAAATTATTTGGGAGGAGAAAAAGAACCAATTTGCAATGATTCCTCTAACTCTGAGGATACATGGCTTCCCATTGCTTTCTTGGTTCTTTTTACTACAATTCTAGACATTACACCTTCCACCACATAGGATATACCTCCCTTATTTTAAAATATAACAATTTATTATAAGAGGAAAACAAGACCCTGTAGGGACCCTCTTCCATCAATAGAGTCTCCAAAAATTTCAAATATGGAGGTACCATCAAAAGAGCCTAAGTCCGAGGATGAGGATGAAAAACTATAGAGGGATAAACTCCTAATCCTCCAAGGAATAAAATTAAAAGTTCCACTTAAGGTTGGAGGATTACTTGAATTCATTGACATTATAGCCAAT
Organism: Torreya grandis; assembly: GCA_037957365.1. Lineage (NCBI taxonomy): Eukaryota > Viridiplantae > Streptophyta > Pinopsida > Cupressales > Taxaceae > Torreya > Torreya grandis. The sequence continues at coordinate 1,192,025 of JARHVA010003868.1, read as the reverse complement.
ACTCAAATTGTTTCCCTAATTTTTATGGTTTATCCAATCCCTATAGTTCCTATTGTCTCCTCTATTCCTCTAGTTTTTTCATCTCTAATTGTTTCTAACTATGTTATGGTTTCATTAGTCCCTATGGTTCTTATTATTTATATTTATACTATGGTTTCATCATCTTTGGTTATTTCTAACACTATTTTTATTTCTTATGTTGTTTTCGTTTCCACTTCTCATGTTGCTACTTTAGTTATTTCTCTTCCCACTATTTCTAAGACTATGAAAGTTAATTTTAAGAAAATAATGGGGGCCCTAGAAAGTTCTCAACTTCATGTGTTTTCCAATTATTTGATATTGCCAATGCTTGATTATAGTACTACTCAATCCATTTTTATTACTTCATCTACAAAAACTAGTAAAAAGAAGGCCATTTATATAGTACATCCCATGCCCCAGTTTAGTAATGTGGGCTAGTCCAAAATCATCTTCCCTTCCTTGCTATAACAACTAAATTTTGAAGCCTTAAGGAAATATTATAGGTATATTTTCTTGGAGGCTTTCTCCAAGACACTTATCTGATAGATGCTACATAATTGGTGATTCCATAATGGGAAACAAACTTGGAGGCTCGAGTTGAATAAAGACCAAATCTAGTTAATATATTTATGCTCATTTTGAGCTCCATATTTGATAGATCAACAAGGACAAACCAAAGGGTTAGGAAAATGAATATCCAAGATGAATCTGGTAGCAGTGTGATTTTTAAGGCAAGATGTTTTTTATTATCAAAGAGAAAGAACATAAGACTTAGAGATCTCCAGACAATGATGATTCTAAATCTTATCTTAAGATAAATACAAAGACTTTTTTGTAACTTTAGATGAGAATTAAACAAGCTATACAAGAGCTACAATAGGATATGGAGTAGGTATGAGAGTAATAATAAATAGTACAAGTTATTTGAGAAATTAAAGGTGATGTTTAAAATGCATTACTTAGATTGTATAATATATTAGATGCTTCAATCAAATGAGAGATGAATTATATCCTCATATTGTTGAAACTTTTAAATTTTTTTTAATATCTAAAATATGATGAGAAGAAGCTAAATTTCCTTGTATTATACACCACCAATAAGGTTTTTGGATATTTTTATTTGATGACAACACTCAAAGTAACCAATGCTATCAATCTGGTGGTTATCAAGACATCATAAGTCTAAGACTAGGTATAAAGTGTGCAATCCTTAATTATAAAACTAATAGAGCATGAATAAATGATCTTACAAATTTTGGATGAGTTAATGTTATCCTACACCGAAGATCCCTTGGGTAAGCTAATAATTAGGTCTAATTTTGACCAACTACTCAAGAAAGAATCCATCAATTTTAAGTAAATTCTTCAAGGGTGTACACTAGAAGAGATTGAACAAGAATTAAGATTTGCCAAGAAGAAAGATATAGAGGTATAAATATTTTTGGTGGATTTTAGAGCCACCAAGACTAAGCATGCATACATATCACCATAAATCACCAAATTACACAGGCCCTCTATTTTCAATATGGACATAATTATGTTACAACATAACATTAGATAAAATCTTTACCATGAATTAGAAGTGAAGAAATAGGCTATAAATGGATCATCCAATTCAACTCCACTATCTAGTTTAGTCCCTTTGACTGCTTATAAGAAAAACTATGCAAGCCCCAACATCCAGTAAACTTTAGTTATCTTAGATTATTTTTATATTTATTTTTCATGTAAATTATAAAATGAAACTAAAACATGTAATATATTATTTAAAAATCTTGTAAACACGCACATGTTGCATGGTTTTGTAAGAATAAGTATTATTTCAAAGTCATAGATTTGACTAGTTTAGATATTCATGCATAATTTACATCAATTATAACTCTTATTTTGATTATCATTAGCATGTAATTTTAGAGTTTTTCATGGATTTGGAAGATAAGTCAACCCTTTCCCAATTCTTTTTATATTCTAATCATCTAGTTTTCAAAGGAAAGGAGGTTTATTGGAAATTTTATCAAGAAAGGAAGAAATATTTTTGATTCTCATGCAATTGTGTTGATGTCTATCTCTTTTAATTCTATGTAATTAATTGTTTTTATTTCCTTGGTTGTTTCTTTTAGTAATTTAAAGTGTCAAAAAGCTACCGAGAATTCATTATTATTATTATTATTATTATTATTATTATTATTATTATTATTATTATTATTATTATTATTATTATTATTATTATTATTATTATTAGTTGTGTATGCTAGTGTAAGATGTGTAATATTTACTTGACTATTATAAGATATCATTGATTCTATTTAATTAAGTTGACTATTTAATTTATACAAGTGTGTATAAGTGTCTCCCATGATATAGTTTCTAGGATTGAGAAATAAATACCTTAGAAACATATTTGATCTAAGATATAGTATTCTAAATAAGGGTGTGCAACAACACTCTAAATAGGAGAAACATTTAGTTGAGATCTCATAGTTTTCTATAGTATCCTTTCCTTTGACTACTTTATTATGATTGTATGTGTGATAGAAATAGCCACTAATTACAAGCATTAGTTTAGATACTTATCCCCAAATAGACCAACCTATAAGTAATCCCTCTTGAGATCACATAATCTTATTTCTTGATCTACCTTTTCCCCATTTTTGTAGTTTTTTTGAGATCTACCCACTTTAAAATAAAATTCATTCATCCAACTCAAATAGGATTTAGTTTCTTTTAGGTTTCACTCCTCCATTCACACCTAGTTAATAACTTGGATACTCACTATGTTTTTCCACAACCCAATTATTCAAACCATACCTACAACTCACACCCTGGAGTGGAGTTTATCTTAATTGGGATCCTAAAATATTAGAGGTTACCTCATTAAATCTACATGTGTGTATAAAAATTGCATAAATAGAATAAAGTTATCACTAGAAGGCTAGAGCCACTATGTGCCTTTCCATAGAAAATTGTATCCCCTATGTCTAATTTGTTCTAAAGACACCCAAGAGAGTAACCATGTCTAAATCCCAAACTAGTTTTTTGGTATCACCTTTATCAGTGCATCAAATGCCTAGATCTATACCAATTATTCCCATAATAACTCGAGTTAGGACACCTTCCCTAATATGAAAACCATAGCCTATTAATAATCATATGGCTTAGCCTTGTTTAGTTGGATATGATATTGTAGTCCCAATAAATGTGCATAATTTACCAAAGAATCTTGAGAATTACCTATATTCTTTCTCCCCTTTAGAAACAAGGCCAATAGAGGACCATAACAAGTCCATTCATACTCAGTTAACAACATGCATGCTCATTATGTTATTCCATAACCCAATTATTCAAACCATACCTAAAAGTCATGCCCTGGAGTGGAGTTTATCTCAATTGGGATCCTAAAATATTAGAGGTTATCTCATTAAAAATACATGTGTGTATAAAAAATTCATCAATAGAAGAAAGTTGTTGCTAGAAGGAAGGCTAGAGCCACTATGTGCCCTTCCTTAGAAAATTTTGTCCCCTATGTCTAAGTTGTACTAGAGACACCCAAGAGAGTAACCATGTCTAGATACCAAACTAGTCTTTCGGTATCACATTTATCAATCCATAAAAGGAATATATCTATACAAGTTGTTGCCATAATTTTTTGAGTTATGAAACCTTCCCCAATATGAAAATCATATCTAATTAATAATCTTATAGATTAGCTTTGGTTAGTTGGATATGATATTATAGTCCCAGGAAATGTGCATAATTTACTAAAAAATCCAAAGTACCTAGCTTCTTTTTCCACTTTATAAATAAGGCTGATATAGGAGCATAACAAGTCCTTCAAAGTTAATTTAAGGTTGATGAATTTCACTGATGAAGATGTTGCATGCAAGATTTTCCCATTCACATTATAGGATGTTGCTTATGATTGGTTCCTCAATTTTCAAGAGAACTTGATTAATTCATGGAGTTCATTTCAAAGCACTTTTCTTTCCCAATTCATACAGGTTACTAGTTTAAGTGTAGTGTATAAATATAGGTTACCAGGATGAAGAGGGATCCCAATGAGCCAATCCTTACTTTTAACATGAGGTTTCAAAATATGTACACTTCACTAAGTGTTGCATAAAAACCATAAGAGGATTTAACACTTTAAATGTATAATAAATTCCCATATCTAATTACTAAAATATTTTTTCAAAGAGATACTACTACTAACACACTAGCGCTAGCATATGAAGAATGATCAACATTGATAACTAGCTAAATCCTTAGATACTAAGCACTCCCAACCTCAATGCTAGTTTCCCAACTTTGAGTCTAGTGCCTCATGTGAATAAAATGTTGTTGTATTTAACCATAAATTTATATACACCACCTCTTATGATGCGATATATACCAAATAATAACTATGGATTCTTAAACAACCATGCAGAAATAAATGGTCATAAATAAATTAAACATTCACTCCCATATAATATTATAGTTTCCTAGTGTGTGGATTCTATAAAATTAAAATTGTATTCTATACCAAGAATGGTTCAAAATCTAAGCAGTGAATTCTTGGGAATGAAGAGGAAAATAAGTAATACTATAGGTCAAAACAATAATATGAATTTTGGATTTCTAAGATATAATAAGTCTTTCAACAATCCTAAAAATAATGTAGAAAAATAAAAAGAAAATAAGTTTCTAGATATCAACATAGTGGAGACAAATCTACCCAATTGTCTTAGGGTTCATAACACATCACAACATGGTGAACTTGACTATGTTGAGTTCTGTACCATATTTGAAATATTCTAGAAATAAATGGTGAGGCAAGATTTATTAAATAATCCACCAAAATTACCCTATGATATTAGTTCCTGAAGCACAATTATGGTCTTTGAAACTCATGGGTTTCCATTCCCAAGTGAAGATGACAATGTTATAGAGTATAACTTAGATGAGGCACATGCTCTCTAGTAGTTTCAGAGAAGCAATTACAATTCGAGGAACAAGTATCCCTTTAATATGTCTACTCCTCTAAATAATACAACTATTCCTCATAATTTTAAGGCTAATAATAATCTGTGTCCCGTAAAAGGGAATGCTCAATTCTTGTAAAATGAAGAATAAATTAAAGGAGGATACAATTTCATTGAGGACATGAAGAGGATAAAATCAAACATCACTCTTCATGAATTGGCTCAAATTAATAAATATAAGGAGTTTCTATGGAGGTCCATTATGAGGAATTTTATTGCAGAGAAGCTAAAATCCACTCATATGAATGTCATATACAAGAGTAATCCAAAGGTTACTCCTTTCATATTAACTATCAAGGAATTTGGTAAGAATATACATAATTGTTTACTTGATTCTATAACTTCAGACACTAATTTCAACTTCTACTTGTCAAAACTAGGGATTAACTCTAAGCCCATCTAAGAGGATGGTTTCACAATTAGATAAAAAAATAGTACTTATGTTTAGAGATCTAAATGATGTGCACATTGAAGTTTCACTTGAGTTGGGTGTATAGATGATTATATACATATTTATGGTAGATATACTAGATTAGTCAAAGATGATAAAAAGATATGTAGGAACAAACTTATCTCAAATTTGGCTACCCTAGAGAGGTATTCCAATTCAAATTAGAATTGACCAAATGGTGAGAATGAAGTATCCCATCAAATAATATAATGATAAGATAAAATAAGTGAGTTTTGAATATCCAAATCTTGGGATTTATACATTTTCCATGAAGTATGAGGTGCAAGGGCCAAAAGTCCATTAACCTTCCCAATTTTAGACTCTCCATTTTGATAGTACATGATCCAAACAAGGATCAAGCATTAGTATCAAACTAACTGACCTATTAGGTAAGAATTACTTAGTAGTATACATTTTGTAATTTTCATGCACCAAAAATAGAGTGGAATATGATGCACTAATTTTGGGGCTAAAATTCATTATCAAAATCAATGTCAAGCAACTGCTAATTTATGGAGATTCAAAGTTGGTGATTAATCAAGATAGAAATAAATATAAGCAAAAATTATCATAACTTAAGAGATACAAACACTGAGCCTAGGATTTGATTGATTCATTTTAGGAATTTAATATATTTATTGTTTATATGGAACATGACTAGGCTACTAACTCATTGGTTGTTTTAGTTTCTAATTTAACACCATTATAGGATTCTAAAGTATAGAGGTTCTCTATTGAACTCATACCTTGCCCATCAGTTCTTGACAATGTATAAAAAATCAAGGTTTGTAATGATGATCAATAGATTATCCAATTCTTGACCAATTCATGTAAATTTTAATCTCTAATCATTAATGATAGAAAATTAGTTATTTATTTTAGGAGTTGGAGAAGAATAAGTCATTCAAATCAAAAACACCATCTTCCATTAAGGATGGTTTCTTTGGATAAAGCATTCAATATAGATCCCTAAGCATAAAAACAAAGGTAGACCAAAGTTAATGAATCCAAGTTTAACAAGGACAACTTGGGGGAAGAAAACAATCCCCTCTATGTCAATATTAGTCTTAGTTACACCCTAGAGTAATGATAAAGGGTGAAATATTTGGTTATCTAGTATAAATATGTGAATTTAATGACCTATTAAGACTTGAAGGTTTTAAAATCATAGATTCATAAAGTATACAATCCCATTGAAGCTAGATCATAAGCCATTCAAGCAAGGATATGCAAGTCAATCCCATCCTAGAACCACTTATCCAAAAGGAACCAGAGAAACCATTGAATGTTAAGATAGTTTTGACTATCAGACACTAACCTTGGGTTGCTAACTTGGTTCCAATTAGGAAAAAGAGTGGAGAGATTAGATTATGTGTTTAATTCAAGAACTAAATAAGGATTATGAGAAAGACAACTACCCTTTTCCTTCCATGGTTGAGGAGATCCAGATAGTAATTGGTTCTAGAATGACGTCCTTATTGGATGATTTTTTGGGATATAACCAAGTGCTAGTAAAATCTAAAAATAGGATAAAAACTAAATTTACCATGAAGTGGGGTAGTTATGTGTATAAGAGGACACCTTTTATCCTAATTAATGTAAGATATACCTTTTCATAGGACATAAACCATGCATTTCAAGGGTTAATAGGTAAATGCATAATAATTTACATGGATGACCTCACTATTTTATGAAATAATAGAACTGATCATGTAGGTCATTTACAATTAATATTCAAAATATGTAGAAGGTTTGACATCTCACTAAACCCACTAAAAAACATTTTTGGTGTTACTAATGGAAAATTATTGGGGTACAACATCACCAAGGAAGAGATCATCATTGATCCAAGTTGACTTTAAGGATTTCCAATATTTTGTTCCCAAATAATAAGAAAGAACTCAAGTATTTCTTTACAAAGATAAATTTTGTGAGGAGGTTTATCTCATGTTTTGCAAAAATTATTAGACATGCAATGCTTGAGTAATACACCAAAATGGAATGGATATCATAGGCCCAAAAGTATTTTTTAAACATTAAGGATTCCAAATCTTAGGCTTCATTGTTAATAATCCTAAACTTTAATAACGACTTTTTATTATATTTGTTTGCTTTAGATAACATAATTGATATTGTTATTACCCAGAGGAAGGATGAAAGTGAGCATCCTATTAAACTTTTGAACATGAATTTAAAGGAAAAAAAGCTCAAGTAATACATTATATAGAAATAGATATTTACTCTTATCAAAGAAGTAAAAACATTCAGGTATTATATCTTGAAAAATAATACTATTGCCCTTGTACCATACCCTAATGTCAAGCTCACTTTGGGACATAATAAATTGGGAGAGCGTAGAGGAAAATGGATTTAAAAATTGTAGGAGTTTGATATAAAAATAGATCTTAACAAAATTTTCAAAGGATAAGCCATCATTTAGCTTATGACTAATCCTAACTTGCACATCACCATTGAGGAGGACTGTCAGACCTATATATCTATAAGAGATTTTTTTAATGATATCATTTAATATTTAATTGTTGGTACTTATCCTTGAGAACTTAGTAGATAATAAAAGAGGGCCTTGAGGCTCAAAGATGGTGAATACATGATTAGAAAAGATATTATCTATATAATAAATTATGAAGGCATCTACCTGAGATGCATATCATGGGAAGAAGCTCAAGATATCATAGGAAACCTACACCAGAGGATAAGTAGTGATAATATGTCTAGAAACATTGCAATGCATAATATTTTCATAATGTGCTACTATTGGCCAATAGTATTTAAAGATGCACACATCCTTATAAGAACATGACATGAATTCCAAGTCTTGGAAAAGAGAGAATTACATGCATTAATGCCATTATAGTATGTTGTTGAAGGAAGGCCAATTTCTCATTAGGGCTTGGATTTCATTAGTGTCATCAACTTGAATACTTTAGTTGGCCACAAATTTGTGCTTATAGCTAAAATTTATCGTACCATATAGATTGAAGCAGTGGATAAAAAACATTATAGATCATAGGATGCAATCAATTTCCTTAGGGTTGGTGAAAACTGAATCACCATTAGGTCATCTTCTAATCATTACACATAAGGAAATGGATTGGTTGAATCAAAAAATAAGAACCTGACTAATTTCATAAAAAAAATAGCTATAGATAAACCTAGAGAGTGCCATAATCTACTAAAATATGCAATATGGGTGGATAAAACAAGATACAAGTAAGCCCTAAAAGCTTTACCTTACCTGCTAGTATATGAATGACAATTAGTATTCCCAATTGTTCTCAAGTTTATGACATATCAATCCATGTAGGAGTACATGGAACCAAGTGCGGAAGTGGAATCATGATTATTGGATATAATAGAAATGGAAGATCCAACGACTGAAGCCTTGTATAATTTTAGTAAACATTAAGACATGGTCGAAATGTGGTTAGACAAAAGAGAAAAGTTTAAAGCATTTAGAATATATAATCTAGTGTTTATATGTAACAAACCCCATGAAAATAAAAGACATCACGACAAGTTTACCCCCTTATGGATTCAGCCTTATCAGATATCATAGATTTTGGATAATAGTGCTTTCTATTTAAGGGACATCCAAGGTAATGAACTTATATATCAAGTTAATGGGAAACTTCATGTTATACCATCTAAAGATGTCCTTGAGTAATAATAATTGATATGGTATAGGTAGGAGTATTTTAGGCTACTTGATTGCATAATTAAGTTTTATATTTTCTATCATTTTCTTTCTTTAGAGTAGTTTTATGCTTTCTAGATTAGCCTTTCCTATTTTTAGCATTTTGCATTCCTTTAGTTTAGTTCACTATTTTATAGAATAGATGTCTTTATTTTATGACAGTTAAATTTAATTCTTCTAGTATGACCAAGATAATACACTAGACTCTCATGTATGATTGAATTAATATACCAAATCCATGATAAAGGTCTCTAAGAAAATAAAAAGCATGGGAATAACATATAATGGATTACAAAAATTAGTTTATTTACAAGTTTTAAACCTTTGTATCTAGGATTTTTAGAATTCAAGTATGCAATGAAAATTTAACCATAGTTATATCACAATTGAATACTTATATTAGGTATATAAAAGCTACTCTTATTACTCCATACAAATTTAGAATGTTTTCTCATTTCCTTGGATAAAATACACTTTTCATGATAATACTTATTTAAGGTAACAACTATTGATGTAGATATGCTAGCAGGGACATTTTGAGAAATCAAGTTTTCAAAAATACTAGATCACAATGGTTCTTTTCTTCCTTGTTCTACTTGTAGTATAATATAAAAGAGAGGACCAATGCATCCTAAAGAGTTATCAATAAAACCAAAATAAAATCTAAAAGTGATCAAATACTCACATGATAAGATAAGACCAATGTATTTTATCATTTTTATAAAGTATAACTTAGGTCATCAGAACTTTTATTTGAATTTTTTTTTAGAACTTTTGTTTGCGAAGTGTATTTTTAAATTTTGTTAACAATTTTTTTCTTTTCAACCTTTGTCTTCACATTTTGTATTTGTGAGGTATTACAAGAATTATCTAACCTAGTCTCAACAAAAGTTATGACCCCTAAATTTTGAAGAAATGCCATGTGACACACCTAATTTTGTGTGTAATTAATGATAGGGTGATACATGTCCATGGTTACATCATGGCATTTATCTGAATGTATATAAATTCTATGTGTTTACCAACAATATTAAGTTGGAAAGTTAAAATTAATTGATTAAAACCAGATTAAAGATATTGGATATTAATGACATAGGAACTATAATTACGGTCTTATACTCAATGTTATATGAGTAAATTTAGAAGATACATCGTGCTTATTGATTAATAACAAGCTCAAGAAAATTTTCACTCAAAAGAGAATTTTAATCCCTAGCTATTTGGGTTTAGTCTACAAAATAATTATAGGAAGATAAAAAATATTAAAATTGAAGATGAGAGTTATGAGAATATGCAGGTTAAGAATAACATCATTATCTAAGGTCTTTAGAGGAGTATTGAAACTATTGAAGTTCTCTATCAAGGACTCCATGAAATACGTACATATTATCTTTGACATAACAGTTTTCAATGATAAATTTAATAATTGCATAATTCTATGGGATGTAATAGAGAATGTATATGCCCACTCATATGAGAAAAATATAATGGCTGAGAAAAAGTAACTAGTAGTGAAATTACTACCATTAAAGAACCAATAATTACACTTTGCAATAGCCAAGTCTGAAGTTATGCCATGTATCAACTTACTTCATGACTTGTTCTTCATAAGGAAGGTGATTGGCTGATTTATACACCACCTAAACCATAAAATAATTATCGTATACATCTCAAGGAATGCTTTCCAAATATACCTATAACTACCCTTTATAGATGCCACATTCAATGGATATAGAGTTGAATTGTGGAAGAAAACAAACCCAATATAAAATACATTAAGGAAATGTATTTCTCCTTGAGATGTGATAACCCTCAAGGCTAGGGAACACATGCCAATAACTCAATTAAGGATAGGAATCCACATTGGGATGGCCTTGTTAAATAGATTGTATGGTTACAATAGTATTCACTTTCTCCACCTAGAATGGGTTCTATTTTTAGACCTATCGATGACCTCAGAGCTCACATTCACCCTAGGAGAAATAATTAACACTAGAGTCTAAGAACAAATGTTCAAAATTGATAAAATATTTATAGGTGGCAATTTTTACATGAAGTCATATCTATTAGATGTAGTAATGGCCATTGTTTACATTCACAATAGATCACTCTAGAGTTTAGCCCTAAAATGCATCAAGAATCATGTATGTGACTTCCATTAATTCTTCCAAATTTATTCATGCATGAGGAATATTTTTGGAATAGTTAATAATTTATATCCCCAAGTGTGGAGGACAATTCATGAAGAACCCCTTAATTGAGTATTAGAAATCATCAAGAAGACAATCTGGCCAAGGGGGATTATTAGCTATACCTATACTCTATTATAATCATGGTGGTGGTACATAAGGTTTCCCCTTTATGTCTCCCCAAATATGTCCTAGAAAATTTAGCAAAGTAGGAAATAACTTATCAACTATGGTGGAGTATAAATGAAGACATGAAGAAGAAACACAAGGGTGCGTTCCATGGGTCTTCCCTGATGATTGATCAGATGTGTTACATAATTATGAAACATTTCAAAGAAGTTGACAAAATCAAATAATTATACACATTAGTATATTTACCACATAGGGATTGGAATCCTCATGGCCTTGTCCAAAATCATATCTCAAGCCTAGGCATCCCCTACTAGCATGAATCTTAAGAGCATGAGTTTGTGTCCTTGAATGTAAAGGATGATGTTGAGGTGCTATAAATAGAACAAGTGGTTGGGTTGATGGAAAATCATTTAAGAGATATACAAAGGGAGCCCTCGATCATAATTATATAGGTACATACTAATATTCTACCCCTAAGTGGATGGGAAAACACAAACTACTAGAATTTTTAGCCTAACCATCAACCTTTGGACTAGGGAACATCCTCCTAACCACTACCCGTATACACATAACATTTTCAAGATTTATCAATTACTGATATTGTTTATCTTGTAGGGACCCATCGAGTCTTAATCTCTCTAAGTACATGTTGTTGAAAAAATTTGACTTTTAGTAAAATTGGGTCAACTCCTACATATTAAAACATTTCACAAGTTCCCATATGTCTAATAGGGTCTCATATGTGTTTAAATACCTTACATATTCCTGCTCTAGCCTTGGTCTAAGCCTATCTTCCTTGTACTTGCCTAGTCAACCAAAGCCAACTTTGGTCAAACTTGGTCAAAGGCTCAACTTATGTTATAAATGTCTTAATATGGTCTTTTATATGTTTTTAAGTCATAAATTAGTCCTTTACCATGTTTTATATGCAAAAAACACCTTTTGGTCACATTTCTAACTTAATAAATGACTTGTATAGATTGATTATGGAAGAAAATTATCACCAAGGGAGTTTTCAACTTGTATGAGGTCAGAACATGTCAGTTATCAGTCATATGTTAGTTTAATAAATAGTTTCATGCTTGAAAATAAGAGAAACTCCTCAAAACTGCCCCTTAATAGCACTTGTATGGACTTAGGAAGTCCATCTTCAGCTAAAAATGTGGGAATGTGCCTTTTCACCTCTCTAAATTTCTCACCATTCTTGGTTTGTATAATAAAGGTAAAAAATATTAGTTTCAACTTCTGTTTCTTCCTTTTTACCTTTGTAAGCCAAGAAAGGTCAATTTGGAATGCTTGGTGCAAGTCATACAAGTGAATTTGAGAGGAGTGCTCTTGGGGGTTGAAAAAGTTTTGATTCAAATTAAAATCCATGGAAACAAGTTTTAGATTCATGACTTATCGTTTATGAATCATTTCTAAGAAGCCAAGTAACTTTTTATGTTACTTCATTCATGAGGGGTCCCTGTTTGAGCTAGTTTTTGAATAGTTTGATTTGGTTTCATGAATTTTATGGTTCATATGTGTCTTAAGGCCTCTCCATATGTTTTAAATGGTTATATTTGTTTTATAAGTCTCAAGAGTTCAAGAAGCCTCTTCTAGGCTTGTTCTTGATCTAATTTCACCCTCACTACTCTATACTCAGAAATATGCACTTACAGGTGCCTTGAAGGAATTAAAATTTTATCATATGTTTTAAAACTATGAAGGTGAACTTGATGACCAAAGTAATAACCATGGGGTAATGAGCAAGCATTTCCCCTATAAGAACACACTTGCTACCTGATAGCCACTTATAGGTGGTCTTAACAGAGGTTGAAATGGTCATTTTAAAACTTTGAATCATAAAATAAACAAGTTTGAGGTGCTATAACATGTTGAAGTCATGATAGACATTTATAAAGGAGTAGATTGACAAATTAGAAGGTGGGAACATGTTGAAGGCAAATGATTGAATTCTATGAACTTGTCCCTAAAAGGAAAAAATAGAGGCCCTATAGATTTTGGTAATATAATATAATATATTTTAAAAGAACCTTGATACTTCCAAATTGCTCAAATTTGTATTCCTCATATATGACAAGACATATGTGAAGTTTGAAAGGCAGATAACTAAGGGAGGGTGGTTTTTGGAGAGCTCAAATATGGCCCTAAATGCACTGTGAACAGGTAGAGAGGTTTATAGTTTTAAGCTCAAAAGGAGGGATTATCACTAAAAGTTGAAAACTATCCCTAAAATCATGTTAAAATACTTCAAATGGATGAGAGTGATGTTATAACTTAATATCACTAAAAAATAATAAGATTTTCATACATTTACCTCACACACTCGTGCTCAGTCTGTATATATGATGTTAATAAACACCTACAGTAGGGGTCACTAAGGAAGTGTCTTAGCCATGGAAAAGTATAGTTGGTTTAAATTAAATAATATAGGTGTTTTAAATACTATACACATATTTTTTAACCTCATGGAGGTTTCAAATGACTTTTTGACATCATGACCAAGTGGATGAGGTCAATAAACACCTACAACTAGCTGAGAATGACTAAGACAACAATGAGCATAAAGAGCTCAGTTGGGTAAGCCTAAGGATGAGATATGGGTTTTAAACCAATTATAATGGATATAAAAGTATTATATACACCTTTATTAATTAATTAAAATATTGTATAGCTCATTAAGGCCCTAACACCATCTACAACCCTGTAAATGGAAATATAGGCAGTGAGTTAAGAGTAAGGTTTTTTTGGTATTAAAAGAGACTATGTTGGTATATTTTGTATTTAAAAAAGTGGAAAGTGACATAAGGGTAATATTTATAGTTTTTAAAACAGTATTTTAATATTTACTTATGAAAAACAACCTACAAGGGTCAACTAAAGTATGGTGTCTCAGTCAAAATAGTGGGTGACCTATTTATGAGTTAATGTGCATGAAAAGGACCTAGTAAAGCTTGAAACGGTTTTAAACAAAAGTAAACCACCATATATAATAAAATAAGGTTAAAAAACATGTTTTAAATTCTCATTTAAAAAATCATAACCTACAGGAATCGGTGAAAAGGGGTCTATCAAGGAGCCTACAGTCAAGATTTTATGAACCAAGTCTTGGAAATAGAACATAGTAGTGGTTTGAGAGGTTAGGGTGTTGGAGATAGATAAGAGACACTATATGTGATAGTATAGAAATAAATAGGTCCTTTAAATGATAGTATTTTGAGACAAATATCTTCCAATTTCATGAAACATAGTCTAATAGCAAAAACTCCACACAATCTGCCTTCAAAAAAGCTAGTTTTAGAATTTAAGAGAGATGGAGGGTCAAATGACTAAATTAGGAGATAAATTTTTGTGGAGAGAATAATTATGAATTAAATAAAACTATAAAAATGTTGTTTTTGTGATAATAACAAGGAGGTGCCCCTATTTTTTCTCAGATAGGGGGCACTTTTACCTTTGTACAAAGCTTACAGTTTTGGAGTAAGGGTTAAGATGATGAACCATAAGCCTATAAGACCTTGAAATATGATTGAATAAGATATAATAAAATTAATAAAATATTAAAAACCAATATATAAGGTTTTAAAATGTACAGGGTGGTCTAAGCTATAGGAGTTACAGGTAGACCTAGTTAGGCAAGGTGCAAGCCTAACTCCAAATAGGGGGTCACTTATATTTTTATCTTTTGGAAAGAATTGAAATGACTTGGATCATGTTTTTAAGGGTGTAAATAATGTTTCCAATATATTCCATAGGTGTGGATGGTCATCAACAATATATTAACTTCAAATTTGCATGTAAGGCCTAGTAGGCCTAATGTGAGGCTTAATACTCAAAAGTGGTCCTATCACTTTTTGGACTAAATGAGAATTAAAAACATGTGATACAAGTTTTTTGAAGTATAATATAGGTTTTTAATCCACAATTTTTTATATTTTTCCATCAAAATCCATTTTCTTGGCTAGAAGGCACCTAAAGCCTACAAAATACATGTAGAAGGATACAAATGGTCAGTTTGAATGCTTCGAACTTCCATGATACTTTGTATGGAAAGTTTAGGTGATTATATATGTTAGAAGAGGTTCCTAGGATTATATAAGAAGGATTTTTCAAGGGTTTTAATGTGTATCTTTTATGTAAAAAGGCTGAGACCATAAGTGGCACTAAAACCCTCATAAAACCCTCTCTCAAACTTGATGGAGGAAATATTTAAATTGAAGCATCAAAATGTTGTAAAATGACATGAAAGTGATTTTAAGCTATAGAGGACTCTCCAAAGACACTCCCCATGTAATTTAGATGTAATAGACCTGTATGAAAGAGGTACAATATGAATTTATTTGATAAATTTATGTGTTTTTTAGGTATGGAAAAACTTTGAAGGATGTAACCAAATTTGGGAGAGAGATTAGGACTTGTTATAAATATTCATATTCATAGATTAAGTTATTTAATCTCCCAAGTGTGAATACCATATTCATCATCTCAACCAATCATAGTGAATGAGTAGTGAACACTTAGTGAAAAATGTGAAAATCTAATTAGGAAGACTTTTAAGGCTTTATTAATGACCTAATGACATGGAAAATCTTGACATATTTCAGTCATCCTTTTGCATGGATCAAATTGAAAAATTGGAAGGATTTTGAATTCCATGTGTGAGAGGTGCATGAAAAGGAGTTATTTATGATTGTCATGAATTATTGATCATGGTCAAAGGAATAGTAATTATTAGGGATTAATCCAATGCATCCTTAGACCTAACCTTATTTAGTAATGGGGTAAATTTATGAAGGAAAATCATGAGGGTAGTTTCATGTGCAAGAAAAAAAGCATTTACACCACATATGGAGAAGTTTAATGACTTGGGAGACATTTATCCATATTTTCCTTGTATGACCTATCTCATGCCTAACTCTATGATTGTTATAATCCCTTACTTGAAAAGTGACTTAGTGACTCTTGAGATTCCCTTTCTCTCTCTCTCCTCTCACAATTAATATAAATATTAGCCTTTTGCTTATTATACAGATCTCTCCACCTGAGCATGGCAAAGCCCTACTCAATTTTACTTTGAACTAATAAATAATGTTGTTTTACCTCATTCAATATTTCACCAAGTGCATGTTATGGTTGGTGGTCTTGTGAAAGTGTATTTTTATTACCTTCACATGTTACTTTTCTTAGTGCCTTGTGTGGATTGAAATCTCTCTTTTTTAGGTCAACAAGAAGTGTCTAATGTGGATTACAAGTATAGTGAGTATCTCATTAATTAGTATTTATAGAAGACCTATTGTCTATTTCTTCCTAGACTAAGTTCTCTTCAAGACCCCATGCTTGAAACATTGATGTAGAAGAGGAGTGTTCAATTTTATGAAGTGTATGTGTGGGATTCTCTTTGGTTTTAAGTGAACTATAAGTGGTGTGAGTAGACCATCTATTTGGTGTATCACCTCCCCTAGATTAGATTTGTTTTCAATTCTCTTTATCCCTTTTCATCCACAAATTTAGTAGTAAGTTTGATCAATAGTGGTACATCAAAGGAACTATCCCTATCTATGGATCCACCTCAAATTTAGGTCACCCACAACCTTGAGATGGTTCTATTGTGCCACTTGAATGAGGAGAGACTTGTCATATCCTCAAGGGGTACAAGTTCAAGTGACAACACATACCTTAAAGGGTGCATTAAGAAAGGGGTGGGAAGACCATTGGCACTTTAAAAGATTAATGTGGCTTTTTATCATTCATATCATTTGTCCAACTACTTACTATCTACACATTTGTCTCCTAAAAACCATTCCCTTAAGATTTGCCTCCTATTTTTTACCCTCATCTAGTCATTTACCACCTTCATTAACCCTTTCCATAATTAAATCCCCTTTTTAGTAGTTTACATTACTATGTCATCCACATCAACCTTGTATTGTTATTTATAAAATCTTACTACGAACTAGGTTGGCTATGGTCGACATAGTTCATAACCTAGTTAGTTTTTTCCAATTTCAATACTAGTCAATCAGGTCAATCATGTCGGCTTAAATTTATATAAAGGTTTAAGGTTAGATTAAACTATATAAACACATTAATTTTTCCATTTCTAAGATAAGAGAAGAATAATTAAGATATATTTTGCATCTGATTACCCACCAATCTACTTGAGGAGTAAGCTTAGGGTTTTATACTTTTTTTGGAGATATGAATCTTGTCTTATGGAGAAGTATTTTGGATATTTTGATAGGTTTTATAGCCTAGAGATAGTGTATCCTTGTCATCCTTATATACCAAAATAACCTCTTGAAAATTATCTTGTCCAAGGGAGAGATTGAGGCTCAATAGGTTTTTCTTGGAAGGCAAGTATTCCTAACTTTGTTACTCCTTTGTAAGAGTAGATAGATATCTATTTGTACTTCTCTTTCATATATTAAGATTTCATATACATTGACATGATTATATGTATTTTATGCATGATTGTTTTCAATTTTTATTACCCCCCACTTTGTACTACAAGTATTGGTGATCACTAGATTAGATTTTGCTTTAATTGTTATTAGTTTAGTGAATATGAAAACATAGGACCTAGTTAGGGTTATTGCATAGTTTTACTTGAATGGAGGATTTCTAACCCTCCCTAATGATATTATTGTGGTAAGATATCCCTTGTCTAGGTCTAATGGATCCATATTGTTCATGACCCTAATTATATAATGTATCCCCAATCAAAAGTGTAAGTAGGATCTATCTTCTTTGAGCTAGGATTGATTTGTAGATATGTTGCATTTCTCATTGCATACCTTTTGGTGAACCTAACATGAATCTAACCCTTGAAAGTTTTATCTCATGATTTTATTTATATAATTTCATTTTTTTCTATATTTTCAATACTATGTTGACCAATCCAGTATGGTTATAACTTTTGTGTGTAGGTTTAAACATAGTCATATCAAAATGACTTTGTTCTTTCTATGCAGGTCTTCATTAGATATAGGTTACTAAATTAGATAAGTCAACACATTAATCTTTTTCACTCCCAAATCAACAAACTAAGTCAGATAAGTTGACTTAGTATTTTAGTTGGTATCTGGATCAACAAACTAAGTCAAATAGGTTGACTTAGTATTTTATTCGACATCTAGATCAACAAACTGAGTTGAATAGGTTGACTTAGTCTTTTAGTCAAGATCCAAATCAACAAACTAAGTCAAAGAAATTAACTTATTATTTTAGTTAGCATCTAAATCAATAAATTAGTTCAGATAGGTTGAATTAGTCTTTCAATCAACATTTAGATCAACAAACTAAGTCATATGGACAACTTAGTCATCTTATCTTGGTTTAACACATAGGGTTTTGTAGAACTAGTTTGAATTAGTCGACTTAGTTTGTAGAATTTGAAAGTAGCATTCAAGGCAATTTAACAAAAAAAAATCCTAATCATCTTCTAAAGCACCAAGGTTGCTCTCTTTCTCTCTCTATCAATTCATTAGTTCATTACAATTCTATTTTGTATAAGTTTGTAGTCTTTAAAACTACAATCCTACAACAAACTAAGTCGACCTAGTTGACTTAGTTTTATATCTTATCTTCTATCTAAAAGACTATTTTGACCTAGTCATGTTCTTAAAGACTCTTTCTTCCATAGAAAATTATTGGCCTAGTCAACTCTATTATGTACTATTTGTATATAGTTTCATCTGATCCAACTCTATACCATTCATAATTTGGGAACTAATAACTATTTTCTAGTAATTAATTCACACTTTCACTTTCAGCTATTTGCATGCTTAGAGTAGATCACATAGTATAATTAGGTGGTTTTCTCAAATTACCATTTATTTTCACTATTTTTCTCTTTTTTACACACACTACTAAATCACCTCATAATCAAAATGCATTTAACATTTGTCTTCCCAAGGCCTACCTACTTGGATTTTATTACAAAGTGGAAAGCCAAATTGGTTTTTTGGCCAAGTATAAACATGTGGTTAATGCTATATATTGGTAAAGCACCTAAAAACCTTATCAATAAAGGATTATGAAGTGATCAGGTAAACCTCAATACTAAGCCAATACCATCATGAATATAAATCTATTTCATCATAAACATCTTAAAAAAACCATAGATTGATTTTTAGTTCCCCACTTTTATCTAAATTCCCTAGCACACATAAAATAGCACTTTAAAATAATCTAACAATAGTTAGGATGACCACTTAGTTAATATTTAATTTTTGGTTGATTCCTTTCTCTTTAATCATTATGTATTCTATTTTAAAAACTTGCATTAGCTAGTGTTGGTGTAAGGTTTTATGTTGTGTGCCCTAATTGTATTTTTCTCATTGATCCAACTATTTGTGTGCTTGATTCCATTTATTGCTTAAATTAAATTGTAAAAAAATTACCTATTTTAGCACACTATCATTATTTTTGACACAGTCTCTTAAAAACTATGATTTCTCCTATCGATGATACTAAGTTGACCTAGTTAACCCAGTACCCTCTTTTGCCAGTCAAGTTATAGTATTTAGTTGACCTAGTCAACCCTATATCTTTATCAAACTATGTTTCTACATGTCTATAGTACTAATTAAAATTGGTCGATGTTGTACTCTTATTTTTTATTAAGGTTATAGTACTAAGTTGACTTGGTCAACCTTGTATCCTTTTCTATTCAATTTCCTACCCTGTTTGTAGTACTAAGTCAACCTGATCAATCATGTATTCTTTTATGTCCCTTGGGTTATAAAACACAATCAACTTGGTCAAATTTGTATCATTCCTATCTCTTTACTTCTATGTCTAATTTGTCTTGCTTATTCTTTCTCCCTCATAATTAATTTCTTATTTGAAGATAAAACTAATTTTAATTCCATAGATATGATGAGTTTTACCAACCCTAATAGGTTTTCCCATAAGTTTCTTGTGGATCCTAACCTATATGAGTGTAATGTGCATGTAACCACTCTCACTAAAAAATATGGGAACCTTCCCATTTCCTCTTCAATTGATAATCCTCTCTTCTTATTTGAAGATAAACACGAAGTTGAGTATACCCCAAAAATGCTCTTCTTCATCATCGAGTTTCCTCAATATTGAGGAAAAGATCCTTCTACTATTTACCATCTCATGATAAGTGGTCAACTTAAAGATCCCCATTCGCCTTCTTCTACATTTTCACATGGATTTGGGGACACTAGATTCTTTACTTCTCAACCTCTTCCCTTTATTTTTACATCTTCCTCTTTGATTTTATCCACATCCATGCGTAGTTCTCTACTAACATGGAAGGTTCTACATCTATGGGGCCTCTCCCAGGACCCAATCTTCTCAATTCTTCCACTAGTGCATCATTTATTACCCATGGTAATCAAGAATCTAGTGATGATTATTCTCATCCCTCTACTAGTACATAATTAAATCATGCTACTAGTGCCTCACTTACCAATAATTCTACTCCATCTACTACTTAAACCCATAGTGGTACCCAAGCCATTACTACCAATTCTAATGCTTAACATAATACAAATAATACCACTCAAACCCATCAACTTGTATTACAAAATCTTAATCAAATGAATTCTTTCCAAGATAACAATGCCAATCAAATGATGAAAATGCAAAATCATCTTATCCATCTTCAAACTCACCCTCAATAGGTTCCATGGGGAATGCATAACCAAAATCCTCCCCCACCTCTTCATTTGGATTCTTATGGCAATCTTATCCCTCAACCTTGTATTTTTTTAAAAAAAATCAAGCACCTTCAAAATGAGCCTCTTACACTTCAAATTTATAATATTGATATAGGAGGCATCACCCTTACCATTACATATAATGGATCAACCAATCTTACTCTCCACTTAAAAACATTCGAAAATCTATACAAAGACCAAGTCAAGTTAATTTTTTTTCTGATACCAAGGTATTAGAAATAACTCTCATGGGTGATGCTTTACATTGGTACAACTAACTCAAATCTCACTCCATCACTATTTTGAAATATTTAGTCAATGCTCTCATATAAGGGTTTGAAATTCGTGATCTCCCTAAAAAAATACCTTGGCCTATTTGATCAATTGTAAGCAACTTGAGACTAAAACCACACAGTATTTCATCAAAGAGTGGAAAACTTTATCTAACAAATTTGAACATAGTATGGTAGATGACAACCTCTTTCATCTATCTACCAATGCTCTTTTTCTAAAGTTGTAATATCAGGTCTAGACTCTCTCACCATTAACTTTAGAAGAGGTCATTGACCAAGAAAATCATCAAGATTTATTCATACATCAATACGAGCCATCCCAAAATTCTATGGGTACTCACATGTTAATAAAAAAAAAGAATCATCATGATAGAAATGATGGTGTCATCGATTACTATGATATTATTCAAGCTATTGTTCCCAACCAGGATCTACAATGAGATTCCTCTCCCAACCACATCACTAATCCTCATTTATCTTCAACAAATACCATCAATGTTCATAAACCTTTATCCTTCGAATATTTATAAAAATGTCTACCAAGGGCTCTTCTATGATAACTTGATTTGACTCATCCCATGAAATCTTAGTATGATCCCAATAAATTTTATTGGTTTCATGCTAGTTGGATTCATTATCATGAGACTTCTAAGCAACTTAATAAATTGGCTATGTATTCCCTTATTAGACCCAATTTTTACCTTGATTTTATCATTTGTAAATGTCAACAAACATATGATATTACCTTAAAATCCCATGAAATATAGACTAAATATCAATCTTTAAACCAGGCTAATGCTCATTTGTCCATCTATAAATATCCTCTTCCAAATCATTGTAACAACCAAGAAAAGCCTACCCCTTCTACCAATAATGTTGATAGTATTCTTGACCCAACTCTTGAAGAGAATGCAGTCAATATGACTAATATATGAAGGGTAGTTGCCTTTATTAATCCTCATCCCATCCACACTCCTCAATTGTCTCTCACTTTTCATGTTATCCAAGACTCTTCCCCAACTCACTTAATAGAGTTGGGGTGATAAGAACTTAGATCTTTTAATGAACCAATTCCAACACCTCCCTTGGATAACACTTATCATACCATTTTTACCACTCTTCTAACCTCTTTACCCATCCACAATGATACTCAAAATTCTATCAACACTTTTTCCAATCTATCTCAAACTAAACCTATATTAACTACCCCATCTTCTCAAGACAATCAACAAACTTATCATATAATTAAACCTTATTCATCTTATCAAATTAAATTCACATGAACTTAGGATCCTCCTTCCAAGGACTTATATCAGCACTATGAACCTCTTTCCAAAATTCCTCTTATGGGTTATGATGAGTGGGAGCCTATTACAAAGCTTACTACTCTTCCATCTCAAATCTCATTTCTCAAACTTATGGAGACCTCTCCACATCACCATAATCATCTTATGCACATTTTATTTAAAACAAACATCCCTCATCCTCCCCTAATAGGACACAAAATCACCTTATCTAGATTAGAAGATAGCATTTTACAATAGTGTGAAGATATGTCCATACATGTTGATGAGATAATGGACACTTCTCTTTCCCTCAAATTCTCCATTACTTTTATAATCCCAGATGATATTTTACTTCGAGTGGATGATCTTCCTCTTTTTATCAGTGTCTAAATTGGTGATATCCAAGTCAAGTGTGTCTTGATTGAATAGGGTTCAGTCACTTGTGTTCCCTCTCTCACTTCTAATTAAACCTTTAGATACTTTAAATGTAATCTTAAGTCCACATGTAACACATGTCAAGGATATGATCAAAGGAAAATGTCTCCCTTAGGTTGTGTGTGGCTCCTTATCACCATCCAACCTATCACCATTTGTGTGAAGGTGATGATATTAAAGTTTCTTCTATCTTATAATATTTTACTTGGTAGTCCATGAACTCATTGAATGAAAATAGTTGCCTCTTCCACTTACCAATGTGTCAAATTTCCTCACAATAGAGCAATTTCTAAGATTAAAGGTGATATTAACCCTTGGAGTTTCAAAAAATTATAAGACCATAGCATATTCAATATTCCCACCATTGAACTATGGCCAAGCATTCCATTTCATTAATATCAATGGTTTAACTTTCTTATCACCTCTACTTGAGGTTACAATGGTCACCCTAAACTCATCAAGAATATATCCCCTAACCTCCTAGATTCTAATGACAATAATCCTAATGAGATCAATATCAAAATTAAACCTTAGATCTTTCACCTCATCTCATTTCTCAACTTCCCTCTTATTTTTAACCTCATTCCCATCAACCAATTAGTGATGATATGCCCATTGTCTTAACTAAGACTAGCCATTCTAGTCACACACCACATTGGATGATAAGGTCATCCCTACCTATGTTGTTGATATTCATACACCTGATTATGATGATGGATATACCTTAGATGATCCATTCTTAGGAGGTCTTATTCAAGCCTATGATACTAAAATTATTCATTATCAATCCTCTTTACTTTATTCTTTTAGTATTTGTTCTAGCATTCGATCCTATGTCATTCCTAATTTTAGCATTTTTGTTTCTTGATCATAGGGTAGAGATGGTGTGCACACATCTAATTTATAAAGAGACTTATAGGAGTATGATTATGGATCATGATATGACTAGTCCTTATCACTTTGCTCAATACCAAGAACCCTCTAGGTAACTTATGCTTGAGATACTTATAACTATCGTTTAGCCTTTTGTGCATCCCACCCTTCCCTCAATAGAGCTCAGTCTGGATTCTATTCCCACTCCTCTAGTTGAGTCTCTTTCAATTTTAGATTCTATTTCTCCTTCAATCGAAACTTGATCGATATCTCCACCAGCCCCACCTTCCCTTGGTGATGGTTTTGTACTTTACCACAACTTACTCTTTTTCCTTCCAAATGGGATAATCAACCATTTTATGATATTCATAAGGTTATTAGTGATTTTACTAGAGACTATTCATTACATTAGCCTTCCTCAACTTCCATTTCTACTCCTTCCATTAGTACACAAGTAAATTTTACTAACAAGTGTATCTATTTCTTCTATGACATAGATAATAATTCATCGTGCATTATGGTAAGTTGTGTTAATATATCAACACCTTACATCCCATCACTCCTCAACCCATAGATAAGGATATACCTCCCCTAAAATTATGACATGATCACCTTACCAAATATGGAGAGGTATATTATATTTGGCATCAATGTGGTACACATCACACTAATCATTATTGCATCCTCCAATATCTCAAGGATCATACCATGACCATTCCTACACCTACTACCCTTCCCCTTATAGGTCACCCTTGTAATAAGTCTCCCCCTTCTTCCCCCATGGCTCTACCACCTATGGTCACCTCTCCACCCATGATTCCCTCACCCATGGATCCCTCTCCACTGGTGAATCCTTCACCTATGGCCCATTCTCCATTAGTGACCCCTTCATCACTCAATAAGTCCACTCCCATTCCTTGTCATAAGAATCCTTGGTACAATATCCTAAATCAACACAATATTTTAGGCATTCTTAAATTTTACATCAAGGATATTAATTGTGAAGTATTTTCTCAACATTCTTTAAAGATCGATGAGACTTTGGTTGCAATTTGAATTCATGTTCATAGAGACTTATCAGATGTTATAGATAACATGTGTGCATAAATATATTAGTATTTATGAACACAAACATAGTGTTATTTAATTTCTTTCTTCATTTGGATTGGATCTATGCTCTAACTTTACATTTATCTATTGTATATCATTATATATGGTGTCAAATTTTTATTTATCTTACATGATGACCTTTGTTTCATACTACATGTTGTTTATGATGTCATTATTTTCCTTATATTTTCTTATGCATTATTTTTCATGATTACATAATTATTATTCTTAAGTTCCTTTTCTATGGTTCTCTTATTCTCTTTCATGATTATTTGATATCTTATCACAATACACACAGATAATTATTATTATGACTTGGTTATACAAACCTTATTTCATTTAGTCATTCCTTCTTTACCATGTGATTAGTTATAAAATAATTCATCTCACTATAATCTCCTTTTATTAATCCACCTTGAATATCTTTTTATTCCCCTCTATTACCTTTCAAAAACTAAACATACACATGTTTGAGACTTGAGATAACATGTTGGTTCATAGTTAAGCCTAAGTGTTCTAGTTAGTCATATCTTTGGATACTTAGGTTATTTTAGCCTAAGCCTAAAGATCATTCATGTGTATTAATTTCTCTATCATGATTAGTCATTCGAAGTCTGTATGGAGGAGGAATATTAAAATCCATAAACATTCAAAAGGCAAATCATTTAACAAAAGGCAATGATCTAAAAGGTAACATTCAAAATCTTCAAAAATTAAATCACACTAAAAGACATAATTTTAAGCACATTCCCTTTTTATAATCAAAGATCAAACTCTAAATTTCGCCTCATGATAGAGTTTATTTCCATTGGGGTGTATAGGCCAGGAGATTAGAAAAGGATAATACAAAAATAGTATTACCTACTTTCTCATTCAAGTAACCAATCTTTGTAGTAGATTAATGGCTCTGTAAGGGGTCTTGAGGAATGGGGACCACATCATGGGAAGGTAGGTCCATTTTATTTTTATTTTTTAGAGTAACCAACATGATTTGATCTTAGTAACACACTTTTTCACATACATAACTTTATGTATATAGTGAATATGTATCCTTTGTATATTGATCATCATTTGTCACTTAGTGTCTTTATATGTCCTTAGTATGCCTCAATATCCTAAGGTTTTCTCATATAATGCCTATGTTACACTTCTTACATTCATTATTTCATTACCTAAAACCCTAATATTTCTCCCTAAGAAACATTATTTTGTTCACTGATCATTCCCCTAGGGGTTTTATTTGTGAGTTATAGTGTAAGTCCTTGGAAATGACTAGGCCTTCCTCCCAAGTTACCAAATTTTCACATTATCATTCCAAACACTGCCTTTACCATTTTTTTCACATCATTGGTGTTCCCTTTGTGATTTATATTGTAATACCATAGATAAGACTTGGTCTTCCTAAAAAAAATTCCAATACCCAAGTCACAATGAAATTATGTGTCAAATATGAGATAAGATGTGATTGATTATGAGTTACAAGTCATTAACATGCTTCCCATATTCATTTAGTATCTTTTATGCTTACTTAATTAATCTTTTACTTTTAAATTTTTATTATCTAATTGATTTTAAGAATCTAACCATTTTTCTTAACTTTCTTATACTTCCCAACTTTATTTGGTGTGATTAATTTAAGACCATTTTGCCAATTTTATTTCACTTTTATACTTCCCAACATGATCTAGTATGATTGATTGACTTAATTTATTTTATACCATTGGAATTTTGCATGCTTTCCATTTTATTACATTATTCTCATACTTACCAATGTGATATAGTGTGGTTTTACTTATTTTAATTTGGTGACCCTTTTTTCATGGTTTAAAGAAAATTCCTCTTGTTTACCACTTTTTGGTTTATTATACTTAGTCATATTTTGTTATTACACATTTCCCATCATGATATAGTGTGTAGTGCATTTTTTTTTAATTAATTATACTTTTCCAAGTCATTTTTGTCTATTTCTTTTTAACTATGCATGTGTACTCCATAATGCTAGAAAAGAAAACACCCCATGTATATTTCCTATAACATATACAAAAAAAGAAAAATACATGTGATATAAATATATATATATATATATATATATATATATATATATATATATATCTATGAATCAATAACCACGAAAAAATATAACTCATGATATCAACATCCAACTATCAAAATAATGTATTTTTATATATCATGTGTTTTTATACAAAATATAAAAATGCATCCCTCTAGCTCTATGGATGGGATCCATCATAACTATCTTGTGGCCTAACCATGATGCCCATAGATGCCCCAAACCATCCAATCTGGATAGTATGTTGTAATGAGGTAGTCTACAATCTCAACCCTACTACTTGTCCTTATAGGTTGGTCACCTGGGCCTATACTTATCATACATGGATCATGGTAGCCATGTGTGAAGTTCTCTCTTAAGCCAGGGCCTACCATTCATGTGCCTCTCCTTATCCTACCCATGTCAATGACTAAAATCCATCTTCATGTGTCTATAGCTACCTTGTGACCTTCCCCACTAGTCTAAACTAACTCACTTAAGCTGGGGAAGATGGTACAATAGGATCATCCATTATGGTGGGGTCATATGGCATCAACACTCTATACAAAATGTCATGGAGTGATACCATGATAAGGATCCCCATATGGTCTCCTTTATTGCAAGGTATATAAAAACCCAAACCTAAATAGATATAAAATCACATAAATATCTCAAAATCTATCTATCCACAATCATATTCTACTATTATTCTATCTCAAAGACTAACAAATCTAACCTTTCTTACCCTAGATTTATTGGTCTGATTCCTTTCAACTTAATATCCCATTTAACCCCTAGATCCCATACAACTTTCCTAGTGTTCATTCTAGTATATAGATTTTACCTAATCATATAATTTATATAAATTACTAAATTATTAATAAAAATACTCAAACTTTTGGAATATTTAGTTACTTACTTGTGTTGCACTCATTGTGGCCCCTATGCATCTTCCCTATCTCAACTATTATCTCCTCACCATCCTCACTCTCTAGATATCTCACTCGGTCTATCAGAGCTATATTATTCTTAGAATAGTAAATAATGATAAATGAATTTTTTTCACCTTATTTATATTCACTATTTCCAAAAATATTTACCTTTCAAAAATTTATCGTCAGATTTATTATTTTGCTCATATCTTTGTCTCTACTAACTATTTTTTCAACCCTTGAAATGTTTTAGAATCCTGATGTCATAGTGAATGTTTTCAAATATTATATGTACATGTTGGAAACATTTTGATTTTTATCTCTTTTTCACTAATCTCTACAGTTTCACCTAATGTTCCTCACATTGGACACCTTCACACTTATTACATCTGCTTCTTTATTTGCATCACTATGGTAGGTAAAGGTATGTATTTTTCAATTATATCCTTTTATCTATCTTATTTTATCCTTACTATAATATAATCATCTTCATCATTATATGTCATTATGTTCCTTTCCCTAAGAACCATCTCACATTGCACTTACATGACATGTGATGAACTTCGAGTGGGGCATACGTATACACATAATATTTTAAAACTTTATAAATTATTGATGTTTTATATCTTATAAGAATCCATCGAGTCTTATTCTCTCCAAATTCACACTTTAAAGGGTACACCAGGAAAGGTTGGGCATATCATTGGTGCTTTATAAGATTGTTATGACTTTGTATAATTCCTACCATTTATCCAAATAGTTATTATCTACACACTTGTCTCCTAAAAACCATTCCCCTAAGCTTTGAATTTTATTTTTCACCCTCCTCTAGTCATTTACCACCTTCCTTAGCCCTTTTCCTAACCAAACCCATTTTTTGTAGATTACATGACTATGTCAACCACATTGACCTTATATTATTATTTAAAAATCTTACTAAGAACTAGGTCAACCAAGGCCAACATAGTTCATAACCTAGTTAGTTTTTTTCCAATTTCAATAGTATGTCAATTGGGTCAACCTTTTTATCCTTTTTCTTTTTGAAAGGTTTAACATTAAATTCACCTATATAAACTAATTAATTTTTCCATTTATACGAGAGGAGAATAATTAATATATATTGTGCATCTATTTATCCACCATTCTACTTGAGGAGCAAGCTTAAGATTTCATACATTTTTTTGGAGATATAGATCTTGTATTTTGGAGAAGTATTTTGGATGTATTGATAACTTATATAGCCTAGAGATGACTTATCCTTGTCATCCTTACATACCACAACTACCTCTTGAAAATCACCTTGGCTAAGGGAGAGATTGAGTCTCGATGGGTTCATCTTTGAAGGTAAGTGTTTCTAAATTTGTTTCTCCTTTATAAGAGTAGATATATATACATTTTTACTTCTCTTCCATGAATTAGGATTATGTATACATTGATGTGAGTATGTATCTTATGTGAATGTTTAATTTTTATGTTTATTACCCCCTCCCATTTTATGCCATAATATTTGGTGAGCACTAGATTAGATTTTGCTTTACTTGTTATTAGTTTAGTAAATATAAAAACATAAGACCTAATTAGGGTTATTATATAGTTTTACTTGACTAGAGGCTTTGAAACCCTCCCTAGTGATATTTTTATGGTAATATATCCCTTACCTAGGTCTAGTATATCCATATTGATCATGAACCTAATTATCTAATGTATCCCCAATTGGAAGTGTAATTAGGATCTATCTTCTCTGAGCTAAGATTGATTTATACATCTATTTAATTTCCCATTACATACACCACCCATTATAATGATAGTTGTGAAGTAGGAGTAGGGTGTGGAATCTTCACCTATTATGTCAATTTACTTATAATAAGGGACTTCCCATACTTTGCCACAAATTGTAATTAAGTTTGTCAAGCAAGAGAAAGAGGTGAAGGAAATCCTTACTACTACAACTCTTTTAAGAGGAGAATAGGAACCATTTTACATTGACTCCTTTGAATTTGAAGATACATGTCTTCCTTTTATTTTCTTGATTATTTTAAATAAAAGTGTATATGTTACACCTTACACCACTTAGGAGACTCCTCCATTGGATAAAAATACAATAATTTGTTA
The DNA here is from genome assembly GCA_037957365.1 of Torreya grandis. Lineage (NCBI taxonomy): Eukaryota > Viridiplantae > Streptophyta > Pinopsida > Cupressales > Taxaceae > Torreya > Torreya grandis. Next base: position 1,161,710 of record JARHVA010003868.1, on the reverse strand, counting down.
TAAGATAAAATAAGAGCTCTTAGGGACCCTCTTCCATCAGTAGAGTCTCCTATAAGTTAAACGATGGAGGAACCATCAAATTACCCCAAGATTGAGGATGAGGATGAAATATAGAGGGATAAAGTCTTAATCCTTCAAATAATCAAATTCAAAGTGGCACTAAAGGTTAGAGGATCATGTCAAGTCATTGCCACTACTCCAATTGTTTCCCTAGTTGTCATGGTTCTTTAATCCCTAAGGTTCATGTTACCTCATTTATTCATATGGTTTCATCATCTCTAGTTATTTATTTTTTTCCTATGGTTTATTTAGTCATTATAATTTTAGTTTTTTCTATTTCTATTGTGGTTTCATCATCTCTGGTTGTTTTTATCACTATTGTTATTTTTTTAGCCCTTTTGATTTCCACTTCTCAAATTTTTACTTCAGTCACTACTCTCTCCTCTACTTCTAAGAATAATAAAGTTCATTTTAATAAAATATTGGGGGCCCTATAAAGTACTCAACTTCATGTGTTTTCCAATTGTTATGATTACCCATTCCTTCTTCTAATACTACTCATTCCACTTTTATTACTTTATCTATAAAAACCATTAAGAAGAAGGCCAATTACATATTAAATCTCATGCCCTAGTTTGATAATGTGGATTGGTCCAAAATAATCTTCCATTCCTTGCCAAGACCACTTCATGTGGAGGCCTTAAGGTGGTATTATAAGGATATTTTATTGGATTTTTCCTCCTAATACAATTAGTTGGTGGATGCTACACAATTGATGATTCCATAATGGGTAACAAACATGGAGGCCCAAGCTACATAAATACCAAATTTGGTCATTACAGAGTTTCCTACTGTGAGTTCCATGTTTGATAAATCAACAAGGACCATCTAAAGGGTTATGAAAATTAATATTCAAGATGAATCTTGAAACAGTGTGATTTTGGAAGAAAGGCAAGATGTTTTATCAATAGTAAAGTGAAATAAAATGAGACTTGGAGAGTCTCCATATGAATAAGATTTTAAAGCTTATCTTCTGGAAAATACATAGGCTTTGTTATAACTTCATACAAGAACATAACAAGCTAGGAAATAGCTACAATATAAATTAGAGTACGTATGAGAGAAAAAATATATAGTATATGTTCTTGGGGAAATTGAAGGTGACGTTCAAGACACAGCTCTCATATTGTATAATATCTTAGATACTATCAGTTTAATGAGAGTCAAATTATCTCCTCATATTGTTGAAACTTATAAATTATTTAATTCTCTAAAATATTATGAGAATAAGCTAAAATTAATTATAGTATACAGTAAAAATAAGGATTTTGGTCATTTCAATTTGATGGCACCACTGAAATCATCCAATGCTCTCAATCTAGTGGTCATCAGTACATCAAAAGTCTAAGACTAGGTATCAAGCATGCATGCCTTGATTTTAAAACTAGTATAGCATGGGAATTAGGTATTACAAATTTTATATGAGTTAAAGTTATAACAAGCTTGATATCCCTTAGGTAAGATAATGAGTAGGGGAAACTTTGACCAACTACTCTAGTAGGAATCCACCAATTTTAAGCAAAGTCTTTGGGGGTGCAAGTTAGAGGAGATTGAACAAGAATTATGATTTGCAAGGAATAAATTTACAAAGGAATAAATATTTTAGGTGGAGTTTAGAACCACCAAGACTGAACATGTGTGCTTATTGGTGTAAGTCACCAGAGTAAATAGGCCCTCTCTTTTGAATACAAATATAATTAGGTTATAATATAGTGTCAAATACAAGCATTACTAGGAACTAGAAGTGAATAAATAGGCTACGATTAGATCATCTAGTTCAACTCCACCATTTAGTTTAGTATCTTTGACTACTATAAGAACAAACATGTAATCCTCACTATCCAGTAAAATTTAGTATTCTTAAGTTATTTTTATATGTATTTTTGTATGTAAATTGGCAAATGAAACTAACACATGTAATAGTTGACTAAACAATATTGTAAACATGCACACATTCCATAGTTTTGTAATAATGAGACTTATTTCAAAGAAACAATTTTGATTAGTTTAAATATGCATTCAAAACTTACATTAATTAAAACTCTCATCCTCATAATCATTAGCATGTAATTTAAGAGTTTTTCATGTGTTTGGAGGATGAGTGACCCATTATAAAATATATTTATATTGTAATGATCTCATTTTGAAAGGAGAGGAGGTTGATTAGAAATTTTATCAATACAAGAAGATTTTTTTTATTGCCATGGAACTGTGTTAATGTTTTTCTCTTTCAAACCTATGTAAGTAGTTGTGTTTATTTCCCTAGTTGGTTTATTCAATAATTCAAAGTGTGTAAAACCTATGGAGAATTCCATGTTATTATTAGTGGTGTATGCTACTATAATATGTGAAATATTTATTATATGATTAGTATATATCATTGATTTTATGTAATTATATTGATTATTTCATTTCATTTCTTTGAGTGTGTAGAAGTGTCTTCCCTAATATAGTTTTCTAGGAATGAACAATAGCTACCTTAGATACTTGTCTGATCTGAGTTATAATCTTATAAATAAGGGTGTGTAATAACTCTAAATAATAGTAGTATTTATTTGATATTTTAGAGTTTTATATATTATCTTTTCCTTTTACTCTTTTAATATGTTTATATATGTGAGAAAAAATTTCTAGCTACAAGCTTTAGTTTTAGAGACTTATCCATAAAGAGACCAACTTGGAAGTAATCCCTCTTGAGATCACATAAACTTCTTTCCTAATCTACCTAGCCCTCTTTTTGGATTTTTTGGAGGTTTACCCACTCTATAATAAAATACATCCATCCAACTCGAATAATATTTAGTTTATTTTAGGTTTCACTCCTCCATTCACACCCAATTAACAACCTAGCTTAGCCTACTATTCCAACACCTAATTTTTCAACCCATACATGCAACTCATGACATGGAGTGGAGTTTATCTCCATTAAGATCATAAAATTTTATAGGTTACATCATTAAAATTTTTTCATGCATAAAAATTGCATTAAATCAATAAAGTTAGTGTTAGAAGGATGGTTAGAGCCATTGTGTGTCCTTCCCTAGAAAATTTTGTCCTCTATGTCTAATTTTCACTAGAGACACCTTAGAGAGTAATAAGGTCTAGATCCCAAACTATTCTTTTGGTTTCACCTTTATCAATCCATTAAATACCTATATCTACACAAGTTATTCCCATAATACACTAGGTTAGGACACCTTCCCTTGTAAGAAAACCCTATACTATTAATCATCATATGGTTAAACCTTGTCTAGTTGGATCCACTATTATAATCCTAGGAGATGTGCATAATTTACCAAGGAATATAGAGAAGTAACTACCTTATTTCTCCATTTTAGGAGGAATGATGATAGAGGAGCATATCAAGTCTTTTAAAGTTGTTTTAAGGTTAATGAATGTCACTAATGAAGATGTTGCATGTAGGATTTTTCCATTCACATTATAATATTTGGCTTACAAATGGTTTCCCAATTTACAATAGAACTTTATTAAATCATATAACTCATTTGAAATCTCTTTTCTTTTCTAATTAGGGTAGGTTACAAGTCTAAGTGTAGTGTATCAACATTTCACCAATATGAAGAGGAAGCCCAATGAGCCAATCCATTATTTTAAAGTAAGGTTTAAGAAGATATACACTTGGATAAGTGATTTATATAAGACACAATATTATTTAACACTTTAAATGTACAAGAATGCCCTAGATACAATTATTTTGGTAATTATACAAAGAGATACTAATACTTATACTCTAACACTAGCTTATAAAGAAGTGATCAACATTAAGATGTAGCTAAATCCTCAGATACCAAGGATCCCAACTTCAGTTTTGACATCCTACCTTTGAATATAGTGCCTCATGTGAGTAATAATATTACTAAATTAAAAAAAAATCAATTATATATACTACCTCCTATGACACAACATATACCAAATCATAAATATGGCTTCTTAAATAACCATGTAAAAATTAATGGTCACCAATAAAGTCAAAATTCACTCCCATATAATATTTTAGTTGCCTAGAGTGTGTATTCTACCAAAGTGGAATTGGATTCTATAAATAATATGGTTCAAAAGATAAGCAATGACTTCTTGGGCATGTAGAGGAAGATAATTAATGCTACTAGTCAGAACAATAATCATAATTTTGGATTTCCAAGGCATAATAGGCCTTTCAATAATCCTATAAATAATTCAAGACAATAACAAGATAATAAGTTGTAAGAGATCAACATAGTGAAAATAACTTTGTTCAATTGGTGCATGGTTCATAAGACATCATATCATGGTGAACTTGACTATGTTGAGTTCTGTGTAGCATTTGAAATCTTCCTAAGAGAAATGGTTCGACAAGATTTAATAAATAATCCACTAGAGTTCCCCCATGATACTAGATAATCAAGCACACCTATGGTCTTTAAAACTCATGAGTTTCCTTTCGCAAATGAAGATGACAATGTGATAAAATACAAATCAGATGAGGTACATGATTTCTAGTAGTTCTAGAGAATCAATTACAATTTGAGAAATAATCATCTCGTCACTATGTCTACTTCTCCAAATAATATGACTATTCCCCCAAATCCAAAGGATGATAATAATCTACCTCCCCCAAAAGGAAATAGTCAACCTCTGAACAAGGAATAATAGATAAAATGAGGATATAAAATCAAACACAAATATTTATTAATTGGCTTAGATTACTAAACAGAATTTCCTATGGAGGTCCATTACACATAAGTATTTTGCAAAGAAGCCAAAAAAATACTCATACTAATGTCAAATACAAGAGTAAGTTAGAAGTTCCTCCTTTCTTGTTAACTATTAGTTAATTTGGTAAGAATAAACATATTTTTTTAGTTTATTCTATAGATTCATCCATTTTAATGATAACTTATATTTGTCAAAAGATGGGATTAACTCTAAGCCTATCAAAGAAGATAGTTTCATAGTTAGACAAAATAATAATGCCTATGGTTGGAGAGATAAATGGCATGCACATTCAATTTGCACCTATTTTTCATGTTTAGATGACTACATACATCCTTTTTGTATATATATTAGATGTATATGGAATAATACTAAGGATTGGTCAAATATCCTAAATGGATATGTGGTAACATATTTCTCTTACATTTGGATCCCTTGGAGAGGTATTCCAAATCAAATTTAAATTGACTAAGAGTCAAGAATAAAGTATCCCATCATGGAATATAAAGATAAAAATGAATAATTAAGTTATAAATATCCTAATTTTGGGATTTATACCTTTACCATGAAGTAGGATGTGTAAGGTCCAAAAGTCTAGGGACCTTCCCAATTATGGACTCTCTATTTTGATGGTGCAAGATCCAAGAAAGGATAAAGTGTTAATATCAAACTCGTTTACCCACCAAGTAAGAAGTAATAATAGCATATAGGTTGTAATTTTAATGTACCAACAATAGAGTGAATATGAATTACTAAATTTAGGGCCATAATTCACTCTTAGAAATAATGTCAGGCAACTGCTAATATATAGATATTTAGAACTCATGATTAATCAGGTTGGAAATAAATACCAGTTAAATTTTTCATGTATTAAGATATAAAAACACCAATCTTGGGATTTGATTGAGTCATTTTAGGAATTCAATATAATATCTAATCTTAGGGAAAATAACCATACTGCTAACTCATTAGCTACTTTAGCTACTAATTTAGCACCATTACAAAATTCTGAAGTATAAGGGTTCTCTATTGAACTCGCACCTTACCCATCAATTCTTGATAATGTATAAAATTTCCAAGTTTTTGATGATGATTAGAATATTATCCAATTCCAAACCAATTTAGATCAATTTGAATCTCAAATCACTAATGATAAATAAATTGGTTATTTTTGCAAGGAGGAATTGGGAGGAGAAGAAGTCATTCAACTCAAATAAAATTATCTTCATTTAGAGATGGTTTCTTTAGAGAGAGAATTTGATATGGATCCATAAACTAAGTAATAGAGGCAATCCAAAGTCAATGAATTTGAGTTTAATAAGGATAATTTGGGGGATGAGAGTGATCCACACTATGTCAATATTGGTCTTAGTTTCATCCCAAAATAAAGATGAAGGGTGAAAGATTTATTTATCTAGTATAAAGATGTGATTTCATGGACCTATGAATACTTCAAGGTTTTCAATACTAGGGTTATCACCCATAAAATCTTGATGAAGCTTAGCCATAAGATATTTAGGTAAAGATAAAGGCCAATCAATCCCATCCTATAACCACTCATCCAAAAAGAATTAGAGAAGTTGTTGAATGCTAAGATACATTTCCCTATCAAAACCTCAACTTAGTTTTCCAACTCGGTTCCAATCAGGAAAAAGAGTGGGGATATTAGATTGCCTATTGAATTTATAAACCCAAGTAAGGATTAAAATAAAGATAACTACCCTTTGCCTTCTCTATATGAGATTATACAAATAGTGAGTGGTACTAGAGTGATGTCCTTCTTGGATAGTTTTTAGGATATAACCAAGTACTAGTAGAATCCCAAGATAGGATGAAGACTACATTTACCAAAAAGTGGGGTACTTATGTATAAAATATGATTCATTTTGGACTAATTAACATATGATATACATTTTAGTGTCCCATAGGCCATGTATTTCAAGGTCTAATAGGAAAATACATAATCATTTACATGGACAACCTCATTATTTTCTCAAAGAATAAAAATGATCATGTAAGCCATCTACATACAATCTCTGAAAGATACATAAGGTTTGACATCTCTCTAAATCTAATAAATAATGTATTTTTTGTAATTGATGGAAAATTATTAGGGCACAAAATCATGAAGGGATCACCACTGATCTAAGTTGAGTTCTAGGGATTTTCAATATTGCGTTCTCAAACAATAAGAAAGAGCTAAAGTCTTTATTCAAAATGATAAATTTTGTAAGGAAGTTTATCTAAAGTTTTGTATAAATTTTTACACCTCTAAATGTAATGCTTAATCAAGATGCCAAAGTTGAATAGACATTAAAGGCTCAAAAGTATTTTCAATATGTCAAGGATGCCATATATTAGGATTCATTTTAATAAACCTAAAAATCAATAATTAGTTTTTCTTATATTCATTTGCTTCAAAGCACACAATTGTTACTATGCTCACAAAGAAGAAGGATGGAAGTGAGCATCCTATTGTATTTATGAGAATTAATTTAAAATAAGAAAATCTTAATTACTCTATGATAGACAAGTAAATATTTTCTCTTATCAAAGTGATAAATAAATTTAGGTATTACATCTTGAGAAATAAGACTATCAGCATTATGTCAGACCCTACTATCAAGCTCACTTTGGGACATAATGAATTGGGAGAGTGTATAGGCAAATGGATGGAGATATTTTAGGAGTTTGACATAGAAATAAAGCCTACAAAAATTATCAAAGGATAAGGCATCATTCATCTTATGAATGATCCTAAATTGTACATCACCATTAAGGAAGTCTATGAGACATAGGTATCTAGAGGAGATTTTTATGCTAATATTATTCAATATTTACTAAATAATATTTATCCATTGAACTTAGTATAAAACAAAATATATCCTTGAGGCTCAAAGATACTCACTAAATGATAAAAAAATGGATTCTCTATAGATGAAATTAGGAAGGCATCTACTAGAAATGCATATCACAAGAAAAAACTCAAGATATCCTAGAGAACCTACACCAGAAGATAGGCAGTGGTCACCTATTTAGAAACAACACAACACATAAGATTCTTAGAATGGGTTACTATTGACCAATACTATTTATAAAATGTACATGCCCATGTAAGAGTATGCCATGAATGCTATCTCTTGGTAAAGAAATAAGTACATATAGTAATGCCATTATAGCCTATTATTGAATGAAGTTCATTTTCTTAGTAGGGCTTAGATTTCATTAGTGTCATTAACCTAAATTCTTAAGTTGGCCAAAAATTTATGCTCATAGCCATATATTAGTACACTAGATGGATTGACGTGATGACTAAAAAACATTATAAATCACATAATGTAATTAGTTTTATCGAAGAAAACATCAAAACTAGGTTTGATACCCCCATTTCCTTAGTTTGTGACAATGGGCCAACATTCTAATCAGTTGAGTTCACTAAATAGTCCCATGACAACCAAATCACCATCAAGTCATCTTCTAATCATTACCCATAGGGAAATAGATTAACTAAATTGATAAATAAGAACCTGATTAATGCCATCAAAAAGTCAGCTATAGATAAGCCTAGAGAGTGGCATCATCTATTGAGATATGCATAATGGGTAGATCGAACAAGATACAAGCAAGTCGTCAAAATTTTACCTTACCTACTAGTAAATGGATAACATGTGATATTCCTAATTATTCTCAAGTTAAAAACATATCAATTCATGCAAGAATACATGGAACTAAGTGGTAAAGTGAAATCTTGATTATTGGATATAATATAAATGGAATATTCAAGGATTAAAGCCTTGCATAATTTTAGTAAACATCAAGACTTGGTCAAAAGGTAGTTTGGCATTAGAGTATAGTTTAAATCATTTATAATATTTAATCTAGTGCATTTATGGGATAAAGCCCATGAAAATAAAGGATAAAATGATAATGGTATCTCCTTATGGATCATACCTTACCAGATATCCAAGATTTTGGGTAATAATGATTTTCATTTAAGGGACCTCCAAGGTAATGAAATAACATATCTAGTTAATGGGTAGTTTTTGAACCACTACTTCATGGTTGTACCATCCAAAGATGTCCCTAAGTAACAATAAGTTATTTGGTAGATGTGGGAATAGGTTAGATTCAATAATTTCATAGTTAGGTTTCTTTTTTTGTCATTTACTTTTTTTAGAGTAGTTTTATGATTTATAGATTAGCCTTTCCTTTAGTTTAGTTCCTTATTTTCTATAATAAATGTCTTTATTTAATGACAATCAGATTAACTTCTCCTAGTATGACCAAGGTATTATAAAATTCACTAGACTCTCATGAATAATTGAATTAATATGCCAAATCCATGAGGAAGGTGAAAAAAGAAAGAATAAGCATGGGAAGAACATATAATGGAGTACATATACTAGTTTATTTACAATTTTTACGCCTTTATATCTA
>JARHVA010003868.1:1100000-1147500 GCA_037957365.1 Torreya grandis | reverse complement strand
AAACTAAATCTAGTAATTATAGAACTACCCACTATGAGCTCCATCCTTAATAAATAAATAGGAACCTTACAAAGGGTTAGGAAAAATAAGATATGAGATCAATATGGAAGTGGTGTGTTTTTTAATAAAGGCAAGATGTTTTGTGTTTATCAAAGAAAAAGGACATGATACTTAGAGAGTCTTCATATAATGAGAATTATAAAGCTTATCTTCAGACAAATATAGATAATTTGTTGGAACTTCATGTAGGCACCAAACATGCTAAGCAAGAGCTAAATATGGAGATGGAATAGTTAAAATATTAATATAAGATAGTATAAGTTCTTGGGGTATTAAAGGTCACATTCTAAATGTAGCTCTAAGATTGTATAATATCTTAGACACTATTAGTTTAATGAGAGATGAATTATTCACTCATTGTTGAAACTATTAAAATATTTAATTCTTTAAAAAATGATGAGAACAAGATATATTTACTTGTATTAAACACTGCTAATAGGTATTTTATATAATTTTATTTGATGAAACCATTGGAAGTAGCCAATGCTCTGAATTTAGTGGTCATCAAGATATCAAAAATATGAGATTGGGTATCTAGTGTGAAAGCCTTTATTTGAAACTAGCATATCATGAAAATTATCTCTTAAACTTTTTAGATGAGTTAAATATATCCAAGTCTTAAGATACCTTGAATAATATAATAAGTAGGGCTAATTCTGATGAACTAATCCATAAGGAATATGCTAATTTTAAGCAAAGTCTTCAAGGGTGTATGCTAGAGGAGATTGAACAAGAATTAGGATTTTCCAAGAAGAAAATTATAGAGGTAGAAATATTTTACTTGGAATTCAGAGCCACTAAGACTGAGCATTCATGATTATTTTAGAAATTCAAAAGAGTGCATAGGTCATCTATTTTGAATATGGATATAATTAGGTTGAAATATAACATTAGATATAAGCATTACCATGAACTATAAGTGAAGAAACATGTTATGGCTAGATCATCCAATTCAACTCCACAATGTAGTTCATTCCTTATGACTACTATAAGAATAACCATGCAAGCCCCAGTGTTCAATAAAACTTAGTTTTCTTAGGTTATTTTTATATGTATTTTGCATGTAAATTGGCAAATGGAACTAAGACATGTAATAGTTGATTGAATAATCTTGTAAGAATGAGTCTTATTTCAAGGACATAGTTTTGGGTATTTTAAAAGAAATGAAACTTATTATCTTTTTAAAAAAATTGTACCTAAATCATGTATTAATTAAAAAAAACTATGACCACAAAATTATTCACTTGACAAGTGATACATGGAAAATAGAATACTTGGAGAATAAATGAATTAATAAGTGGATGACAAGTGTACTTGAATAATGGAAGATGTACATTGTATAGGTTTGAATTATAAAGGTGAATTTAGAGAAATAAAATCATATCTAGCCAAAATCATAATGCTTGGATAGGAATGTAAAAGTGCGACATGTGGTAGTTTGGGTGAATGTAAATTCTTAGGTCTATGTATGGATTTGATTTATTTGACCTTCTAAAATATTTTTACTTATCACATTGATAAATAATTAGAGATACAATATCCAATAAAATATGCACATGACTGTAAACATATAACCTTTTAGTGTGGAGACATGCAAAATTGGATCATGCTCTATCTAAGGCTTTTATGAAAAAAAATATAGCATGAATTACCTGAGGCAATCCTTCAAAAACATTTTCCCTTTCTAGTTTTTTTTTCCTTGTCACTCTCTAGACTCTCCTCTTTATGAACAACATGAACAAAAAAGAAGAAACAAATTGATAAATGAATCAGAAGTCAAAAATCTCATGGAACTATCTATTATAAGTGATAATGATAGGCCACAGAACTATGCAGAGTACAATTTGTTGAATATATCATAGGTGAAGTTTTGAACCTATACAAGTAATTAAAAAGATTCATCTACATGGTAAAAAATGAGGCTTCCCCATTTGATATTAACCTAATCTGATACTAGATAATGAGTTTAGCCCATATTTACATAATTTTAACACATAAATAACACTTATATTTTCTATTAACTTATTCAAACAATATATTGGTTATTATATAGCTATAGTGATATCCAAACAACCTCTTAATAAATAGGAAAGTGCAATAACAAATAACCCAATAATATTCATGGGTATAATCAATCTTACCTATATACAAAATATATTGTTTAAAATAATATATTTAACCTACTAACCAATAATCATTGTTTTAACCATATTGTACATAACTAAAAGTAAATAGTATTTTATCCAATGTAAATAATAATCTCCAATAGAGCTTATATCAATTATAATTATAATTAGCATGTAATTTTAGAGTTTTTCATGTATTTGGAGGATGAGGTGACCCCTTCCTAAATCTATTGTATTATAATCTTTTCATTTTCAAAAGAAAAGAGGCTGATTAGAAATTTTATCAATATAAGAATAAATATTTTTGTAAAGATATTAATTCACCAAATAAGTGAAAATAAAATAATATATCACAATGATATGGAAATATAATATAAAATATGAATAATAGATAATCCACTTCAAGGGGGCAACCTCCCAAATTCTTGCAATAAGAAATATATACTATGATATGATGATGAACAACTAACCCTACCTCCTAATATAGTCTAAAAAGGCCATGGACAAACCATAGGCTAACTTACTAAGCATATAAATGTAACATAATATTCAAAAGGGTTATGTAAGCCCCAAGTTGGCTACACATATCCCTAGACATACTGATGGTTAAAGGTGGAACACACGATTCCCCTTAAAAATAACATTGTACTCAATATTTAATCAATATTAGATGTTGTTTCATGAAGGATTCATCATCCTAGGTAGCATATTTAGAAGGTAGATTCTTCCATTTGATCAGATACTCTATAATCAATCTGGATCATAGTTTCTTAATGCATATTTAAAGGACCACTTTAAGATCAAGAATAACCCTCCCTTCCTCATCTAATTATAGAAACTTATTTTGAGTGGAAACTTTATGTCTAGTGACCTTATTAAGTAAAGATACATGAAATAATATATGAATGTGATTGGATGGAGAAAATTCCAACTTATAGGCCACACTACCAATTTTTTGCAAGATCTGATAAGGGCTATAATTCTTGGGAGATAACTTGTTATCATTTTTATATTGCTTCAAGGATATTTACTAATATAGATACAAGTGAACAAAGACCTAATCACTAATTTCAAAATGCCTCTCACTCCTATGATGATATGCCTATTGATTCATGTGATTTTTAGCCAAAGATAAATTTTCATGTAAACTAGCACAGACTTCTTGTTGCTGTTGAAGGTGTTCCTCCACTACACACACATTTGGGTGGGACTTCAAGGGTGAAGTGAGGGATGGATGATGGTATCCATATAATTCCATAAAAGGAGATATTTTAGATGAACTATGCACTAAATTCTTATACCATCATTTAGCCAAGGGTAGACACTGAACCCATTTATCCTATTTATATGAGACAAAACAATGAAGGTACCCTTTCAGACACTTGTTAACTACCTTGGTTTGTCCATAAAATTGAGGATGATAGGATGAGATATGAGCTAATTGGGTTCCCAAACATGTAATTAATTATGTCCCAAAAATAGTAGTGAATATGGGATCTTGATCACTAATAGTAATCTTGGGAATACCATGCAATTTTTAAACTATATTAAGGAAGGCAAAAGTTATTATTCTATCCACCAATGGTTGAGATAAAGAATAAAAATGAGAATACTTTGTGACTCTGTCCACAAAAACCATGATAACATTTCTACCTTCATATCATGGTAACCCAATAATGAAATTCATAGATACCTCTTCCCATCATTAACTAGGGATGGATAAGGGCTATAAAAGACATGGGGTTTTAATGGATTCACTTTTATTTTACTGATAGACCATACAATTAGCCACATATTTCTATACATCCCCCTTGATTCCTTTCCAAAAAAAATCCTTCTTAACTCTATGATAGGTTTTCAAAAAACCTAACTACCAAGTGGAGATGCATGAAGTTCTTAAAGGATTTTCTATTTGAGAAGAGAATCCTAACATAGATATAATCTATCTTTGTACCATAATGCATTCCTCTTCCATGTAAACTTTTCAATCCCATCTAAATCTTACTATAAATTTTGAATCAATAAATGGGTAGTATTGTCATTCTCCCATTCTGACCTTACTTCCTCGAGCTAGTCGACCTGTCAAATGGTTATAGCACTTAATAATGCCTCAAATGGTTTATCTCACCTGGATAATGCATTATCCACCAAATTTTATTTTCCTTTCTTATAGACTATTTCAAAATCAAAACATAACATTTTTTTCACCCATTTATTTTGTTCTTCAGAGGATAACCACTGTTCCAAAAAATATTTAAGCCTATCATGATCAATCTTTACCTAAAATTGATGACCCAATAGATAAGGTCTCCATTTTTTAAATTCATGTTTTATAGCCATATCTATTTATCATATATGGGTTTGAGCTAATTTTTACCCTTTAATTTATTAATTTCAAAGGCAATGGGCCTACCCTATTGCATGAGTACTTCACCCCTACCATATCCAAATATATCACATTCAACCATAAAACTTCTAGAAAAATATCAAGTAGCCAATATCAAGGTCGTGCATAGAGCCATTTTAGCTATTCAAATGCCTTGGTAGCTATGTTAGTCCACTATAAGGAGTCTTTATTTAACAAGGAAGTTAGTAGTGCTATAATACTACCATAGTGTATGACAAACCTATGATAGTAACCAATTAGCCCTAGAAATACCCTTAGTTTCTTAAGTGTCTTGGGAATTTGCCACTCCATGATGGCTTATATTTTTTAGGATCAACTTTTGCTCCCTCATGTGAGACCCAAATATTCCACTTCTCAAACTCTAAAATCAAATTTGGATGGTTTAGCATACAAATGATGTTACTCAAAAAGTGACTGTACATGTTTTACAAGTTGCAAGTGGCCTTCTTAATTTTTTATATAAATAAAGATGTCATAAAAATAACAAGTACAAAAATTCTCAAAAATATCCTAAAAACTATATTCATCAAACTCTAAAAGGTGGATGGTACATTGGTGAGACCAAAATGCATGACCAAAAATTCATAATGGCCTTTGTGTGTATGGAAGGCTATTTTAGGAATGTCCTCCTCATGAATCTAGATTTGATGATACCTAGATTGAAGATATAATTTTTTAAAATAAACAACACCATGTAATTCATTTAAAAAATCATCAATTACAAGAATAGGAAACTTATATTTGATGGTGAACTTGTTGAGCTCTCTATAATCTGGGTAAATCCTCCAAGTTTCATCCTTCTTTCATACCATGACTACTGGAGAAGAATATACAATTTAGATATGGTGAATGGTTCCTTCCTCCAACAACTACTGTACCATTTTTTCAATTTCACTCTTATAGGCATAAGGATATCTATATAGTCTAATATTAGGTGGCATAATTCTAGGAATGAGTCTAAATGCATGATCATGGGGTTAAAAAAAAACCAAATATTTATCCAATATTTTTTTATAAATTAGGATTGGTAGACTCTTTATTTTATTGACCATTAATAGAAAAAAAGTGTGCCACAAATCCCTTAACACCTTTTTTTCATCATCTTGGTCATCTGATGTGAACTAATAACTTGTGGAGATTTACATCTCAATCCTCATAGTTCCACTAGCTTACCTTCAGAATAAAAATGCATGAATAGATCATAGAATTTAATCATAATATTAACTGATGTGGTGAGTCATTGAACTCCTAAAATAATGTCAATCCCACCCATAAGAATAAAAAACATAGGATAATCTAGCAAATAGTCTCCTATTGATAACTTAATACTATGTCATTTTCTAGAACAATTAACTGTACCACCATCTATAATCATGACTTGAAATTCTAAGGCTGGGTAGATCAAATAATTCAAATGAGAAACCAGCTTATTATTGATGAAATTATGTGTACTACTTTAGTTAATCAACATCTTGACCTTTTATTTCTTAATGAAACCCACCACCTTAAGAGTTTAAGGAGTAGAAATACCTACAAGGGCATGGTAAGAGATATTAGGTTGAGAATATAAAGCTTCATCCTTGGTTCCTTCAAAACCCTCACTAGATGCCACCTTATCTTCTTCATCCTCATCAGCCCTTTAAATGTAAAATAAATTTTTTTCAGCACAACAATGACCTTTAATCCATTTTCTATCACAACCATACCATAGCCCTTTGGCATACTTCTCCTCAATTTGTTGTGGTGTTAATCTGGTAGGTTGAGGTAGTGATGGAGTTGGGAAGATGCATTCCTAGCTATTAATGAAAGGATGATGCTTGATCATCTCTTTTTATTCTACTATGCTTTCCCTTGATATAGCATTGGATATAGTTGTAGGGTTAAACATATGAACCTTTAATTGAATACTATATTTTAGTCCACCCAAAAAAGGTCAGTTAAATTTGCCTCAGTGATATCCTCCACACGTAATGATATATTCTAAAATTGATAAATATAATCCTTCACTCTTCTTATTTATTATAGTTTTGATAACTAGTTAAAGTAGTTTTTAGAAACATTGTACCGATAGTGAGACATTAGTACATCAAAAAATATTGACCATGTAAAAGAAGCACCAATTTTCTTCTTTTGAGAATATAACCAATGATACCAAATGAATGCCTTAGGTTCCAGATAAAAATATGCCATGACCACCTTTCGAGAGATAGGAGTTTGGTATATATCAAATAGATTTTTAATTTCAGTGGATCCTTACCGTCAAACTTGTCCAAGTCCATTTTTGGCAACATAAATTTCAACCCTATATTGGAGGTGTTAGTATTAAGATGAGGAGGACCAGAAGTAGAATGTGGAGGGTTGTTAAGAGTTAAATGAGATAAAATAGTATCCAATTGTGCTATGATCTGCTACAACTAATTAGTCATGCCATTAAACTCCCCTTGCATTGTTGACATTTAAGTTTGGACTTGCACATCCTTCTACATTAGGCCATATATATTTCAATGAATTTGAGAATTCATATCACATAATTTAGATTCCATGTCATCCCCTAAAATAATTTTAGGGGTGTATTTCCCTTTCCCCCATCTGTGAGTGTTGGGACTAGCCACACAAGGGCTTGGTGTTGAACCTTATTTTGCCTCATAGACCCAAATTTAAAAATGAATTATTTTAAATATGTTGGACTCAAATCAAAAATATAAAAGAAAAGACCCAAACTAAGTTTTTCTAAGATTTCCAAAAATGTAAATAAATTTGAAAAATTCTACAAATTATGAGTTATGGAGCGAATTTATGAAAAACCCTAAAATGGTGAGAGATTTTGAAAAACTAATTCAAATGAGCTGAAATTTTATTGGAAGATTATTTGTGTTATTTATCAACTCCAATAAAAATATTGTATAGAAATTTACAACGTTTTTTGAGATATTGCCAAATTTAAATATCTAGGGGTTTTGACCTGATAATGGCTCAAATAGACAATCTAATCCGACTTGGAATGATATTAATTCACCAAATAATTATAAATATATAAATATATCATAATGATATGGAAATATAGAATAAAATATGAATAATAGATATGCCACTTTGAGGAAGAAATCTGGTAAATGCTTGCAATAAGAAATGAATACTCTGATATGATGAAGAAAAACTAAACCTACCTCCTATATATAGTCTACCAAAGCCATGTACAACCCATAGGCCAACCTACTAATCATACAAATGCATAGATAAATGTAAAATAATATGCAAAGGGTTATGCAAGCCATAAATAAGTTACACATATCGCTAGACATGCTAACAGTTAAGGGTGTAGCAATTTTTGATTGTAATGGAACTATGTTGATGTGTTTTTATTTTAATTGTATGTAATTAGTTGTGTTTATTTACCTAGTTATTTGATTCAATAATTCAAATTGTGCAAAAGATAAAAAAAAATCCTTGTTGTTTTTAGTGGTGTATGCTAGTGTAATATGTGCAATAGCTATTAGATGATTAATAGATATCATTGATATTATGTAATTAGGATAATTATTTAATATCTATGAGTGTGTATAAGTATCTCCCATGATATATTTTTATAGGAGTGAACAATAACTACCTTAGTTACCTATTTGATCTAAGTTATAATTGTCTAAATAAGGGTGTGAAACATCAACTCTAAAGAGCAACATTTAGTTGAGATCTCATATTTTTCTATATTATCTTATCCTTTGAATATTTTAATATGTTTTTATGTGTGTGAGTAATAGATGTCAGCTACAAACATTAGTTTTAGATGCTTTTTCATAAGAGACCAACCTAGAAGTTATCCCTTTTGATATCATAAAACCTTATTTCTTCTTCTACCTTTCCACATTTTTTAGAGTTTGTTTAGGTATACCCACTCTAGAATAAAATACATATATATAAATCAAACAATATTTAATTTATTTTAAGATTCACACCTAGTTAACAACCTACATACTCAATTTACTATTCCACCACCTAGTTGTTCAACCCATACCTACAACTTGTGCCCTAGAGTTGAGTTTATCTCAAATGAGATCTTAAAACATTATAGGTTACCTATTTAAATATGTGGTATGTATAAAAAACACATCAATAGAATAAAAATGGCACTAGAAGAGGGTTGCAACCACTGTATACCCTTTTATATAAAAGGTTGTCCCTACAGCTGAGTTGTACTAGAGACACCCAAGAGAGTAACTAGGTCTAGATCCAAAATTAGTACTTTTATTTCATGTTTATAAATACATAAAAGGCTTAAATCTACACCAGTTATACCTATAATACCTCAAGTTAGGACACCTTCACTAGTAATAAACCCATATTCCATTAATCATCTTATATATTAGTCTTGGCTAGTTTTATTTGTTATTATAGTCCTAAGATATGTGCATAATTTACCAAAGAATCTAATGAATAACCTACCTTATTTATCACCTTTAGGAGGATAGATGATAGAAGAGCATATCAAGTATTTCAAATCTACTTTAAGGTTGATGAATGTCACTAATGAAGATGTTGCTTGTAGGATTTTCCCATTCACATCGTAGGATGATACTTATGACTAGTTATTCAATTTGTAAGAGAAGTTGATTACTTCATGGAACTCATGTCAAATAAATTTCCTTGCCTAATTCAAAAAGGTTACCAGTTTGAGTGTGGTGTATCATCATTTCACCAGTATGAAGAGGGATACCAATGAGCTAATCCATGCTTTTAATGTGAGGTTTTTAGAAGATATACACTTGGGTAAGTGATGCACATAAACCACAAGAGGATTTATCACTTGAAATGTATAATAATAACCTAGATTCCATTACTATAATATTTATGTAAAGATATACTATTTTTAACACTCTAACATTATATTATGAAGAAGAGATCAACATTGATAGGCAACTAAATCTTTAGATACTAAGTACTTCCAACCTTAATGCTATTTTCCTAACTTTGAATCTAATGCCTCATGTGAATCAAAATGCTCCTACATTCAACCAAAATTAGTTATATGCATTGCCTCTTATGATACAACATACACCAAATCATAACTATGGCTTCTTAAATAGATGTGCATAAATGAAGGGTATTCAACAAAGTCAACATTATCTCCCATCCAATATTGTGTTGTCCAAGGTATGGATTATATGAAAGTGTAATTAGATTATATACATATGATGGCTAAAACTATAAGTAATGAATTATTGGGAAAGCAAAGGAAGATAGGTAATACTATTGGTCATAACAATATTTAGAATTTTAGATTTTCAAGATATAATAGGCCTTTAAACAAGCCTATAAACAATGTGGATTAATATCAAGCTAATAAGTCTCTTGAGATAAACATAGTGGAGACAACTCTACCTAATTGGTGTAGGATTAAAAACACATCACAACATGGTGATCTTGACTATGTTGAGTTCTGTGTAACTTTTGAAATCTTCCACAGAGAAATGGTGAGGAAGATTTAATGAATAATCCATCAAAGTTCTCCATGATACTAGTTCCTCAAGAAGAATTATGGTCTTTGAAACTCATGAGTCTCCTTTCCCAAGTGAAGATGAAAATGTTCTAGAGGATAACTCATATGAGGTACATGCTTTCCAGTAGTTCTAAAGAGTAATTATAATTTTAGGAACAACCATCCCTTCATTACGTCTACTCTTATAAATAATATGATTATTCCCCTGAATCTGAAGGCTAATAATATTCCACCTCCCCCAAAAAAGAATTATCAACCCATAAAAAAGGAATAGCGGAGAAAAATAGTATATAAAATCATTGAGGAAATGAAGAAGATGAAATTAAATATCTCTCTTCATTAATTGGGTGAGATTACTAAATAGAAGGAGCTCCTATGGAGGTCCATTATAGGGAAGTCTATTGCAGAGAAGATAAAATTTATTCATATAAATGTCATATACAAGATTAAGCAAGAAGTTCCTCCTTTCTTGTTAACTATAAAGGCATTTGGTAAGAATATACAAAATTGTTTAGTTTATTATGGATCTTTAACCACTATAATGCCAACTTTTGTTTTTCAAAATATAGGATTAACTCTAAGCTAATCCAAGAGGGCAGTTTCATAGTTAGAAAAAATGATAGTGCATGTGGTTGGAGAGATAAATGACATGCACATTCAAGATTAATCTAAGCTACATGTAAAAATGTCTATATACATCCTTATGCTAAATATCCTATATGGATATAGACTAATAATAAGTAGGGATTGGTCAAATATGCTAAATAAATATGTAGAAACTACTTCTCTCACATTTGGCTACCCTGAGGAGGTATTAAAAATAGAGTTCAAATTGATTGAGAGTTGAGAATGAAGTATCCCATCATGGATTACAATACTAAGAATGAATAAGTAAGTTATAAATATCTTAATCTTGGTATCTATACCTTTACCATGAAGTATGAGGTGTATGGGGAAAAATTCTAAAGACCTTCCCATATTTATACTCTCCATTTTGATCATAGAAGATCCAAGCATAAACCAGGCATTAGTATCAAACTAGTTGACCCATTAGGTAAGAATTACCTGGTATCATACATGTTGTAATTTTCATGCACCAACAATAGAGTAGAATACAAGTCAATAATTTTGGGTTGTAATTAATTTTCAAAAATAATGTCAAGAAATTACTAATATATGGAGATTCAGAGCTAGTGATTAATTAGGTAAAAAATAAATTCCAATGTAAATTATCATATATGAAGAGATACAAACACTAGACCTATGATTTGATTGAGTCATTTGAGGCATTTAACATAGTATTTATTCCTAGGGTATAGAACCAATATGCTAAACCATTGTCTACTTTAGCTACTAATTTAGAACCATTACAGGAGTCTAAAGTACAAAGGCTATCTATTGAACTCATACTTGCCCAGTAGTTCCTGAAAATGTAGAAAATTTCAAGGTGTTTGATGATGAGAACCATATTTTCTAATTGTTGACTAATTTAAGGGAATTTAAATCTCAAATCATTGATGATAAATAAATCAATTATTTAAGCAAGGAGGAATTGTAAGAATAAGAAGTCATTCAACTAAAAATACCATATTCATTTAGGGATGGTTTCTTTAGAGAGCATTTGATATGGATCCCCAATCCCAATAATAGAAGTATCCCAAATTTAATGAATAAAATTTTAATAAAGATAAATTATGGGATGAGAATGATCTACACTATGTCAACATTGGTTTCAGTTGCACACTAATATAAAGATAAATGGTGAAAGATTTGATTATCTAGTAAAAATATGTGATTTCATGGACCTACATAGAATTGAAGTTTTTCAATCCTAAATTCATCACCCATACAATCCTATTTAATCCATACCATCATCCATTTAGGTAAAGATAAATCCATAAAATACCATTATGGAACCACTCATCCAAAAGGAAGTAGAAAAGTTGTTAAATGCTAAGATAATTTTCCCTATTAGATACTCAACTTGGGTTTCCAACATGATTTTAGATTGTGTTGACTTTAGGAAGATGAGCAAGGATTTTGATAAATATAACTACCCTCTACCTTCCATAGATGAGGTGATCTAAATAATAAGTGGTTTTGTAATGATGTCCTTCTTGAATAGTTTTTCAAGATATAACCAAGTGTTGGTAGAATCTGAAGATAAGATGAAGATTACATTTACCATGAAGTGGGTTACTTATGCATATAAGAGAATGACTTTTGGCATAATTAATATAGGAGCTATATTTTAGTTGTCCATGGACCACACATTTCAATGAATAATAGGTAAATGCATAATAATTTACATGGATGGCCTCATTTTTTCTCAAAGAATAGACCTAATCATGTAGTCCATCTACAATTAATATTTGAAATATGTAAAAGGTTTGACATCTCATTAAAACAAAGAAACAACATATTTAGTGTTAATGAGGGAAAATTATTAGGGCACATCATCACCAAGGAAGGGATCACCATTTATCTAAGTCAATTTCAAGGGATTTCCAAGACTACATTCCCAAACAACAAGAAAGAGCTCAAGTATTTCTTCAAGAAGAGGAAGTTTATCTCAAGTTTTGCAAAAATTATTAGACCTCTAAATGAAAATATTAATTAAGACACCAAAGTGGAATGGATACTAGAGGCCCAAATGTGTTTTCAAAACATCAAGGATGCCATATATTAGGCTCTAGTGTTGATAATTCTAGATTTTAATAAGGACTTTTTCTTATATTCATTTGATTCAAAGGACACAATTGTTGTTGTGTTTACTCAGAAGAAGGATAAAAGTGATCATCCTATTACATTTATGGGAAAAATTTTAAAATATGTAGAGCTTAGGTACTCTATGATAGACAAGTATATCTTTTAACTTTTCAAAGTGATAGAGAAATTCAAGAATTACATCTTGAGAAATAAGACTATTTTCATTGTGTCAGACCTTGATATTAAGTTCACATTGTGACATAACGAATGGGGAGAGTGTAGAGGGAAATGGAGGAAATAATTATAGGATTTTGACATAGAAATCAATCATGCCAAAAATTTTGAGGACAAGGCATCATTCACTTTATGATTGAGCCTAACCTATGCATCACCATTGAGGAGATCAGTTAGACCTAGGTATCTAAAGGAGATTGGTATGTTAATATCATTTAATATTTACTCACTAGTACTTATCCCCCATAACTTAGGAGAAAATAAAAGATATGCTTGAGGCTCAAAGCTGATCATTACATGATAAGAAAATGGATTATCTATATAAGAAATTATGAAGGCATCTACCTGAGATGTGTATCATAAGAAGAAGATCAAAAGATCCTAGAGAATATACAATAGAAGATAGGTAGTGGTCATCTATTTGTAAACATCATAGAATATAAGATTTGAAAATAGGCTACTATTGGACAATAGTCTTTAAAGATGCACACACCCATATAATAACATGCCATGAATGTCAAGTCTTGGAAAAGAAATAAGTACACACAACAATGATATTATATATTATTATTGAAAGAAGTTCATTTACTTAGTAGGGCTTAGATTTCATCAGTGTCATCAACCCAAATTCTTCAATTGAATAACAATTTATACTCACAGCCACATATTACTCCACTATATGGACTAAAATAGCGGTTACAAAACCTTTCAGAGCATAAGATGTAATTAGATTTCTTGAATAAAAAATGTCAACTAGGTTTGGTATCCCCATTTCATTAGTTTGTGATAATGGGACAATATTACAATTAGTTAAGTTCACTAAATCAGCTAAAGACAACCAAATCACCATTAGGTCATCTTCAAATCAATGCCCATAAGGAAATAGATTAGATGAATAAAAAAATAAGAACCTAATTAATGCCATCAAAAAATCATCTACAGATAAACCTAGAGAGTGGCATCATCTACTAAAATATGTGTTATGGGTAGATCTAACAAGATACAAGCAGGTCCTCAAAGCTTCACCATACATGCTAGTATATGATGACAACCAATATTCCCAATTATTCTCAAGTTGTTAACATATCAATTCATGGAGTACATGGAAAAAATTGAGATGGAGGAATTCAAAATATTGGATATAATAGAAATGGAAAATTCAAGAACTAAAGCCATGCATAATTTTGGTAAACATAAGGACTTGGTCAAAATGTGGTTTAATAGAAGGAAACAGTTTAAAGCATTTAGAATATCTATTTTGGTGATTTTATGGGACAAAACCCATGAAAAGAAAGGACAACATGACAAATTTTCCCACTTATAGATCATAACTTACTAGATATCAAAGATTTTGGGTACAAATTTTTTCTATTTAAGGCTTGTCTAAGGGAATAAATTGACATATCTAATTAATGGGTATTTTTTGAAGCGTTACTTATGACTATATCATTTGAAGATGTCCATGAGTAATAACAAGTGTTGTGGTAGAGGTAGGAGTAGGTTAAATTCACTATTTCATAGTTAGGTTCCTTATTTTTTGTCATTTTCTTTATTTAGAATAGTTTTATGTTTTCTATATGAGCCTTTCTCATTTTTAGAATTTTGATTTTCCTTAGATTAGTTCCCTATTTTCTAGAATATGTCTTTATTTTATGACAATCAAATTGAATTCTCTTGATTTGACCAAGATAATATCTAATTCACTAAACTCTCATGCATGATTGAATTAATATGCCAAATCCATGAGGAATGTCCTAAAAGAAATAATAATTATAGGAAGAATATAGAATAGAGTACAAAAATAGGTTTGTTTGTAGGTTTTACACCTTTACATCTGGGATTTTTAGAATTTAGGTATGTAATGAAAATTTAATCATAGTTATATCACAATTAAATACTTATATCAGGTATGTAAAAGCCACTCTCATTACTCCATAAAAATTTATAATTTTTTATCATTTCATTGAATCAAATGCAGTTCTCACATTAATACTTGTTTAAGGTAATAAACATTGATGCATATATAGCTAGCAGGTACATTTATATAAACCAAGTGTTCATAAATACCAGATCACAATGGTTCATTCCTTCCTTCTTCTACCCTTATTCTAAAAAAAGAGATAGGACCAAGGCATCTTAAAATGTGATCAATAAAACCAAAATAAAATATAAAGGTGATTAAATACTCACATGATGAAACAAGATCAATGTATCATGCATCATGCAAGTGTACGATGGATAATTTTACATTTTTTATATTCAACACACCCCATTCTTAATTTTTTGAATAGGGACCCAATGTAGTCTGAAAAGCCTAAGACTATTTTGAAAATATTTTTCCATTGACATTCGTATGCAGACCTATCTAAGCTCAAAACATTAAAATTTTCTTTTTCTGCACATGGATAATTTTTATTGTGTTGATCATGTATAAATGCAATTATCATTTCATTATTATCTAGGTTTTTAGTATACTATTTATTTAGACTATTATATTAATGGATTTAGGGAATTTTACATACATGTAGGTTATTCAATATGTGAAAAAATTACTAACTAGGAATCCTAAGTTTTAGACATAGTATATTTTACACTTTGCAAGTTGTGTATTTTGTAATTTTTGTCTTTAGAAAATTTATCTATGGAAATTTTATTTTCAAAACTTTTTAATTCATGATATTCATTCATTACCAATTTTGGGTTTTGTTTATTCCATGTCTTCACATGTTTCATATTTAGAACTTTTGTTAAGATATTTTATCTTTAAAGGATGTGTTCATAACTTTTGGTTTTGTAAGCCATGTACTTTATTATTTTATTTATTTGCATCTTTTGGTCTTTGTGAGAAGTGTTCATGAGACCCTGTGTTTATCATAATTATTTGAGCATCACAAAATTTATTGTCATAACTTTTGGTCTTCAAAACTTCTGTTCACAACTTTTTCTAATCAAAACCTTTGATTCTTGGATATTTTGGCTTTGATGAGTTTTAAACTTTGTGAATTGTGGCATTTTAACATTTTTAAATTATGACTTCTGGCTCTTTGAAAATTTTGTTTAGAACTTTTGTCCTCAAGATTTGGTCTTCAAAACTTTTGTTCATGAGGTGTGTTCATAATTTTTGTTCACAAGTTTTATTCTTCATAGCCTTTATCTTCATGTTCCACATATTCTAGGTATTATGAGAATTATCTATCCTAGTCTTAATAAAATTTACAAAAATTATCTTTTGAAGGCACACCATGTGTCACACCTAATTTTTTAAGAAATTAATGATATGGTGACACATGGCTAAGGTTATGGCATGGAATTTTTCTAAATGTATAGAGAGTTTATGTGTCATATCATCAAATTAAGTGTAAAATATAGAATTGAATGAGTAATATAATTTTGGAGAAATTATATATTACCAAGAACTAGAAGAAAAAAAACATGCTATAGCTAAATCATCTAGTTCAAATCCACCATCCAATTTAGTCCCTCTAACCGCTACAATAATAACCATGCAAGCCCTAACATATAGTAAACGCTAGTTTTCTTAGGTTATTTTTATATTTATTTTTTATTTAAATTTGGAAACCAAAATAAGACATGTAATATTTTAATAAATAATATCTTAATCATGCACACATTTCATGGCTTTGTAAGAATGAGTCTTATTTCAAAGATACAATTTTGACTAGTTTAAATATACATGCATAATTTACATCAATTATAAATCTTGTTTTGATTATCATTGGCAAGTAATTATAGTGTTTTGAATGGATTTTTAGGATAAGGTGAATCCTTACCTAATCTATTTATATTTTAATGCTATCATTTTAAAAGGAGAGGAAGTTGATTGAAAATTTTATCAATACAAGAAGAAATTTTTTAATTGTTAATTGGAAATTGTGTGTGAATTATAGCATGTGGAATATAGGTGACACATCAGATGGTTCACAAATGAGTAGATGAATAATATAAGTGACACATAATATGGCTCACAAAGTTGGTTTTTTTTTCTTGTTAGATCATTCTTGTACTCAGTCCAAATGTTTGTTGTAACAACTTGGAGGATGCACTTGTAGTTGGTATGAGAGAAATAGTTTGAAACTTACAAATAGTTGTGAACATATTATATGTAACCCCTTTTGGATTGTAATAGGATACTAATTTTTAGTACTTTTTAAGTCTTAATTTTATAGTCAACTCAAGTAGTTGAAGTTCTTGATATGTATTGGAATAAGGCCTAGAATGACAAGTTGTAATCAAGTATAAGATTACTGATAATCTTAATAGATCTATATGATTTATTTGTATCTTTTTAGAATATTTATTTTCTTAATTTCATTTGATATGAATCCTATTTATTAATGTAGATAATATTTACATATTAATTTGATTTATATTTTAGATTAAGATATAAATGTTTTTAGCATATGTGTAGTGGATGTTTATGGTTAATAAGTTGTAACAACCCAAATCTCTATGTAACTCTTTAGAATGGTATTCATGTTCCCTATAGTTATTTTATTTCCTTTTTATGAGACTAACATTTATTCCTATAATTAACATGTTCTAAGCTCCCTTAATAACCACTGCTAACATTGATTATCATACAATTATGTTAATGTCTTTCTCTTTCAATTATGTGTAATTAGTTGTTTTTATTCCTTGGTTGGTTGATTTAGTAATTCAAAGTGTGAAAAAGCTATCAAAAATTTATTGTTTTTATTTGTGGTGTATGATAGTGTAATATGTGAAATATCTATTAGATCATTAGCATATATAATTGATTTTATGTAATTAGTTTATTATTTCATTTCTTTAAGTGTGTAGAAGTGTCTCCCATGATATAGTTTTCTAGGAGTGAGTAATAACTACCTTAGAAATCTCTTTGATCTAAGCTATAATATTTTGAATAAGGGTGTGTAAAAAAAAATCTAAACAAGAGTAACATTTAGTTGATATTTTATATTTTTCTATATTATCTTTTCCATTGACTCTTTTACTGTGTTTGTATGTGTGTGGGTAATAACTAATAGATGCAAGATTTAGTTTTAAACACTTGCCCATAAATATACCAATCCAGAAGTAATCCCTCTTGAGATTTCATAACCTTCTTTCTTGCTATACTTTTCCCCCATTTTTTGAGTTTTATCCACTCTAGAATAAAATTCATATGTCTGACTCAAATAAGATTCAATTTATTTAAGGTTTCAGTCCTCCATTCACACCTGATTAACAACCTTCTTGCTTAACCTGCTATTACACCACCCAACTATTAAACCCATACCTATAACACATGTCCTGAAGTGGAGTTTATGATCATTGAGATCATACAATGGTAGAAGTTACCTCATTAAATATGTAGTGTACATAAAAACTACATTAATAGAATAATGTTGGCACTAGAAGGAGGGTTATAGCCATTATGTGCCCATTCATAGAAGAGGTTATCCCCCATGTCTAAGTTTCACTAGAGACACCCAAGAGCCTAACAATATCTATAGCCCAAACCAATGTTTTGGTTTCACTTATATTGATCCATCAAAGGCCTATATCTACACCAATTGTTCCCATAATAGCCTAGGTCGAGACACCTTCCACAGTATAAAAACCCCACCTCATTAATCATCTTATAGTTTAGCCTTGGATAGTTGGATGCATTATTGTAGTTCTAGAATATGTGCATAATTTACTATGGAATCCAGAGAAGTACCTACCTTATTTCTGCCCTTCAAGAGGAAGGATGAAAAAGAAACAAATCAAGTCTTTCAAAGCTAATTTAATTTTGATGAATGCCACTGATGAATATATTGTATGCAATATTTTCTCATTCACATTCTAGGATGTTGCTTATGATTGGTTCCTCAATTTTTAAGAGAACTTGATTACTTTATGTAACTCATGTCAAATAAATCTTATTTCCCAATTTAGATAGGTTACATGTATTGGTATGGTGTATCAACATTTCAATAGTATGAAGAAGGAACCTAATGATACAATATATGCTCTTAATGTGATGTTTCAAAACATTTACACTTGGATAAGTTATACCTATAAATCATAAGAGGATTTATAAATCAAAATGTACAAGAACACCCTAGACTAATTACTGTAATATCTTTATGAAGAACTACTACTATTAAGACTATAAAATTGGCTTATGAAGAATTGATCACCATTGATAGGATTCTCAATCCTCAGATAGAAGGTACTCCCAACCTCAATGTTGGTTTTACAACTTTGAATCCAGTGCCTCATGTGAATCAGAATTTTGTTGCATTTAACCAAAATCAGCTATATACACTACCTCTGATGATGTAACATACATCAAATTAGAACTATGGATTCTTAAACAATCATGCACAAATGAATGTTTATCAATAGAGTAAATAATTTCTCTCATTCAAAACTAAAATTCTTAGGGGTGTAGATTCTACCAAAGTAGAATTGGATTCTATATAGAGGATGGTTCAAAATCTAAGTAATGACTTCTTAGGCATGCAAAAGAAGATAGCTAATATCACTAGTTAAAAGAAATTATTATAATTTTGGATTTCCAAGATATAATAAGCCTTTCAAAAAGCCTACAAAGAATGTGAAACAAAAACAAGATAATAAGGTGCCAGAGATCAAAATAGTGGAGATATATCTACCTAGTTTTTGTTAGTTTAATAACACATCACATCTTGGTGATCTTGACTATATTGAGTTCTATGTAGCATTTGAAATCTTCTAGAGAGAGATGGTGAGGAAATATTTAATGAATAATCCACCAGTGGTCCCCCATGATAATAGTTCCTTATGTATAATTATGGTCTTTGAAACTCCTAAGTTTACTTTCCCATGTGAAGATGACATTATGCTAGAGGAAAAATTAGATCAGCTACATGCTTTCCAATAGTTCTAGAGAATCAATTAGAATTTGAGAAATAATCATCCCTCCACTACATCTACTCCTATAAATAATATCCCTATTCCCTTGAATTTGAAGGCCAATAATAATTGACCTCCTCCAAAAGGGAATGATAAACCCCTAAACAAGGAATAATAGAGAAAAGGAGGATACAACATCATTGAGGACATGAAGAAGACAAAAACAAGCATCACTCTTTATGAATTGGCTAAATTTACTGAACAAAAAAAGATCCTATGGAGGCCCATTAAAGGGAAGTTTATTTTAGAGAATCCAAAATCCATGCATACAAATGTCATATAAAAGAGTAAGCCAAAATTTCCTCCTTTATTGTTGACTAGCATAGCATTTGGTAAGAATATACAAAACTTTTTAGTTGATTCTAGAGCTTTGGGAAATGTAATTCTATCTTTTTATCAAAATCTAAGACTAACTCCAAGCCCATCTAAGATGATCATCTCACAGTTAGACAAAATAGTAGTCCCTATGGTTAGAGAGATGAAAAATGTGTGAATTTGAGATACATTTAGAGATGACTATAGACATCCTTATGATAGATATCCCAAATTGGTCAAAGATGCTAAATGAATATGTAGAAAAAATCTTCTCAAACATTTGGATACCCTAGAGAGGTATTCCAAATCAAATGACAATTGATTGAGAGCTGAGAATGAAGTATCCCATTATAAAATACAATGATAAGAATGAATAAGTTATAAATCTCCTAATATTGGGATTTATATCTTTACCATTAAGTATGATGTGTAAGGGCCAGAAGTCCAAGGACCTTCCTAATTGTGGACTCTCCATTTTGATGGTATAAGATCCAAGAAAGGATCAAGCATAGGTATTGAACTGGTTGACCTGCTAGGTAAGAAGTACTTAGCAACATATAAGTTATAATTTTCATGCACCAACAATAAAGAAGAATATGAGGCACTAGTTTTGGGGTTATAATTCTCTCTCTAAAGTAATGTCAAGCAACTACTAATAAATGGATATTTATACCTAGAGATTAATCAAATTAAAAATAAATACCAGTATAAATTGTCTTAGATTAAGAGATACATATAGTAGGCCTAGGATTTGATTGAGTCATTCAATATAGTAGTTATTCTTAGGTAACAAATACATGATGAGGTGATGTTATTGTTGGCGTCAAATTGTGCACCCTAAGACACTCTATTCAACTCCTATAATTTGATTCAACATTTAATCATCTCTCAAGTTACTGGGAACTTGTAAGAGAGATGAATCTCTAGGATTGAAAGGGATATCTCCCTTGATTCTTATTTAAGATTCCTTTTACCTAATCTAATGATTGTTCATGGAAAAGGGGTAGAATTTTTGCATGAAATGGAAACTATACTAAATAGGTGATACACCAAAACATATCCCATATACTATCACACTCCTACTAAGAAACAAGGATTTCCAAGACCAATTATAGGCATTGAATGACTCTAACATAATTGCTTCAATATGAAGGTAGCATACATAGGGAAATCAAAAAGATAACTGATCTAGGGGAAGATTGAACACCATCAATATAATTTCTTTCTTGAATAAGAGTCTATTACAATCAATACACTTCACATGACCTATTAAAATTATAAATATTGCTTAAACATGAGGGATAAAGGGAAGTAAGGATGATAGTATCACTTGGCTCCACTATTCATCACTCACACACTTATAAAAAATATTCATAACTCAAAATTAGACTTGTATTAAATGTTTAAAGATAAAATGTAATGTCATACCAGCAGGGCTTCACCATAGTAGCTATGTTCTCCCCTTTACAATGGCTAAAATGGCTCACATTTATAGAAATTAGAAGAAGAGAGATAAAAGAGAAGTTAAAAAGGCACAAGGAAAAGTGTTTAAATGTGAGGATAAGTTACAATGCATATAAGTGAGGTATAAAAGGAGTTATGAAACTAATTCACACATGATCACATCCCAAATAAGTCTCTTCTTTAAATGTGGCATAACATCTTCTCAATCATTCTCTCTTAGAAACTACCTTCATCATGGCCTTTATTGAGAGTTCCAAAGAAAATAAAGCACAAGTATCTCATGTGTGCTTAATAGAGAGAGTTACAAAGAGGCCTCTACCTATATTGGAAGTTTTCTTAATCATGGATATTCTCTTACATAAGCCCAATCATCACCTACAACCACAATCACTCTCCAATAGGATTTTCTTGATAATTGGCACTAATATCTTTGTATATTCCATAACTAATCCATAACAAGGGTCTCATGACACATGGTAGGACACTTCATACACTAGAATTCATCAAACACATCTTAAAAGGCCTCATAATTCAATTTATCACTCTTTTCACTATGTCACTTTGGAGACTAGCTGAAGTGAAAGTAATAACAAGGATACTTGTGAGTATTTATAAGATCTACAAATGGCATATGGATTTGTATCCCAAGCTACCCTCCAAAGTGAGTTGTATCCCATCATCTTTAGGACCTACAAAACAAAATAAATTGTCAAAAAAACGTACTTTTTATTTGATATATATATATATATATATTATGTATAATCCAATTCCATGGATCTAGAAGTCATGAATTTATCAATAAATTCTCTTTATATATCAAGGTCAAATTCATTAGTTTTAATGCACTTTGATCCTCATTTCTTCCATCGGGTCACAAAATAGGGTTTCTAAGGGATTTGAGGTCGCTTGGACTCTTAACATTTGTTCATAATGGATACATGTTAGAAGTATCTCAAAATTCCACTGAGGGATCCTTAGTAACCCTATCTAACTTATCTAAACACCTCAAGGTCCCATGCATAAGCTCATGAAATTTTCAAGCATTTGAAGTTGGCAATTGAGTCCATCTCATGCATTTTGTGAGGTTTGTGAACATTTTCAAGCCCAAAATGGCTTATTAATGAATTTGATTACAAAAAAATGGTTCATACTCCTTTTTATGTGTTAAAAAAACATGAATCAATAATTTTAATATGTCCTCAAGAGTTAGGAATGAAGATGACCCCTATTTTGAATTTGGGCCTAGACCTTGTCAATAGGTCTGCTTGCACCTTTGACTTAATATGGCTATCAAATGTTTTATACTATAATTTTATGGATTAAAAACCTCAAATATAAATCTTTAATAATTAATTATTCAATTATAAGTCTTGTACAAGGTTAAAAATTAATATGACCTTCAACTTGGCTTCTAGGCCTAAGGGTTTCCCTCACACATGAATGTAACCTTTGCAGTATAGGGTACCTTGTTTAACCTCAAAACTCATAGATAGGTATTTTAGGTTGTTTTATGTGTCATAAAATTTATCCAACATTCACTTAATATATTGTTTCCTTTTTGTCCATGCCTTAACACTTTTCCCTTAAAACTATCTACTCTGGCATGAGAAAATTACTCCTCCTCTGAGACAAAATAAAGAGGGTTTTCATTTCTATATCATAAAATTAAATTATTGGGGAGTGTATCATGGGTCCTAAGGATTATTTTTACCAAATTTTAGATTCCAAATCTCAGTATTGACCTTACAACACTTGATATTTGTTAGGTAGACTTATGAATAAGGCACACTGTGAAGGCAAGCAGGGTATAGGCTATGTTTGGAGGTTTTATGGATTATTTTGATATTTTTATGAAATTTAGGGATAATTAATGCCTCCAAAAAATTATTAAATCCAATCTATAGTCTATTTGTATCTTTAACACCTCTATGTTTTTATAAACATGGATTAGGTCTATGACTACTTAAAAGGAGAACATTGTTTAGGCTTACTTGTAGACTATTTGAGCTTGGTTTAGGATTTAAGAGCATAATAAAAACATACTATTATATTTTAAAAATAATATAGGTGGTCATAAATAATTTTTCCAAGGCTAATCTCAGTCATTTTCACCAATTTATCTCTCATTCCAAAGATTAGGCCATTTGCTTGTTGAGGACTGAGACACCCTTAAGACCTTGCTTATAGGTCTAGTCTGAGATTTGACTATGGGTTTGGGCATTATTTAAATGTTTATTAGGTCATGATACTCTCATAATTATTTTAATTCACTTATAAGCCATCAATCCATATCAATTATATTATTAGGTACTTAATTAGGACACCCATGCTTTGATTGTAACAATCATTGTTCTACCCCTATAGGTGTATTCTTGACAAGAATTAGGCCTTGTAGATGATGCATAGGGATTAATTATGATATAAAATATAATTATTATGTGTTTAAGATAAAATTATTTTCTTTTAAATACCTTATATCTCCACCTAATCCTTCTTTTCATCTCACTATTTGTCTCAATTATAGGTGGCATTTCTCAGGCCTATAGGTGCATGTGCAGAGCCTCTTCCCTTTGGTTTTAATGTGAAAAACCTATTGAATTCCATTTAAGGTTAAACATCATGATTTGAACCAAAATTATTACATTTTAAAATTTAAAACACCATGTAACTATCAAATTGGGTCATTGATTAGTGTGTTGGTTGTAGGTGTTTGTTTAGGTCTATCATACAAATAGGGAGGAGTGTTTAGGAGGTCATCACAAGCACAAACTACTATTATCATGAGATTAATAATTTAAACTTATATTATCATGATATACTTTCCAATACATGCTTTTGTTTCCCTTAAATTTATTTCTCAAAATGTCACAAGAGTTCATTCTTTCCATTGTCGTTGTAGACAACATTGAAAGCTTTTAGTGTGTTCATTGACAACTTTGAGGGTCTCAATGACTCTCTTTCTTAACATTTTGACCTAAAAAATGGGATAGGTGTTTTATGTGGTAATTAATACAAGGTGATCACATGAGGATCCTTCAAAACAACCATAATATCATTTTATTAAAATAACAAAAACACTTCAGAGCTTTATTTTATCCATTTAGGGACTGTGAGTACAATCCAGTCTGATCATCTTTTGAAGAAAAACTTCATTTTACATAGAATTTTAACCTATATGACATGTATTACATGACCCTTTTGGTATGTTATCCTTAAACTAAATTCCATCATATGTTTCACAATTCATACCTCCATACAAACCTCCTGAAGCTCTTGTATAAGGTAACTATGAGTGTATTCTACTGACAAGGTGGTGAATAAAAAAATGGAAATTTTAATTTTAAAGGGGGATGACCTAATATCACAAGATCATTAAGTGAAAACATTTTTCAAACATGAATACAAGCACACTAAACATCCCATTGATCCTCTTCCATGTTGAAATAACATAGGTTACACACCTATAACTACAAACTTGAGAAACAATCATAATTTGGGAAATCTCATTCAAAGACATTGAGAGAGGAAGTTATGGGTGATTATAAAATCATTTATAGGGAATATTACAACCTAAAAACACTCCATCAAAATCATTCAGCTACATGGATCTCTGAAAATAAGAAATAGATGCAAACTTATACCCCTCTTGAATGCAAATGCATAAAAAGCTACCTAGAGTGTTAGTAATTATTAATGAAGGGGAAATAACCAAAATAAGAGTTATTATTATGTATTTTAAGTAAATTTATATTAATATCCACCCGAAAAACTATTCTTCCCAACTCTACCTGTACAACCCAGACCAAAAGCTTAAACTTGACCTTCCTCGGCTTGCAATGAGAAAATGAAGGAAGAGAATTTGCAGATGGAATTTTTTATGCACTCTATGAAAAAAAAAAAAATTTAAATGGGTGTTGATAGGTTAAGAGTCACAACAACCACGTTTTTATCTATAAATTAACTCAAGAAGTCCATACAAGTGCTACAAATGGCCTATTTTAAGGAAAAACTACCATTTCATGCATATAAATAACTTTTTAACTGCCATATGAATGATCCTTACATAATTTGACCCCCTCCACATTTATATTCAATTTTTTAACAAATATTTTAACTCCACCATCTATAAAAGTCATTAATTAATCTAGAGAAGTGGTGAAATGACCCATTTTACAGATAAAACCTAGCAAGCGGCCAATTTATGACTTCTAGACACCTTGAAACATATAAAAGACCCTCTTAGGATATTTTAAACACAATTTGGAACTTTTAATAAGTTTTACCATGGTTTACAAGCTTTGACTTTGGTTGACTAAGCTAGGACAAGGGAGGTGAGCTTTAACAAGGACTAGGGGAAGGATAAGTGAGACATATAGGACTATAAGAGACCCCATAGGACACATGAAACCTTATTAAAAAGTTTAAAATAGTATGGTTTGTCCCAATTTGACTACAAGTCAAATTCATTCAACATTCTTGGTGATTCCTATGTTAAGTTGTGGAGCTAAAAGCTTCACCAAGATGTTAATCAGGGAGTTGCTAAGTTCAGTCAGTAACTGACATCAGCAATATTGCTGATGTTGGTCAGGTAGGGACCAAGAATCAGCTAACGTTGGTCAGAAGTAGACAGACAAAAACCAATGTCGGTCACCTATGCATGTGTATGTAGTTGCATGTGTTTCTAGAATGCATTTCTAGAATTAGACTCGTCTAATTTTAAGAGGTCTAAGAGTGTTTGCATGTTGAAGACTAATTTAATTCTTGAGTCTATGTTTCTAATTATTGTAAATAGAGGTCTAATTATTGTATGTATGGGATCCTATTTAAAGACCCATGAGGCATGTATTGTAATGAAGTCAAGTAAAGCATTGAAGCAAGAAAGCAAGGTCAAAGGAGATCTGCAAGGTGTAAGGTCAAGGAGATTAGTTGAAGCTATCAAGGAGGGGATAACAACTCAGGTTATTGAGTTAGTTGTGGTTGAGAGAGAAAGAGAGAACTTTGAGGGAAGATTATTGAAAGTCTTAGAGGTGTGGGAAGCCTTAGAGGTGGAAGAAGAATGTGGCACTTCTTTATTGTATTTCCTTCTGAAGAGTATTTAATACAAGATTGTGTGTTGTCTCTCATATTCATTGTTGTTTCAAGTTTCTAGTTACTTAATCATTCTGTTAAAATTCCATATTTAATTGCTTATAAGAAAGGCAATCAATTATGCTTCATTGGGGTTCCTGACAAAGTGGTATCAGAGCTAAGGTTGCATGGAGCAGGTTATTATTTGATTACAAGTCATTCTCAGGGGTTTCTGATTGAGTGGGAGTACAGCAATGGTAGAAAAAAGTAAGCTACAAATGGAGAAGTTTAATGGGAAGAATTATCAACATTGGAGGATGCAGATAGAAGATTATCTATATCAAAAAGATTTGTACTTACCATTAGGTGGGGTTGCATGTAAGCCCACAGATATGAAGGATGAAGAATGGAGTGTTCTTGATTGAAAGGCTCTGGGATCCATAAGGTTGAGCCTTGCATCATCTATGATTTCCAACTTATCACAGTGTAAGACAACGAAAGAGTTGATAGAATCTTTGGCAAATTTATATGAAAAACCCTCAGCTTCAAATAAGTTATTTCTTATGAAGCAGTTATTTACTTTGCAAATGTAGGAAGGTGGATCGGTATATACTCAACTTAGTGATTTCCATGGTTTGGTAAACTAGTTAGCTTTAGTCAATATTGTTTTTGATGATGAAGTAAAGGCTCTCTTAATTTTATGCTCTTTATCTAAAAGTTGGGATAGTTTGGTAATGGCAGTAAGTAAATCTACGTCTGCTTCTAAAATCTTAAAAGTTGATGTTGTGAGTGTTATCTTGAATGAATAAATATGCAAGAAAAGCATAGGTGAATCATCAGGGAATGCTCTAAGTGTTGAAAGTAGGGGAAGGCAAAGAGAGAAGGTCGAGCAAGGGAAATCAAGGTCAAAGATGGAAAGGAGATCCAAATCCAGAAATGGAGGTATCACCTGCTAGTTTTGTGGAAAGAGAAGACACACAAAGAAACATTATTGGTTGAAGGATAAAGAAAATCAACATGAAGGTAATGAAGAAGCAAAAGATGTAGGTATTGTTGCACAGGATGATCTCATACTTTCTTTGGATAGTCAGTTAGAATCATGGGTTTTAGATTCTGGTGCTTCTTTTCATGCAACCCCAAATAGAGATTTGTTCCATGAGTATGTCGAGGGAGACTTTGGAGAGCTTTATTTAGGGGATGGTACACCTTGTCAAATGGTTGGCAAAGGGAAAGTGCAGCTAGAATTATAGATGGGCAACACATGGGTGTTGAAAGAGGTTATGCATGTCCAAGTCCTGAAGCAGAGTTTGGTATTTTTAGGAAAGTTGGGTGATGAGGGATACACAGTAACCCTCACAATGGATTCTTGGAAGGTTTCCAAGGGTGCACTTGTTTTAGCAAGAGGTAAGAAAGTAGGTGCTCTTTATCTATCTACTTGTATTATTGATTCTACTTTTGGTTTATCTACTTCAGCTATAGATTCAAAGATGTGGCTTAGTAGGCTTGGTCACATGAATAAGAAGGGAATGGACATTCTTGAGTCAAAGGGTATGAGTTTAGATTCAGAGGGCATAGATCAAGTTCATTGCAGGAAAAGGAAATTTGATGTTTTTGACAAGAACAAGGAAGCCTTGGTGTTTATGGAGGAGATGAAGGACAGAGATTAGTCACAGGGGCTGAATAATTTTGAGCAGGGTAGTATGGATAGGGTTTTGATCCAAGATGAGCTCGCAGATAAAGAAGTCATCACTTACAGGAAAACATAGGTACCAACATCAGTCACATGGAACTGACATCGATTAGGCAGATACCAACATTGGTATTGTTGGGTAGGTGGAACTGATGTCGATCAGATAGGAACCGACATCGACAGTAGGTCAATTGCATGGAATCGATGTTGGTTAGGTGCAGACTGAGAGATGGTTGAGATCGGTCACTGGAATGGATGTTGGGTGGACAACAAGCTGTCAAGGAGTCTCAAACGCCCATATGGAGGACTAAAAGGGTAAGTGGAACTCATATTCATTGTTCACCTTATTTATATTACTTGTTGCTTACTGATGGTCAATAACTAGGAAGATGTGAAGAGGCAATGCAGGTAGAATCTAGGAAACAATGGGAGTATGACATTAATTCTTTAGAAGAGAACCAAGTAGGAGATTTGGTAGAGTTGTCAATGGGGATAAAAGCACTGATAGAGGAATGGATTCCTAGGTTAGAGAAGAGAGTGGATGGACATGTGAGATAGAAGGCCAGGGTCTATGGTCTTGAGCAAGCTGTAGGACAATGGAGGTTTAACCATTGTGTTTACTTTTACCAAGTTGGATAATATTAGCTACATTATCCTATTACTGTATTGTGTGCTTATTGTAAGGTTACACATGCAGGGAGTTTTTGAGATAAAGGTAAAGATAGTTTAGAGGTATGTCATGAAGAATTTGGGAGCAATGAAATTCTTTGGCATGAGAGACATGGAAGATCACAGGTTGATTTTGTCTCTAGTGGGAGCTGATGTGAAGAAGGTGTTAGCGGGGTTCAATACGTAGGATGTAGAACCGGTATGCACACCAAGGGTTGGACAGTTCAAGTTGAGCTTAGAACAGTGTTCAAAATCACATAAGGTCTGGTGTAGACCTAAGTTTTCCCAAGCAGTGGGAGTTGTCAAAAAGTTTAGATATGGTAGGGGACTTGGAAGATAGGTATAACATCACAAGATGTGTGGTGGTTGGTCTTCAAAATTGAGCTTGAAGATGGAGGTGCCTGAGATGGTTAGTGTAGGTTGCTATACAGGTACAGGTGTAGTTGTTTATCTCCAAGTGGGAAATTGTTAAGCTGTGGAGCTAAAAGCTTCACCAGGATGCTAATCAAGAAGTTGCTAAGTTTAGTCAGTAATCGGCATTGGCAGTATTGCTAACATCAGTCAGGTAGGGACCAGGGATCAGCCAATGTCAGTCAAGAGTAGACAGATAGAAACTGACATCAGTCACCTATGCATGTGCATGCAGTTGCATGTGTTTCCAGAACATGTTTCCAGAATTAGACTCGTCTAATTATAAGAGGTCCGAGAGTGTTTGCATGTTGAAGACTAATTTAAGTCTTGAGTCTGTGTTTCTAATTATTTTAATTATAGGTCTAATTATTGTATGCATGGGATCCTATTTAAAGACCCATGAGGCATGTATTGTAATGAAGGCAAGTAAAGCATTGAAGCAAGAAAGCAAGGTCAAAGGAGATCTGCAAGGTGCAAGGTCAAGGAGATCAGCTAAAGATATCAAAGAGGGGATAACAACTCAGGTTATTAAGTTAGTTGTGGTTGAGAGAGAAAGAGAGAACTTTGAGGGAAGATTAGTGAAAGTCTTAGACGTGTGGGAAGCCTTAGAGGTGGAAGAAGACTGTGGCACTTCTTTATTGTATTTCCATCTGAAGAGTATTTAATACAAGATTGTCTATTGTCTCTCATATTCTTTGTTGTTTCAAGTTTCTAGTTACTTAATCATTATGGTATAATTCCATGTTTAATTGCTTATAATAAAGGTAATCAATTGTGCTTCCTTGGGGTTCCTGACATCCTAGGGGTGGCATGCCATCTATGCCTAAGACCAGTTGCCTACTCCTTCCATTGTGTATGAAATCACACATATGGGCACTCAAATTATCTTGAACAGACCTCTCAAGGAAACCAATATGGTTGACCCACACACACAAAATAAAAGACACACACCAAAAAAATGGAAGGAAACACACTTGTGCTATGAATCACTTAGGAAACACAAGACAAACTGAAACAAACACACTCTAATATGTGCAAACTAAATAGAAATAACTAGTCTTCTTGGAAGTAAAATAATTTTTTTCATATAATATTCTTGAAATGAAATATAAATATGTTCAAGGTTCCACTTAGGACTTGTCCTTTTTTTTTCAACACCTTGCTCACTTCCCATAGTGCTTGCATTGGTTTCATCTAGTTCTATAGCTAAGAACATGTGTTTAATGGAAACATACTCCTATTGATTTATTGAATGGAAACCATAGCCTTTGGTTCAAGTTTATTTTCAATTTTTTTGGACTCATTTTTACCCTCACTCTCAAATTATGCTACAAGTGGGTTTCCATCATCAAGACTATACTGATTTTGAAAGGTAAGGTCTTCATAAAATTTTGGTGGTCGTAAAAACTAAAATCATGGG
Organism: Torreya grandis; assembly: GCA_037957365.1. Taxonomy (NCBI): domain Eukaryota; kingdom Viridiplantae; phylum Streptophyta; class Pinopsida; order Cupressales; family Taxaceae; genus Torreya; species Torreya grandis. The sequence goes on along the minus strand of JARHVA010003868.1, from coordinate 1,116,510 downwards.
AGAGGTTCTTAAAAAATTACTACCTCTCTTGGTATATTTTATTATTCATCTATATTATTCATTTGATTTTCTTGAGATGAACAATACTTAACTTGTTTTTAGACTCTTCAAACATGTGAAAATAGGACTGCCTTATAACCTTATCTTCTTTTGAGGTGCTTCATGAATTTCAATAGGTTCATTTTCAACATATTTTTCAAAACTTTCCTAAAGATCTTCATGAAGTGAATATGCATAATTCAATCTCAAAAAAAAAAAAAAAAAAAAAACTCAATATCATCCCAAAATGCAAACTCTTCATAATCAATAGAAAGGACTTGAAGTTCATCAACTTTCTTAGTAATTTCTTGTGGAACATCATGTTGGCTAATGCTTACCTCTTCTTCATCTTGTGTTTTAGTTTTATCATCATCATCTTCCATGGAGAATTGTAATTAATCAATCCATTCAAGGTCTACTTCTCTTGTCTTACATATAAAGTGTCTTCTTCTCCTAAAACCTCTATTTGTTGTTCCATGTCATTAGCTCCTTCCTCAAGCTCAAATATTAATCCACTAGGATGAAGAAGTGTGCCAATGATAATCTCTTCATCATATATGCTTGATGTATCATCTTTAATATTTTTAAGGAACTCATCAATGGCATCATCATCTTCTAACTCTTGAAGAGTCTTAGGAACAATCAATTGATTCTCAAGTTGTGAAGGCAATAGAGAAGAAGTACTAAATGGCAATCCATCAAGTATTTTGTCAACCTTGTTCACATTTTGACTTTGATGAGGAGTGTGACTATTAGGGGGTATTACACTAGAATTCACATGTTTTGGCCTTGGAGAGGCATTACTTGGATTCACATGTGTTTTTATAACATCTCCCAAATCTCTCCTTTTGGCTCTTGTGTTGGTTGTAAATAATGTACTTTGGTTAAACACATAGTTATCTTCCTTTCGAAATTTCATAAGACCTATACTTTGGTTACTACCCTCTTCATGAGTATCTCTTTGCATGATATTTTCTTCTTATAATTTGAGGCAAGGATTAGCTCCTTCTTATGCCACTAAGGCTTGACAACCTCCTCCATAATCATATACAAACTAACCTTGAGATTAGCCCCAATGATCCAAATGTTCCTCTCCTTGAACCAAGGTAGTATGGACTAGAACAACAACCCTTGTGGATGTAATATAATTAGGATTATATATATTGGGTTGCCTATTGAAACCTTATTGACCTTGCCCTCTTCTGTGGTAATTTTATTGGGGATTGGGTGGAACACTTGCATGTAATTGAGCTTGTTTGAACTGAGCTTGTAATGACCGAATCATTTCATATTTGCTCATATCATTATCCTCCCTCTTAGGAGTGGTTATAAACTTGGAATTAGCATTGGTAACTTGTGATAAACTAGAAGTTTCAACTAAACTATGAGACAAAAAAGGCATAGAGACTCTTGGGGGTAATTTCCTAGCTTGTATCAAACTATTCTCAACTTCAATAACTATTTGATATGAATCAAGTAGATAAATACTCCATTTAATTCAACATTACTACCACATCAGTGATAATTACCTTGAGATAAGTGGGTAATACAAATCTTGGAGGAGGTCTCATGATAGGTGGCAATCTATACCATGTCCTTTGAAACCTTTCATTGAAATCCCCATAGATTCATTAGGACCTCTCCTTAACACATTCAAATGATGAATTAGTGAAGTGTGGTCACTCTTATTCTTAAACCTATTCACCAACAACTCTCCAAAGTCATCCCAATTAGTAATACAACTAGCCTCAAATGTCATATACCAATCAAGTGCTTTACCCTTTAGAGACATGGAAAGTAGTCTAATAGCTATGTTAACTTGAGTGATATTGTGGAAGTTGCAAAAAATTAAAATGTCCCTAATGTGCTCAGATGGGGTAATATCACCCTCTCCATTAAAGCTAAGGATACTTTTGGTAGTATTGGGAGGAATAGGATCATATATAGGAATATTAATTGGATTTTGGGTGTTGAAGGCTAGGAAAGCATGTTGCTTAGCCATCTCTTTCTCCTCCTCTTGATCTCTTGTATCCTTGACCTATTCTTCTTATTCAAAACCTTTTTTTTCAATATCTTTAAATGGTAATAATGGTTTAGGATGTTATTCCTCTAAAGGAATTTTAGGTAGAGGGACTTGATTGAATGCTCTACTAGAATATGATCGAGTGAAGACCATGAAGTATAATGTGAATAGCTTAATCTATAACTAGAGATTCTAACCTTTTAGAGTCACCAAATTCTATATTAAAACACTTTTGCAACCTTGGGCTTGTCAAGACCAACATTTACCTTGACATAGAAATAATTAGGACCAACTATCCCATCAAACATATAGAACTATTGTCATCAAATTGTGCACCCTAAGACACTCTATTCAACTCCTATAATTTTATGCAACATTGAATAATCTCTCAAGTTGTGTGGAACTTATAAGAGAGATGAATCTCTAGGATTGAAAAGGCTAGCTCCCTATATAATTCTTTAAGCTACCTATCACATAATCTAATGCTTTTTAATAGAAAATAGTTAGAATTTTTACATGAAATGGAAACTATACTAAAGTGGTGATACACCAAAACATATCCCATAGACTATCACACTCCTACTAAACAAAAAAGTTTTCCAAGAATAATTTTAGGCATTGAATGACTCTAACATAATTGATTCAATATGAAGGTAGCATACATAGGACAATCAAAAAGATAACTAATCTATGGGTAGATTGCACACCATATAGATTATTACTTTCTTGAAGAAGAGTCAAGTATAATCAATACACTTCACATGACCTATTAAAATCAAAACTATTTCATAAACATGAAGGATAAGGGGAAGTAAGGATGATACTATCACTTGGCTCCACTATTCATCACTCACACACTTAGAAAAAATGTTCATAACTCATAATTAGACTTGTATTCAATGTTTAAGGACAAAATGTAACGTCATAACAACAGGGCTTTACCATACTAGTTGTGGTCTCCCCTTTACAATGGCCAAAATGGCTCACATTTATAGAACTTAGAAGAAGAGAGATAAAAGAGAAGTTCAAGAGGCACAATGACAAGTGTAAAAATGTGAGGATTAATTACAATGTATATAATTAAGGTGGAAAAGGATTTATGAAACTAATTTACACATGATCACATCCCAAATAAGCCTCTTCTCCAAATGTGGCATAAAATCTTCTTAATCATTCTCATAAAAACTACCTTCATCATGGGATTTCTTGGGCATTACAAAGAAAATTAGGGACAAGTGTCTCATGTGTGCTAAGGATAGGGAGTTTCAAAGATACCTCCACTTGCATTGTAAGTTTTCTTAATCATGGACATTCTCTTACACAAGCCCAATCATAACCTATAACCATGATCACTCTCCAATAGGCTTTTCTTGATAATTGACACTATAATCTTCTTATATTCCATAAATAATCCATACTAGGGGTCTTATAACACATGGTATGACACTTCATAAACTTGACTTCATTAGACAGATCATAAAAGGCCTCCAAATTCAGTTTATCACTCTTTTCACTATGTCACTTTGGAGACTAGCTAAAGTGAAAGGTCTTAAAAGGACACTTATGAATATTTACAAGCTCTAAAAATTATCTAGGGAGTTGTTTCAATTCCCAAGATACCCTCCCAAGTGATTGTTATCCCATCATCATCTTTAAGACCTAAAAAACACAAGAAATTTTTAATGAATCTTGATTTTTGTTTATTTTATATGGATTTTGTATAATACAATTCCATGTATCTATACCTAATAAAGTTTTCAATAAATTATCTTTATCTCTTAGGGTCAAATTCATTCATTTTAATGCACTTTGAGGCTCATTTCTTCCAATGGGTCACAAAACAATGTTTCTAAGGGTTTTGAGGTCCCTTGGACTCTTAGCCTTTATTCATAAAGGATACACATTATAATTATCTCAAAATTTCATTAAGGGATCTTTAGGGACACTCTCTAACATCCCTAAACACCTCAATGTCCCATGCATAAGCTCACGAAAGTTTCAATCATTTGAACTTGGCATTCGAGTCCTTCTCATGCATTATGTAAGGTTTGTGAATGTTTTCAATCCAAAAATGGATTATTAATGGATTTAATTGAAAAAAAATGGTTAATAATCATCTTTATGTGTTCCATAAACATTCCTAAATCATTTTAATAACTCCTCAAGATCTAGGAATGAAGATGACCCCTTTTTGAAACTGGGCCTAGACCTTGCCAATAGGATTGCCTACACCTTTGACTCAATATGACTCTTAAATTTTTTATCATAAAATTTTATGGATTTAAAACCTATAATATACATATTTAATCATGAATTATTCAATTGTAAATCTTTTACAAGGTCGAAAATGCATATGACCTTCAACTTGGCTTCTAGATCCAAGGGTTTCTCGCATAAATGACCGTAACCTTTACATTATAGGGTACCCTATTTTAAATAAAACATTATATAAATGTTTTTTTATTTTTTTTATGTTTCATAAAAATTATAAAACCTTTACTTAAGATCCTATTTCATTCTGGTCCATGCCTTATCACTTTTCCCTTAAAATTACCTCTTCATGCATGAGAAAACTGCCCCCTCCTCTGAGACAAAACAGAGAGGGATTTCCTTACTATATCATAAAATTAAACTATTGGGGAGTGTCTCATGGGTACCAATTAATATTTTTACCATATTTTATCTTCCAAATCCAAGGATATCCCTTCTAAATATTGACATTATATAGGCAAGATTATGAATAAGGTAGACTATGAAGGCAGGTAGGGTATAGGCTATGTTTGGAGGTTTTATGGATTGTTTTTATATTATTATGAAATTTATTGATAATTAATTCCTCCCATAGCCTATTAAAAAAAAAATATTATATTTTTCTTTTAAAAACCTTTATGCTTTTAGAAACATGGACTAGGTCTACGACTGTTTAGAGGGAGATCACCGTTTAGGCTTACCTGTAGGCCATTTGAGCTTGGTTTAAGATTTAATGAATAATAAAAACCTCATATGAAATTAAAAATATAATATAGGTTTTCCTCCATTTTTCCAAGGCTATTCTCAGTCCCTTGCACCAACTTATCTCTCATTCTAAAGACTAGGCTATCTGCTTGTTGAGGACTGAGACACCCTTAAGAACCTACGTGTAGGTCTAGTTTGAGCTCTAACTATGGGTGTGGAAAATATTTCCATGTTTATTAGGTCATGAGGCTCTCCTCATGTTTTTATTTCACTTTTGAACCCTCAATCTAGATCAATTATATGATTAGGTCCTTAACTAGGACATCACTACCTAGAATGTAACAGTCATTATTCTACCCATGTAGGTGTATTCTTGTCAAGAATTAGGACTTGTAGATGTTTTATAGGGATTAATAATGATATAAAATATTATTAGTATGTTTTAAGATCATTTTTTTCATTTTTAATACCTCTTATCTCCACCTAAGCCTTCTTTTCATCTCACTATTTGTCTTAGTTGTAGGTGGTATTTGTCAGGCCTATAGGTGCATGTGTGGAGTCTCTCCCCTTTGGTTTTGATGTGAAAACAAATATTGAATTATATTTAAGGTCACAAAACCTGATTTAAACCAACATTATTACCTTGGAAAGTTCAAAACACCATGTAACTATCAAATTGGTTCACTACCTAGTGTGTTAGATGTAGGTGTTTGTTTAGGCCTGTCATACAGATAGGGAGGAGTGTTTAGGAGGTCATCACAAGAAAAAAAAAATTATTCTCATGAGATGAATGGTTTAAAATTTTATTATCATGATATATTTTCCAATTCATGCTTGGATTTCCCTTCAATATGTTTCTCAAAATTTCAAAAGAGGTCATTCTTTCCATTGTGCCTGTAGACAACATTGAAAGCTTTTAGTGTGTTCATTGGCAACTTTGAGGGTCTCAATGACTATCTCCTTAATTTTTTTACCTAAAAATTTCCATATGTTTTTTATGTGGTAATTAATACAAGGTGATAACATGAGGATCCTTAAAAACCACCATAATATCATTGTATCAAAACAACAAAAATACTCAGGGTCTCTATTTTGTCTAATTAGGGAATGTGAGCACAATCTAGTTTGATCATATTTTGAATTAAAAAATTTTCTTTTCATAGCATTTTAACCTCTATGACATGTATTCCATGACCCTTTTGGTATGTTAGATCCTGAAAATTAATTTCATCATATGTTTCACCATTCATACCTCTATACAAACCTCTTGAAGCTCTTGTATAAGGCAACTGTGAGTGTATTCTACTAACAAGGTAGTGAACAAGAAAAATGGATAATTTTATTTGAAGGGGGGTTGACCTGATATCATAAGATCATTCAATTAAAACATTTTTCAAACATGAATCCAAGCACATTAAACATCCCATGGAGCCTCTTCCAAATTGAAATAACGTAGGTTACACACCTATGATTGCAAACTTGAGAAACAAGCATAATTTGGGAAATATCCTTCAAGGAAATTAAGAGAGGAAGTATTGGGTGATTAAAAATCATGGAGAGGGCCTATTACAACCTAAAAACACTCCATAAAAATCATACAGCTCCATGGATCTCTAAAAATAAGCCATAAATGCAAACCTATACCCCTCTTGAATGTAAGTGAATAAAAAATTACCTAGAGTGTTATCAATTTTTAATGAAGGAGGAGAAACCAAATTTATATTTATTTTAATGTATTTTAAGTAAATTCAGACTACTATCTACCCCCAAAACCATTCTTCCCAACTCCACTTGTACGACCCATACCAAGTGCTTGAACTTGACCTTCTTTGGCTTGCAAAAAGAAAATAAAGGAAAAAAAGTTTCAGATGGAATTTTTTATGTAATCTCTAAAAAAATTTGTATATGGGTGTGGGGAGGTTAATATTCATAACACCCACATTTTTAGCTACAAGTGACTTCAAGAAGTTAGTACAAGTGCTAAAAATGGCCTATTTTTAAAGAGAAACTAGCATTTCCTACATATAACTAAGTTTTTGACTACCATCTGACTGATCCTAACATAATTTTACCTCCTCCACATTGAGGTTCACTTTTGTGACAAATATTTTAACTCCACCATTCATACAAGTCATTAATTGAGCTAGAAAAGTGGCCAAATGACCCTTTTTACACATAAAACCTAACAAGTGGCTAATTTATGACTTGTAAACACATTAAAACATATCTAAGACCCTATTATGAAATTTTCAACACAATTTGTTACTTTTAATAATTTTTACCATGGTTTACTAAATTTGACTTTGGTTGACTAAGCCAATACAAGGGAGGTGAGCTTCACCAAGGACCAAGGGAAGGATAAGTGAGGCATATAGGACAATAAGAGATCCCATAAGACACATGAAACCTTATTAAAAAGTTTAAAATATTAGTATTTCACACAATTTGACTAGAATTCAAATTTGGTTAATAATTATGATATGATATAATTTTTTATAGGATTTAACCAAGTAGTGGTAAAATTTGAAGATAGGATGAATACTGCATTTACCATGAAGTGGGGTACTTATGTGGATAAGAGGGTAAATTTTGGCCTAATTAATGTATTAAATACCTTTTAGTGGGCCATATACCATGCATTTAAATGTCTAATAGCTAAATTCATAATCATTTAGATGGACAACCTCACTATTTTCTTAAATAATAGAACTGATCATGTAGGCCGTCTATAGTCAATCTTTAAAAGATGTAGAAGGTTTGGCATCTCTCTAAACCCAAAAAAAATCATATTTGGTGTTATTGAGGGAAAATTATTAGGGCACATCATCAGTAAGGAAGGAATCACCATTGATCCAAGTCAAGTTCAATAGATTTATAAGATTATATTCCTAAATAATAAGAAATAGCTTAAGTCTTTCTTCAAAAAGACAAATATTGTGGGGAAGTTTATCCTAAGTTCTGTAGAAATTGTTAGACCTCTAAATTAAATGTTGAATCAAGATGCCAAAGTGAAATGGACACTATAGGCCTGAAGGTCTTTTTAAGACATTAAGGATGCCATATCTCAGGCTCTAGTGTTGATAAGTTGGGACTTCAATAAGAAATTTTTATTATATTCTTTTGCTTTAGAGCACACAATTTTTACTATGATTACCTAGAAGAAGGATGAAAAATAACATCATATTGCATTTATGAGAAAAAATTAAAGGAAATAGATCTTTATTACTCCATTATAGACAAGAAAATACTTTCTCTTTTCAAAATAATAAATAAATTTAGTTATTAAATATTGAGAAATAAGAACATTTCCATTATTCCAACCCTAATATTAAGCTCACTTTGGTACATAATTAATTGGGAGAGTGCATAAGTAAATGGATGGAAAAAATTTAGGAGTTTGACATAGAAATCAAGCATATCAAAATTATCATAAGTCACAACATCATTTAGGTTATGACTAAGATTGACTCGCAAATCACTATTGAGGAGTTCTATGAGACCCATGTATCTAGAGGAGATTGGTATGCTGATATCATTCAATATTTACTCACTAGTACTTATCCCCCAAAACTTAGTAGAGAATAAAAGAGAGTTTTGAGGCTCAAAACTACTCACTACATGATCATAAAAGGGATTCTCTAAAGAATAAATTATGAACGCATCTACTTGAGATGTGTATCATGAGAAGAATCTCAATATATTCTAGAAAACCTTTACCAAAAGGTATGTAGTGGTCATCCAACTGGAAACACCATAACACGCAATATTTTTAGAATGGGCTACTATTAGCCAACAATATTTAAACATACACATGCCCATATAGGAACATGCCATGAATGCCATGCCTTGGAAAAGAGATAAGTACACATATCAATGCCATTATTAAATTTTTGTTTAAGTAAGTCCATTTAATCAGTGGGGATTGGATTTAATTAGTGTCACCAACTTGAATTCTTCATTTGGCCACAAATTTATGCTCATAGCCATAGATTATTGCACCAGATAAACTGAAGTAGCGGCTAAAAAATATTCTATAGCATAAGATGTAATTATTTTTCTTGAATAAAACATAAAAACTAGGTTTGGTACCCCCATTTCTTTAGTTTTTTACAATGACCTAGCATTCCAATCAGTTGAGTTCATTGAATGGGCCCATGGCAACCAAATAACCATCAAGTCATCTTCCAATCATTTCCCACAAGGGAATGGATTTGATAAATCAAAAAATAAGAGCCTAATTGATGCCATAAAAAATTTAGTTTTAGATAAACCTAGAGAGTGACATCATATACTAAAATATGCATTATTTGTGGATAGAACAAGATACAAGCAAGCCCTCAAAGCTTTACCTTGCATACTAGTATATGGACGACAACCAATATTTCTAATTATGATCAAGTTGATATCATATAAATTCATGTAGGATTACATGGAAAAAAGTTATATGGATGAATTATGATTATTGGATGTAATATAAATGGAAAATTTAAGGACTGAATCCTTGCATAATTTTGGTAAACATAAGGACTTGGTCAGAAGCTGGTTCAACAGAAGGGCAAAGTTTAAAGAATTCGTAATATCAAATATGGTGCTTATATGGGACATATTCCATGAAAAGAAAGGACAACATGACAAGTATACCTCCTTATAGATTGTACCTTACTAGATATCAAATATTTTGGGTAACAATGCTTTCTATTTAAGGTACCTCCAAGGTCATGAATTGACATATCTAGTTTAATGGTGTTTTTTGAAGCACTACATTCATGCTTATACCATTTATAGATGTATCTAAGTAAAACAAAGTGTAATGGTAGAGGAAAAAGTAGGTTAGATGCACTATTTTCATAGTTAGATTTTTGGTTTTTTGTCATTTATTTTTTTAGAGTATTTTTATGCTTTTTAGATTAATTTTTCCTATTTTCAGCATTTTGCATTCCTTTAGTTTAGTTCACTATGTTCTAAAATAGACATATTAGTTTTATGAAAATAAATTTGACTTCTCCTACTATGAAAAATCTAATGTCCAATTAATAAGCCAAGTTCACGAGGAAGGTCTTAAAAGAAAGTACAAGTGTGGGAAGAACATAGAATGGAGTACACAAACTAGTTTGATTTCAGGTTTTACACCTTTATATTTGGGATTTTTAAAATTCAAGTATGCAATGAAAATTAAACCATGGTTATATCACAATTGAATACTTCTATCAGGTATGTAAAATTTTCTCTCATTACTCCCTGTAAATTTATAATTTTTTCTCATTTCCTTGGATCAAATACACTTCTCATGATTATACTTGTTTAAGGTAATAACTATTCATGTAGATATAGATGTCATGGACATTCTAATAAATCAAGTTTTCACAAATACCAGGTCACATTAGTTCCTACCTTATTTATTCTATGCATATTTCAAAAAAAGAGAGAGGACCAATATATCCTAAATAATGATCAATAAAACCAAAATAAAATCTAAATTTGGTTAAAAACTTACATGATGAAATAAGATCCATGTATCATGCATCACATAAGTGTACAAGGGAATGAATGGATGAGGTATCAAAGGTATCTCTATTAAGGATATGGATGCCTAGTTGGTCATAGACCAATGCATGAGTTTACTTAATTTTAATATGCTTCAAAAAAACCCAAATGAAACCTATAGCTTTTTCCAAGTCCTTGCTAAAACCTACAAGATAATGGTAAAATAAAATCACTTCATCACACACAAATATAAGGTATAAGTAAAACTACTATGTTGTATGAAGTATTAGGAGTCTCTTTCATGTTTATAATTCAATTATTATTTTATGGTATGATTCATGTTTATTTCTAATTGTTAACCAAAAAATTTGGGTTCTCGATTACCCAGGATTATTCCCCTTATGAGTTACCATTTTTTATAATCAACACACCCCATTCTTAACTTTTTAAATAGGGACCCAATGTAGTCTAAAACACCTAGGTCATTTTTGAAACTATTTTTTCATTGACATTCATATGCATACCTAGGTAAGTTCAAAACTTTAAAAAGTTATTATTCTGCATGTGGATGATTTTCATTATGTGCTAATCATGTATAAAAACAATTGGAATTAATTTATTATCTAGGTTTTTAATGTATGATTTATTTAGACTAACTTATTAATGGATTTATGGAGTTTTTCATACATGTTAGTTTTCTAAAATGTGTGAGATTTACTAACTGATAATCTTAAGTTTTAGACTTAACATATTTTACACTTTGTAAGTTTTGCATTATGGGGTTTTTATCTTCAAAAACTATCTTTAGAAATTTTATCTTCAAAACTTTTATGATTTCCTTAATCCTTCATCATGAATTTGGGTTTTTTATTCTTTCATGTCTTCAAAAGTTTCATCTTCCAAAAATTGTTTAGATGTTTTATCTTTACAGGATGTGTTCACAACTCTTGATTTTTGCAAGTTGTGTATCTTGGAATTTTGGGTCTTTGGATATTTTATTATTTGCAACAAGTGTTCATTATAACCTATGCTCATGAAATTTTTTTGAGCATCATAACCTTTTTTGTCAAATTTTTTGGTCTTTGGAACTTTTTTTCATGACTTTTTCCCATTGGAACCTTTTATTCTTATAAATTTTACCTTTCATAAGTTTTATTCTTTGTGTATTTTTGGCTTTTCAATTTTTTTGCAAATTATGAATTCTGGGTTTCAAAATTTTTATTTGTAAGATTTGGTATTTAAAAATTTTATTAATGAGGTGTTTTCATTTTTTTCTTCACATCCTTTATCTTCACATTTCGTGTATTTAAGGCATTATGGGAATTATCTATCCTAGTCTCAAAAAATATTATAATACCCAAATTTCGAAGGCACATCATGTGGCACACCTAATTTTTTGAAAAATTAATGACATGGTGACACATGTCCAAGGTTATAACATGAAATTTATCTAAGCATATAGAAATTATACATGGCATACCCATCAAATTAAGCAAAAAAGTTAGAATTAAAAGAGTAAAACAATATTCGAGATGTTGGATATTAATGGCACATGAACTAAAATTAAACTCGTATACTCAAAGATATATGAGCAAACTCATAAGAGACATCATACCTATTGATTGCTAATGAGATCTAAATTATCTATTCATATTGTTAAAATTTTAAATAATTTAATTATTTAAAATATGATGATAAGAAGTTAAATTTACTTTTATTACACACCACTAATAAGGATTTTGGCCATTTGGATTTGATGAAACCACTATAAGTAACTAATGATCTCAATACAATGGTCATCAAGACATCATAAGTTTAAGACTAGGTATCAATCATGTAAGCCTTTATTCTAAAACTAGTTGAGCATGAAAATCAATTCTTACAATTTTTTGATGAGTTAAAGCTATCCCAGGATTGAGATCCCTCAAGTAAACTAACACTTAGGGAAAATATTGACCAACTACTCCAACAAGAATCAACCAATTTTAAGTAAAGTAGTCAAGGGTACACACTAGAAGAGATGGAATAATAATTATATTTTTATAAGAAGAAAGTTATAAAGGTTTAAATGTTTTAGGTGGAGTTTAGAGCCATCATGACTGAGCATGCACACTTATTGGCACAAGTCACTAGAGTACATAGGCCCTCTCTTTTGAATATGTATATAATAAGGTTATAACATAACATCGAATACAAACATTAACAATAAATGTAAGTGAATAAATAGGCTATGGTTAGATCATCTAATTCAACTCGACCATCTAGTTTAGTCCCTCCAATTGCTACAAGAGTAACCATGCAGGCCACAACATCTAGTAACCTTAATTTTTATGTTATTTTTATATTTATTTTGAATTTAAATTATCCAATAGAACTAATATATGTATATTTAATTAAATAATTGTATAAACATGCACACATTGCATGGTTTTAAAAGAATGAATCTTATCTTAAAGATAATTTTGACTAGTTTAAATATGCATGTAGAATTTACATCAATTATAACTCTCATTCTGATTATCATTACCATGTAATTTAAGAGTTTTGCATGGATTTAGAGGATGATGAATCCCCTTCCTAAATATATTTATATTATTCTCCTCTCATTTTGAAAGGAGATGAGTTTGATTAAAAATTTTATCAATACAAAAAGAAATATTCTTGATTGTCATACAACTGTGTTGATTTATTTCTCTTTCAATTATGTATAATTAGTTTTTTTCCTTAGTTGATTCAGTAATTCAAAGTGTGAAAAAGCTATTGAGAAATACTTATTGTTATTAGTAGTGTATGCTAGTGTAAGATATGTAATATCTATTAGATGACTAGCAGATATCATTGATTTCATGCAATAAGGTTAACTGTTTCATTTCTCTGAGTGTGTATAAGTGTCTCCCATGACATAGTTTTATAGGAGTGAGAAATAGATGCCTTAGATACCTGTTTGATCCAAGTTATAATATTTTAAATAATGATGTACAACCATACTAACCTTGAACAAAATTTAGTTCTAAGATTAGAGTTTGCTATATTATATTTTACTTTGACTCTTATATTGTGTTTGTATGTGTGTGAGAAAGAGCTTCTAGTTATAAGCATTAGTTTTAGACACTTGTCCACAAAGAGACTAACATGGAAGTAATCCCTTTTGAGATCATAGAACATTATTTCTTTCTCTACATTTCCCCCTTTTTTGGAGGTTTACCAACTCTTAAAAAAATAAGCATCTAACTTGAATATAATTAAGTTTATTTTAGGTTTTGCTATTATGTCTACCTAAAATATGATATAGACATATTCAAAAAAAAAAATCCAATGAGAAAGGGAATTTTGTATTCCATATAATAAAAATAATTACTTTTACCTCCAATCTAAATCCTTTTTGTCTTTGCTTTCCATGTTTTTCATAGATTTGATTGTTAAAACTTTACCATTTGATAGTATTCCATTATAAACATAGTCAAAACCCCATGATCGATAAAATTTGCTAAGGTAAATTTGGTAGTTTAAAATTGAAGTTATCTATGTGCAAAAACTTGTGCCCCTATATGTTCCATATTCACATGCATGGAAGGAATAATGTAGTCCTTAGAACTTGAGTTTTATTCTATTTCACCAATAATTAACATCAAATTAAAAACACCAATAATGCAACATGCATCACATAGGGATAAAAGTTGGAATATGGAAATGAAAAGTCATAAAATGAGAATAATTTTTTTAATTTATTTGGGAAAAATAAAAATAGAGGTTCATTTATAGTGAAAGTGCCTTGAACCCATCACACCACTTCTCCATGAAGATACTTAAAAGTTATGTATAAAGGCAAAAAACTACATTAAATTCATGATAAACACTCTTATATATTATTATGGAGTAAAATATTGAAACCTCAACATGTTAGACTTGGTTTGGATATAATTTTACATGATCATATGCTTTTAGGATTATTTCATGAATGGTGTTCATAATACTATCCTCTTATTTGCATATGTATTCCCTGATTTTTTCTTAACTAGAAAGGATAGATGTTTTATAATTTTGGGCGTAAAGAGAAATAAAAGAATTTTGAGATTGGGTCATCACTTCCCCTCTCAAATAAAAAAAAATGTATGATAATGATAATTATCACTATGTAAACACTTAAATATAAGATTTGGTACTTGACAATGATAAGCTTGACCCACATTTACCATGCATGGATTGAGCACTCAAATAAGGTCATATTATGCCATTCTCTTACACTTGCATTTATATTAAGAGTCAACACTTCCCTTATATTATCACATACATACATGAATATCATTATGCATTTCAAACCTACTATTTCAAAAAAATATATAGACTCTTAGATCAATCCACCTAAATAGGTTAAATATACCACACTTGGTTAGTATTGTCTTTCAATATTAACCAACTTGGTCAGAACTGACCCACTACCAGCTATAAATATTTTATAAACTAAAACCCATCCTTAGTTCTAGCATATTTTCCTAGTATTCTGATAACATGATATATTATAATATTAGATCCATATATAAAGAATTCAAAATTTACTTTGGCACTTATTTGATAGACATCTATACACTATTATGTAGTGATAAATTTTTTCTTATTATTACCAATTTGTAAATTTATCACTATGATATATCATAATACAAGTATTAAGTACTCAAAATACAAGTCAAATAAATCAATTCTAAGTACCAAAACCACATCATTAACTACATACATATAGTGAAGGAGCATAATTGCATAATAACACTAGGTGGGAGAACTATGTGTGGCTTGATTTCCTTCCTTAGAGTATTGGGTATATAGGTAAAAATAGATCTTACATGTGTGATTGGGGTTATCTCATCCCATTACACTTCCCCAAGTTTTATAGGTTTCCATCCCTCAAAAGAACATCTAGGTATTTAAGGCAAAAGAGGTTGATTTATGGATTTGTGCATGTCATCAAGTTTTGGGATTACAAACATAAAGTAAGAAAATATAGTAATAGGTGATTCTAAATTCATTTTTCCATAATTTTGTGTAAGTTTGTACTTATATAAAAGTCATTATTAACCAACAATACTAATAAATATCTGCATAACCAACCCAACATAGGGAACTAATTAGTTCCAGAACTAAATGAACCAAAAACATCTTTATCTCTTATTCTCATTTCTAGGATATAGTCACAATTAGATAGTCAACCAAAAATATAAGTATATTTATTTCTTTTATACTTTACATATTTAACATATTACACACGTCAAATTCAAATAATCAATTTTGATCTTTTAAATTCATATGTATGCTTGAATGTCATGTTTGATACTTTAAATCTTATTACAAATTTATATATTAATTATATTAATATCACCCATTAATCAAAATTAGTGTAAAACATATTTTTTAATGTGTACACATTGATCAAACCAACCTTCCAAGGTTTTACATTTTTTTCCTAGGGTTTCAAAATTTTATTTCAAATTTCCATACAAAAAAAACATTTCTCAACTTTTAAGTCCTAGGGTTTCATGATCATATTTTTAATTTTCATACACAAAATTTTTTCACCTTTGACCCTAGCCTTCCATTAGATTTTCAATCTATTATTTTTATCCCTTAATTGTACAATATTTAGATAAAAATGGCTATATTTTATAAAATATTCAATGTTTTTCCTTATCATATTGAGTAGATGAATAACCTATTTTTTCTTCTAAAGTAATGTATGAATTTTGGTGTTTTATAATATACTAGTTTTAGAAAACTCATCCTAGAAGATTAAAGGTGTACCTATTTTCAAATTAATTTATGGGTTTTGTATATCATCTAATTTATATCCAAAATCACTTTTATATTATAAAATTTACTCACATTTTTATTGAAATTTTTGGTTCTTTATTTCCTCCCATGTATTTCTCTATTCTTCCTTAAACCTTTCCTCAAGTTTATAATACTAAAATTTCCCTCTAAGGAGGTCCATGTTATCACTATCGCAAGAGATAATTTGAC
>JARHVA010003868.1:932500-1095000 GCA_037957365.1 Torreya grandis | reverse complement strand
TGTTCATCCTCCCACTTTGCATCTTCATGGTTTAAATTCTTCCATTTGATCAAATACTCCTTAATATCTTTTTTTCTCATATTTTTATTGTGTGTATTAAGGATCTTCTAAAGTTATAAAATGAATAGACCTTCTTCATGTAGTTCTAGCAACCCAATCAAGCCTTAAAATATCTATCTAATTACAATATTTAGTCAAGATACATGAATTACATGATGTATGTGAGTGGACTAGGGTAGTTCTAGCTTGTATGTAGCACTTAAACTTATCTATAAGATCTTATTATGGAAATAATACTTAGGAGAAAGTTTTTCAATTTTTTTCTACTTTAGAGACATCTACTATATGCTTGGAAATGCACAAGGTGACAACTCTATGATCAGGTACCATAAAATGAATTTGATTTTTATAATTCATACTAATTTCCCATTAATTATAATATAAAGTGAAATTCATTATATTATATTAATAATTAAATAACATACAAAACCATAATCAACACATTTAAGTGAAGGACAAGTTTTGATGGTTATACCTTCTGAGTGATAACCATGAGTAAACTTTTCTAAACTTGTTTGGTTGAGTGGAAGCTACTAATTATCAAAATAACCTTCAAGGTCATATGTTACATATTGGATACAACCTTTCTGATATCTAACTAGATATCATAATAAAATAGATTTCATCATTCATTTGAAACACATAACATGTTATTCATAAAGTGATTAATATTACAAAAACTTATTTCCTATTTCTAATATATTCAGTGAAAAATATTAAGCTAATTATATAGTTAAATATTACAAAAATAAAACTCACTCATTAATTTAGTCATATGGATATGTTACCATGTCTAAGTATGATTCATTATTCCTAGTATTTATTACCACTTATAGATGTTTGACATACATTAAGTACCATAATTATTCTTGAGCATTCTAAGGATAATTAAACATGGTCCTATATTTACCACCAATATTATTCATATTTATGTTTCATCCAGAGTTTATTACATTTTTATCCTACAATAGATAGCTTTGTTGTCAAGTATTCAGGTTTTTTCCTTTCCTACCTTAATACTTAATCGGTACAAGTCTCCCACTAGCTCATGATAACATCCATTGGTTCCACAATTCTAAATTTTAATTGTAGTCTGTATCATAACTTTATCTTAGCCAATCAAATAGGGATACATGAATAATATAAAACAATGGTCATCAAATTTAATAATCTTTGAATTAGCAAAGGATTTTTTCAACTAATTTGATAGCTTAATAACTAAATTAATCTTATACCCTATCCCTTAGAGTTGGTGAGAGATTGTGTGAGCATTATAACATGTAGAGTATAGGTGACACATCAATGGGTTTACAGTTGGTTGCAGTTTGTTTCTTGTTAAGTTATTCTTGGAATCACACTAGATATGTGTTTATTGAAAAAACTTGGATGATGCGCGAGCATATGGTTACAAGAGAAACCACTTGAAGGTTATAAACATTGTGAAGATACTACAAGTTAACCTCTATTATATTGGAAGAGGTTGTTTTTCATATTATAGTTATTGTTAAGCATGTTGTTGATCATGGTAATTCTTAAAGTTATGTTTGTAGGGAGACTATTTCAATTGTCATTTAAGACTTGTTCTAGAATCTTTTGTAATCAGGGTTCTTATTGTAATGTGTGAAGTGAAAGTAAGAAATGGATAAGTTATATCTAAGTGCAGGATCATAAATAGATTAAGATATATTTCTAGGTATTTAATTCCAATGAAGAGTTGTGTTGTTAATATGTTTTATGTTATAATTTTCTTTGGAAGCACATATCTAATTTAAGTATTAGTTGTGACTGGTAGATTATATATGTTCAAGTCTCTATGAAAGACTTCTTAGGTATATTCTCATTATGATAAAAAAAATTGATCTCCTTATTGAGAGTTTTAAACTATTCCCATAATTAGCATGTTCTAATGAATCTCAAGAACCTCTGCTAATAATGGTGTGCTAAGCATGGAACTCACTATTTTAAAGCATGCTATAGTGGCTACCTAACATAAGAAATGTCAAACATTGGTTAGACTAGAAAATCATAGAGTTTACAGAAAAAGAAGTTGATAAATTTAGGTGTTTTGAATGATAAATCATAACATAACATATTTATGATGAAATATATGAAATCTTATGGTGAAAATTACCTATAATGTTGGCTAATTGGTTGGATTGTATATAATATAATTTATTTATATCTATACCAACCATTTGTAGACACCTAATTTTGGCCACAACTAGCTTCTGACCAGACTTCAAATGGATTCCTACTAAACATTTCAAATTAAGCTTATAAATCACTAATTGTCCTAATTTCATCCATGCATCATTAATCAATGCTCAAAATTGTGTTGAGGCATCCCTATTTGGGATATTAGCCTATACACAACAATAACCTCTCATGAATTTATTCCTAATCACCTGTGACATAACAAGTGGTGGTTTGGCCTATGAACCTACTAAATGGGGCACTTGATCAAATATCAAAAGAGCAAAAATTCAAATCAAATTAAATCAATTAATTAAACTAGATTAACTAATTATATAAATTATCCATTAGAAATTAATGAATATCTAAAAATGGAAACTCCAAAAATCAAAATATCAATCCTTTTCATCATTGCATTTATGATTTGTCAAGATCTTCCAAAATATACTAAAATATCTAATTTGAGATCCATTCCTAGTAATTGAAAATCATATTTGCATGAAAACTTTTAACTCAACTAAAGTTAGTCTCAAATCACCTAGTGTTATTTTTAACCCATTCCATGTTTAAACTCAAACGTAACTCACCTTGGGTGAGAGTTAACTTTTGAGGCTATAAATACAAGGCCATACCCGTTGATGTTTAAGCTCTTTTGGTGTAAAGTTATTATGATTAAATTTATTTGAATATTCAATAGTGTAGAGTTATTATGCATAATTTACTCTAAAAGCTTCATGAAATTAATGGTACCATGCCAAATTTATAAGCTAAGCAACCAAGCCAATGTGCCAAGGAAACGTAAAACCAACACAACTCCATTGATGAAAATTTATTGATGCATAAACTAAGAAATATATTTCAATAAGCCATTTGGATATTCAAGGAAGGTGAAAGAGTGTTTTCTTTTATGTTTTAGTTGTTTTTTCATTTGTATGGTTGTTACCTATGCTCTCCCTAGTCTCTAGGTTAGAGGTGTTAGTATTTTAGTGTGTTACTTTGATTTATTTTATTGGATTAACACAAGACTAACCTCCCCTCTATGTATTCCTTGTTCACATCATGGCACACTTGGTGGGACCACAAATCCCACAAGCATGAATGGAGTCTCTTGAGAGATTTTATGAGACAAAAATATTACATTATAGAACTTAAGTTCATGATTTATTGTTAATATTTCCATGTTTTTGCTTATTAATGCAGATTCACAAATTTGTGACTACATAATTGTGAATTCAGCATAAAAAACTATGAAATTATCAACCCAACCTATGAATTCATCTTATAAAATAGTAAAATTTCTTTGGCTTAGCTTTGGTTCTATGTAACTATGAATTCAACACAAAAAATGGTGAAATCATTTAGTAAAAATGTGAAATCATCCTATAGTAAAAATCCCTATTTCATTATTTTAGCTAAACTATGGAACTGTTATAGATTAGAGAAATCATGATTTTTAGTAGAAAAATCATTATTTGTAGCACCAAAATCATTTTTAGAGGGATCAAAATTGCATTTGTAGGCTACAATTTCATTTTTCTTAGCAACAAAATCATTCTTGTTAGTAGTGAAATCATTATAAAATGGTGAAATTATTCCTATATGATTTTTACTTATTTCAAGTTTCTCAAGAATCATAGAATTTTCATTTGTAATTTTGAATTCATCAAATACATTAGTTAAATTATCAAATGAAGTAGTGAAATCGTTAAATACATCAACAAAATCATCAAAAAAAGCAATGAAATCATCAAACAGAGCAATAAAATCATCAAATAGAGTTGTGAAATCATTAAAAACCCATGAAATTGATCACTATGAGTTTTTAAGCATTATGTCTTGACTATTTTTTATGAAAAAATAATTTCCCAATCAATAGTTTACTACGTAACTATGAAATCATTCTAGATAGGGGATTTTATTCTTTTTGAGATAATTTGTAAAGACATCATTTTTTTCAAGTAATAAGTAAACCCACTAACACCTTTTGTAGGACCCAAAGCTAAGAAACAAAGGTTTTAAACACTCTAAATTGTAAAACTCACAGTTGAATTTGGTGTTTAAAATTTTTTGTACTTGAGTTATTTTTTGTTTGTCAAAGTGTTGACCATTTTTACCATAGGCCAAAATGGGTCAACCCCCTATAGTTAGAATCTTGTATAGGGGATTTTATAATGTCATAGGGTATGTTTTAGTTCATTTTATGTCATATCATATGTCATTCTAGCTTTAGTCATGGTCTAGCTTAGTCCTTCTATCATTTCATGTTTTAGGCATCATTACAAAGTTATATATGCAAATGGTAGGTTTTTATGTTGTCTAAATAGTCGAGATCATGGAAAGAGTTCATACATGCCTCAGTTAGTTCATTTGAGCATTCAAATATCAAGGAGTAGTTTAAACACAAGCCTAACTGAACTAGATCATCACCAAGAGATCATCCATAAATGAATGGACTAACTCACTTGTGCATTTGATAAGTTCACTTATAAATACTTCCAAGCTAAAAGGTTGCAGTGCCATGGATATATTCATGCTAGGCACATGATTTTTAAATTTAATATTTTAGTGAGCTCTCTTGCTCAAGTTATAGAGCTTTAAAGTTAGAGCTATATAGTAGAATGTTCATGCAAGCATTAACTTTAAGCTCCGTAAAGTAGCCATTTATATTCAAAAGGTATTTAAAGGGTTTAAATTTGATCAAGATATAATGGTTCACATGAGATCACATACTAAACCTCAAAACTAATAGTTTGTGCTTTTGTCAAATAGGTCAAAAGGTCCCTAGGTTAAAATCCTTTAAAAACCTATATGTTGGACAATATCAAATGGTGTGGGTTCACTGAGTAGAGATCCAACAACATGAGCTCAATTAACAAGAAGGTGGGTCCAATCCAGATCAATGATCAACATTAAATCATACCAATGATCTAATAGTGTGTAGGAATTAATAGTAAAGTAGGTCCAATGACATCTATGGATAACACTCACTCATACATCTTGATCCAATGATATGAGTGAAAATCCACATGTTAAGGGATCTTTGTGGTAGAAAATCAAAGGCTAGCATTCCTTCTTACATACTGATCCTATGTTATGTAGGAGGTCAAAAACTTAGGATCTGATAGGGATATGTGAGACCAATAATAATAATGATAGAATGGGGCAATGTGATTGGTCTAAGTTAATTTTTGATGAATAAAGTCAAACCAAAGAGCCATTTTCAATTGGAGCAAGTACGTATTATAGACATAGTTTAGAATAGAATGAGAAATGTGGTAGGGAAATGCCACATGGAGAACTATGTAGTATAAATATTTTATTATTAGAGCAAGCTCTTTAGACTCATGTGATGCCATGAAATCCTAATTGAGGACTTGAGAGGAATAGTGACTACCACATGTGAAAATCAAAGTCCAAGAAAGAAATGAATGAATACAAATGATGAATATAGGTATTTAGAAGATATATATCAGTTTAAAAACATCTATGACTATCATAGCATATGTGTCAACTCTCCTAATTTAGTTTCAAAATCTTAAGAGATAATCTATGATGAAGGTAGTTTCACAAAAGCTAATAGAATAATATCTACACCATTTTTGAGATTTTGTCATGGTTTATATGGACATTTGTCTTGGGAGACATTTATGGTCTATTTCATGCTCTAATCCCTTAAAATTTAAATGGTTATCAATTGTAAATGTGTTTTATTGACCTTTGAACTTCATTTTTTTATGCTCTTTCTAAAATTCTATAAATAGCTATCATTTTGGCCTTTGTAAGATAGAACACATCATGTATGGTGTATCCATACTAGTTTTGACATTATACGTTGCCTTAAAACAATAAATAAAATTTGGTTCAATTTCATTTCTCAGATTTTCAAGTGTTTAAAGAGATGTATAATGAATGGTTACGAGATATTCATCTATCCTTGCTTTCTCTCAATCATTACTTGTTTGATACAAGTGATTCTAGCGTAACAAGTCATATGAAGTTTTTAAAAGTGTATAGATATATTATTAAGTGTATAATGAGCCTTAATATCTATAACTAATATATGGTTTCACTTACCCTAGATAATATTCATGTATGTCACCTTCATATTGAAACACCAATGCTAGTGCATTCGAGGACTCTTAGACTAGTGGTGTATGCCTTGTCTCTTTGTGATAGAGTATGATAGTCTTGTGTAAAACATCTTGGTATATCACCCTTTTATAATATGTTTATTTCATGTAATTTCTAACCCTTTCACCCCCTCAAGCAAGCATTATATAAGTGATAAGATTTAAAAGATACATTCAGGGAACCAACCCTTTAAATATATAGGCTCACTTCCACTATAGGTACACCCACATACCTAGAAGTGTTTTCATGTTGCCAAAATTTAGAAGAGACTTGAACACCCTCTTCTAGGGTGAAAGATTTGGTGACAATAATTTTGGTTTGCTCAATGGGACCATGTCTTCAAGACAACTTGTCAAGGTTAATGTTGGTCTTGATAACATCACCTATAAATTAGTGTACTAATAAACATTTGGTGACTCCATTAAGGTAAATCTTGTTCAAATCCATTGTATTATTTTAAACTTGCTCTCATAATTCATTGTTCTCACTGGGTCATCTTCTAGAGGAGTTCTCAATTTGATTGACCCACTCTTTCAACCTAAACTTCCCCTTGGAGTTCAATATCCCCCTCCTAATTTGCACTTTGAAGATCAAGAGGATTTTTCTAGTGAGGGAAGTCAAGAGAGTGAATAAGTTGAATAAATTAAAGGTATTAAAGAAGAAATGGCTAGACCTCATGCTTTTCCTACCTTCAATACAAAAAATCCAATTTTCCTTCAAGAATATCATGCTATAACTCCTAATGCCACAAAATAGGTGCCTATATTCAATGATAAGAGTCATGTTACACTGAGTGAACATATTTGAGTTGTCTCCAACTTTTGTAGCTTCCACAATATCACTCAAGAAAACATTTCCATTAGACTCCTTACCATGTCCCTTAGAGGGAAGGATCTTGATTGGTATATAACTCTAGAAGGTGTATACATCATGACATGGGATGAATATAGAGTGTTTTTAACCTCAAGATTTGGAAATGAGAGTGATCATGCCTCTCTCATACACTAGCTTAACATGATCAAAAGGGGATCTAAAGAAACAATGCATGATTTTAATGAGAGGTTCCAAAAGACTTGGAATAAACTACCTCCTCCTATGAGGCCACCTCCCAACTTTGTGTTCCCAACCTATTTGAGAGATATTGGTACTAATATTTATATCATGCTTCAATCCATAGGTGGTTTCACCCTCCTTTAATCATATGAACTTGCTATCAAATCTGAAAATAATCTCATCCAAGATGGAAGATTGCCACCTAAAGTGACTATGCCTCTATTATCTCATGCTTATACTAACACTCCATTTTTATCCCAAGTTATTAATGCCAAAACCAAGATTAAATTTACTCCTAAGAAGGAAGATAATTCCATAGACAAAGATGCATATATTTAGTGGTTTGAAGCTAGACATAGAAGAGGTAATATGCAACAAGGTGCCTATCATAATCCTTAACCTTATCAGAAATAGTATGGTCAACAATTCGGAAGAGGAAGTGACCAATGGTAGCCTAATCATAATATGCTTGATAATGCAAGGGAGATGATACCTGTGCATAGTAACTTGGTGCAAGGTGAGAATTAGAAGCAAGGCCAATTTATGGATGCTAATGAAGGTAGAGAGTAGGATCTTATTTCTCAAGGACAGGTTACTCCCATCTTATCAATCGAAGATGAAGTGATGATGTAGACAAGTGATAGTGAGCGACCTCAAGAAGAGGTCTTTGCCAACTTCCTAGTTGAGGACACTTTTGTGCTTAACCAAAGAACCTCAATTATAGACAACACTAGAGCCAAGATAAATGATTTAGGTGGTGATATTAATGTGAATATAGGCTCATTCAATCCTCATACACAACAATAAGGTATGGTTATAGGTATAGTAGACTTAGACAACTATACATATCTTCCAAACTAGAATTTTGGAAGGACTGTTCAAGGCACTCCAACTCCTCAGGTGCCTAGTACTTCATTGACTCCAATAATTTAAGAGAAAGTATATATGGATTATATAAACATTATAGTTTCATTTAAGAGTACTAAAACATCCATTTCCCTTTGGGATGTTCTGCATATGCCTAGTCAGAAAGAGCTCCTAAAAATATTTAGTTTCTATCCCTACTAGTGTTCCTCCATCAAATAAAAGTCAAATTCATGTTATCCTTTAAAGTGTCCCTAATACCATTACTGAACCATCCACCAGAGTTGATAAACCTCCATCATTATATCTCACTCTCATAGTGGGTGACAAACTAGTACATAACTACATAGTTGATAGTGGAGCTTTAACTTTGATCATGCCCAAGGTGGTAGCTAATAAATTGGGTCTGAAGTATGAGCCTCATAGTAAAGGGATTTCTCCAACTAGATGGTACACCTACCAAAATGATAGGATGAATAAAAAACTTAAAGTTTTTCTTACATGATTATCTTAGTTTTCCTATCTTGTAAGATATAGTTATTGTCGACCTCCTAACTTACTTTGCAATCTACCTTTCAAGGGACTTTACTACCAATATTGGTGGTTATCTCTTGGATTATTGGCCTTTCTTGGCCTTTATTGCAAGGTATGGGACAAAGGTGACAATTAGGACATAACCTATTATACAGTTTCATATTGAACCTTACATTGAGACAAGTTCTAATTTACATTGTGTTGTTTATGAAGAAAAGGATTCTATTGTAGATGATGGCACTTCCTCTAAGCTTGAAGGCATTTTAGATTTATTTCTTGATGAATATGGAACTAATAATTATGATCATGATCCCTATGCTTTTGTGTAGTAAATTGATTTAGGGGTATATTTTATACATGAAGGAATACCAACACCTCTACTTGCCAAGGAAGAGGGTGAAGATGATGAGATGTGGAAGATATTTTTTTATGGTTCAAGAAGTAAATTTGGTGTAGGAGATAGTGTTATGTTGGTCTCCCCCATCTAAACAAAATTATTATGCTTCATATACATTTCAATTTAGTTATTCTATTTTCACTTGAATTTTCACCTTTTGAGGAGAATTTATCTATCTCTCCTCATCCAAGTAGCATAATTGAAACACCTCTAAACTTGTGGATAGCCTAATGATGATGTGAATCTCTAGGTAGGGCTAGCTCCCTTGATGTAACACTTTAGATCACTACTAATCCTAAACATTTTTTAGGAGAAAAGGAGAGAGATAACTAAAAACAAACTATCTTAAAGGAGGTGTATACACCAAATAGATTGATGACTTATAACAAGCTATGTGTTATACTTGAAACCAAGAGACTAACCAAACATACACTTCTCCAATCTACATCTTCTCACATAAATATATATATTATGAGGTTATAGATGAATTTTTAGGCTATGAGGACTAGAAAAGAGGCCTTGAATTGCACTAGTGTATATAATAAGTTGCTCAAACTTGACACTTCCTATAACACTTCACATGCCCTACAAGAAGAAGCTTTTCAACTGCAAATAGATGATAGAATGAAACAATTATACTAATGAAACCAGACTTATCACTTATGTAAAATAAAAAATTTAAAATTAACACACTAAGAATAGTCATGGAAGAGGTAAAAATCATTAGTCTTATTGATGGAAATTTATGCAAATGAGTAGGGCTTCACCATGCTTAGGTGGAACATAAGTTACAATGGCCAAAATGGCTAGTTCTTATAGAACTAGAGAGAGAGAGAGAGAGAGAGAGAGAGAGAGAGAGAGAGAGAGAGAGAGAGAGAGAGAGAGAGAGAGAGAGAGAGAGAGGAGAGAGAGAGAGAGAGAGAGAGAGAGAGAGAGAGAGAGGAGAGAGAGAGAGAGAGAGAGAGAGAGAGAGAGAGAGAGAGAGAATTAAAAGGGTCACAAGGGAAATTTTAGAGCTAAGAGAATTAGTTAATTGTGTATGATAATAGGATATGGGATGAACCATGTAAGGTTAGGAAGCATAAGTCTCCATCTAAGTCATAAAACTCATGAAAAGTGGCATGAAACTCTTCAATGTAGCTCAAAAAAATGCCTTCATGATTTGGACCTATTTGAACATCCCAAAAATAATTATGGATAGGTATAATTATTTAAATTGGAGGTAAGGCTTTTAGGCATGCCCCTCCATGTATTGGTTTTTGTCTTGGTCATCTAGAATCATCTAGAAATGAGCCATCATCATCTGCAGTCCAAATAATGCTTCTCTCATGCACCTTGCACACTTGGCCTAAAAAATGGCTTCAATTTCCCATGAAAATCCATCTGAGGGATTGTATAAAAAATATTAAGATCCTCCATGGACTTATAATCATCAATCATGCTTTAAAATAATTTCACTTAAAGTTTTTCATCCTTCTCATTAGCTTGGTCACTATGTCAATTTTGACTAGTTGAGATGAGAGATATTGTTTGAACACTTAAAAGTTTTTACAAGGATTTAAATTTACATATTTAATTATTAAAATTCCTAATATTCCCTCCAAACTTTATTATATCTCTTGAAACCTCTTGTATCTTGAAAAACATAAAAAATAGTCAAAAGTACCCTATTTTGTACCCTATCTATACAATTTTGTATAGTCCAAAAGAATGGGGAGTATATTGAGGGATTATCCTACTATTTTAAATCACCATCCTAGGCCAATTATGCCATTAAATTATCTTTCCATCTCCATTTTCCTAAACTAGTCACTAGTAAGGGTTTGTAAGGGTTTTAGTTTATTTTGACCTCTTAAGGTTAATTCATAAATATGGGATGTTTAAAATACATAAAAATTCCACAATTTCATATTTAAAGACCCTCATAAACATCCTTGAACTTCTTAGATTCCCATGCATAGCATCAAAAGAGCTATGATCTTCCAAACTTCTCCTATCGAGCTTGTTTTCTCATTTTCCACAAGTTTGAGTTATTGTTGAGCCCAAAAATTGCTTCCTTTGTATCTCAATATCTCTAAAATATCCTATATGAAATTAAAACATTTCCCAATTTTTTTCAATGCATATCTCATGCTAGAAGTGTGAATGACCCTCATTTAGATACTAGGCCTAAACCATGTCCAATAGGCATGGCTGCAACCTTTGTGTTTTAGATCATCCCATTAATATTATTTGAATTAAAATGGATCATAAACCTATTATATTACCCTAAAAACATTATCCAATTATTTTGAAATATCACTTAGATCTAAAAGTGAAGGTGATATTTTGTTTGGATTCTAGGCCAAAACCATGCCTTTAGGCCTCACTAAATTTCCTATCATTTTGGACCATTTGTTTATCTCCCTCATAATAAGAGGTGTTACTCATGTTTTATAATATTACCATTATATTTAAACACCTTATATAAAGGTTCAAACATCTCCTTACCCATCCATTTATCTCCATCTCTCAAGACTACATGTCTATGCACCGAAGGAAGTACCCCCTATCTGAGACAAAATAGAGTGTACTTCCCATATTATCCTAGATAAAATGGATATTGGAGTGAATTATAAAAATTTAAGGACATATTAAACAATAAATAATCCTCTTATCATGTTATTTTACCTCCCAAACTCTCAAAATTCTAAGATAAACCTTCCAGGCAAGGACTATGTGCAGGAAATTTCCCTTAGACTATGTATTTCATGTTTAGATCTCCATTTTATATTTTATTTATATTTTAAAGGCATATAAATATTTTAATTTTACTTATATAGGTTTCCCATCCTCTATTCATTACTCTAAACTTTCATTTTACTTCCCCATACAACTGCCTAGTCAGGATTGAGTGTCACTTGACTATGTTTTCTTTCTTGGAGTGATGCCTATAGATATTGGTTACATGATTTAAGAATTGAATACAATGATATAAGACATTTTTAAGGTTCCAAAGGCCATAATATAAATCACCTAGACCCAAATCCATTATGTATTTACTAATCAACCATGAAAACACCATGTTGTAGCTCACTGTCTGCTACAGTCAACTATAGTTGACTTTGTCAAGGTAACAGGGGTGATGTATATGTATGTGCACCTTGAAATACATGGTACAAGGTTTATGGTATCCTTTTTAAGTATTTAAAGTCATTTTTCATCAACCCAACATTGATGTCTTTGTATTAAAATCCTTACTATAGACTGTGTGTTCATATAGTTGGTTGTAGGTGAGCAATTCTAGAAATAAGTGTTGACGCGATGGATTGCACCCTTGAAAGGAGGTTGAGATCTTGTCTTACAAACATCATAATGGAAAATCCTCTCTTGCATGTGGGTCTGGAAAAACTAAGAGGAGAGTCTCTAGATAAGGACTAACTCCCTTTGATGCATCTGAGTTATTCCAGTAAGTTGTTAATATATATATATATATATATATATATATATGTATATATATATATAATGAGTGGGGGTGAAAAGAGAGAAGGATTATTGAAAAATAGAACCTAACCTAAGAAGGTGATGCACCAAACAAGTTTGATCTACTCATACTCACACTCTGAACCATAAGAACACATACATACACTTTAACTGGTAAAAGGACTAGGATATAGGGAGCTTGACAGGGAGGCTTTAATGGAAACACACAGAAAAAGAACTTACCATAGGTGTTGTAGGAAAAACACACTACTTAGTAACCTCCATTTACCTCTGCACTCTAGATATAGCTCTTCTTGTCACCTGTAAGAATGGCACTTTGTATATATCAGGTGTGTTGGTATCAAGCCTATGAAATCATTAAGAAATAAATAAGTGAACACAAGTTTAACACTCAGACACACTCAGAGATATATCCAACCAAAATAAAGGTAAAAAATGCATATTTTATTGATTCTAGGTGAAAATTAGCAGGGCTTCACCTTACAACATGAGAGATTCTTTTCTCAAAATGAGAAGATTTTAATATATAAAGGAAGAAAGAGGCCTTTTGGCACCCTTTTACAAATGGCACATGTGCATTCTAAGCATTATGAAGAGGAAGCCACTTAATAGATAATGTTGTGTCAACTCCTATTTTTATTTTAGGCATTTAAGATATATTAAACATCATATGTGAAATTATAGGCTATGTCATTTGTCTAAAAATAAGACTGATCCTTCAAAACATTCACATGATTTGTCTACTCATCAATGCAAAGTGAAGAAAAATGGGTCGCACCATTCACTGTTCATGCCCCTTGATGACCACTTGGTAGATATTGTGTCAACTTCTAGAGTAACTCCTTGAGTTGACACCTTCCTTTGCCACTTGGACTATTTTGTCTATTTTTTACACTTGGCTCTTTTGCCTCTTCTTGGCTTTGTCTTTTTTGGTTCCTTTGTCCTTTGGGGCTATCTTTAGCTAATTCTTCAACTCTTTGGACTCCTTCCTCAACAATTTTTCCTTTTGGCTTTAAGCCTTTGAATTCCTTCAGGTTCACACCTTTTATTGAAATATCAACAACTATTTCATTACCGTAAAGTTAATGTTTATGAACCCATCTCCATTTGGTTGATTCCTTCAGCCTTTTCTTTGATCCCTTTGCAAGTGTTCCCTACCCTCCACAAGGGAACTTATCCTTCGGGCTTTGGGAGACTCTCTTGAACCTTCTGATTCAACTGACCGATTGAACCAATAATTGGTTCAATTGTTCAACAGTTTAATGGTTTAATACTATGTTGTGCTCATTCATTTGACCACTTGAACCAACCACTTTGAACCAAATGATTGAACACTTTGATTAAACCGTTCAATTGAACCATTTATTTGAACCAACTGATTGAACCAACTACTTAAACCAACAATGGTTCAATAGTTTAATGGTTCAATAGTTCAATATTTCCAAGTTCAAAGCGATTGAACCAATCACTTGAACCAACTACTTGAACCAAACTTTTAAACCAAGTAATTGAAACAATCTGATGAACCAAGTCATTGAACCAAGCTAATGAACCAAAATTTTGAGCTAAGTCATTGAACCAAATTGATGAACCAAACTTTTGAACCAAGCCGATGAACCAAGTCTTTGAACCAAGTCTTTGAACCAAGTTGTTGAACTAAGATGATGAACCAAACTTTTGAACCAAGTCATAAAACCAAGCTAATGAACCAAACCTTTGAACCAAGTTGTTGAACCAAGCCAATGAACTAAACCTTTGAACCAAGTCATTGAACCAAACCTTTGAACCAAGTCATTGAACCAAGTCGATGAACCAAACTTTTGAACAAAGTCATTGAACCAGGCTGATGAACCAAACTTTTGAACCAAGTCATTAAACCATGCTGATGAACCAAACTTTTAAACCAAGTCTTTGAACCAAGTCGATGAACCAAAATTTTGTACCAAGTCATTGAACCAAGCTGATGAACCAAACTTTTAAACCAAAAATGGTTCAAAGTTCAAGTTCAAAGTTCTTAAAAAGCTCATGGCATTGGACCCAACGTCAAACCATTAAATTGGTTCTTCCTTTTGCTGAAAGACTTGTGCAAAAAATGAAATTTGAAACTGGCTCAGAATAGCAAGGAAAGGAGACTAGTTTTGGCTTGCAGGGGCCAAAATGGTTAACAAATTGGTGATTCCTAGGGGAAGCATGCCTATTATGCTTAGAAACTAGTAGCCTCAAATTCCATTGGGCACGGAGTTGAGATGCATCTTTGAAAGAGTCAAAAATAGCCTTGTGATATCCAAGAAACAATCATGAAGGTTTTACCCCAAACACAAAGGAAAACTCACAAAAGGATAAAAACACTACTTATGCAAAAGAACTTAGGGAAAATAGGGAAAAACAAGGAAAATATATACATGATAAGAGGAGGGCTCAGTGATAATGCTTAAGATGTATCCCATTTACTGGGATATATAGTTATTCACCATCTAACCTAGAGAGTTGGAACACATTGTGCTGCTTGCACTGAGTGATGACGTATGGACCACTCCATATGGCATCAAACTTTGCATGCTTTCCAGGCTTAGCTCGGTCTACATCCCATTTCAAGATGATGTCTCCTTTAGAGAAATTTTTTGATGAAGATCTCTTGTCAAAGTGTTTCTTCATCTATTGTTGGCGGCTAGTCATAGAAGCCATAGCCTAGTCCCTTATCTCTTAAAGCTCCATCAACTCGCATAGCCTAACCTCCATGTTGTTTCCTCCTAACTGCAACTAGTGAGCAATGTTTAAGGCTAACAACTCAAGTGAAATAGGAAGCCTAGCTTCCCTTCCATACATGAGCATACATGGTAAATTATCAGTTGCTCTCTTTGGAGTGACCCTATTTGCCCATAGGGCTATTTTCAACTTGGCATGCGAAGTTATTTGATTATCCTCCATTATCTTTTGATAATCTTGATCAGATTCTTATTGGTGAACTTAGTCAGCCCATTCCTCTATGGGTATTAATTTGATGAAATGCTAAGATAGATACCATATCTCAATGCCCATTCACTTATTTTAGTTTCAAGAAAACCTAAAGCATTATCTAAGATGATGGTAGCTAGAACCCCAAACCTTGCCACCAGGTCCTCATAAAAATCTAGGACTGCACTTTCATTGGCTTCCTTCAAAGTGACAGCCTCTACCCATCTTGTGAAGTAGTCAGTGGCAATAAGGACCCACTTGTGTCTAGTGCTAGAGGGAGGGTTAATCGTCCCTATAAAGTCAAGGCCCCATTGCATGAATGGTTGCTCTACCTGAATAGGCTATAAAGGCATGGCAGCCAGCCATTACTTCCCATCATAGAGCGCACACTTCTAGCATTTTTGTACCCAGGCATGGGTGTCTCTGAATAGAGTAGGCCAAAAGTAACTAGCTCTCATTATTCTTATAGCTGTAGGCCTATGAGCAAAGTGACCACTAATTGGCCCATCATGGAACTCAGATAGCACCCTATCAGCCTGACTTGGGTCTATGCACCTTAAAAACACTCCTGAGAGATCCCTTCTAAATAACACTCCATTAATCAGGACATAAGGGAGAGATTGGAGTCTGAAATACCTCCTCTTAGTCCTATCAAGGCCCTACGAGTACTCACTAGTGAGAAGGAAATGCCTCAAGTCTAATGTCCAATCCTTCATAATAGTTGGTTCTTCTGTTGTAGCTACATCATGAATTAACAAACTATCCTCCTTTTGTTGCTTAAAGTCTGTAACAAGGTGTTCACATAGGGCTCTCCCTCTTACCAGCTTGGTGATCTTGATATCCATGTCATATTCCATTACCTTAGTGATCCACCCCACTCTCTTATCATTTAAGTCATGGTTGGTTAAGAAATCCTTGATGCTAGGATGTGGAACTATTAGGTGAATTCTGCTGTTGGAGATCATATGCCTAAATTTTTTTATACTTCATATGACTGTAAGGACTTGCTTCTCCACATATGTATACCTAACCTTAAAACCCTCTAGGCCTTGGTTAAAAAGTGCAAGTGGTTGCTCAAGGTTATCACCATTTGCTTGGGTAAGCATGGCGGAGATTACCTCTTCATTTCTAAAGGTGTAGAGGTTGAAACTCTTTGTGAAGTCAAGACTGATCAAGGTAGGAGCCTAAGTGATAGCCTGCTTGATCTCTTTGAATCTATCCCTCCTTTACACTATCCATGTGAACTTCTCATCTTCCTTCAGCATAGAGGTCAATGGCTTGACTACCTCAACAAAATTTAGAATAAACCTTCGGATGAAATTTATTTTGCTGAAGAAGCTCTATAGGCCCTTCTTGTGTTGAGGTAAGGATAGCTCTAGGATGGAGTGATCTCTCTCTGGATCAATGGTCAAGCCTTCCTTGGAAATAACATGGTCGAGGAGTTTACCTTCATGGACAGTGAACACACATTTATTTGGGTTGAGAGAGATATTGAACTCTATACACCTCTCAAAGATTTGTCTGAGGTGTTTCATGTGTTTACCCGCCTCCTTAGAGAATATTGTCACATCATCAAGATACACTAGCATAGTGTTATTTATTAGGCCTCGAAAGGCCATGTCCATGGCTCGTTGAAAGGTGGCACCAGCATTGGACAGTTTGAATGGAATTTTCATATAAGCAAACATCCCCCATTTGGTAGTGAAGGATGTCTTATACTGGTCATAGTCTTGCACCAAAATCTAATTATATCTTGAATACCCATTCAAGAGGGAGAAATGATCACTACCTATCACCATTTGAAGTATAATGATCTTTCAAAGAGACTCTATTGAGGTCTATGAAATCTATGCATAGTCTGATCTCCCCATTCTTTTTCCAGATAGGAACAAGATTGGCCAGCTAAGAGGAGTGTTTAATGGGAAATATTATCCTAGACTCAATCAACTTGGTGAGTTCCTTTCACATGAGAGGTTCAATCTTTGGGTTGATAGGCCTTTGCTTCTACTTGATCAGCTTAGCACCTTCTTCTAGTTTAATGGTATGTTGGGCCAAACTTAGGTTGAAGCCCTTCAAATCACTATACTCCCAAGTGAAGACATCAACAAACTCTTGGCACAACAAGGTGAAGGCATATCTTTCATGGTTTGTGCACACTTTTCCAAGTTCAAGTAGCTTATCTTTGAATATTTCAACCTTATCATAGTTCTCCACCTTAGTTTTGATGCTTATATCACTTTTCAATTGGTCATCTTCATTGAAGATACTCTTGAGAGTGACCAAGCCTTTGAGAAGTTTATTATTCTTTAACTGAATAATTTGGCTACCATACTGCTGCTATAGCTTAGCCTAGTTTTTAGAAGCAAAATCAGCTTCTTCTTATAAGAAGAGTACTATTTGTTGGTCATTGTCAAACACTGATAGTTAGTGATGTTGTCAAGAACAGAGGGCCAGATTACTACCTTCAAGTGGTGTGAACTGTGGTCTTAGCCTATTTCCTTAGGGATATCAAATTTGGCACCAATTGATGCCAGCCTATTTTCTTGCTTGTTATACTTTTTAGGAATGGAGGTAACATCAAAATCAAGGAAATTCTCCACTAAATCCCATACCCTATGTTTATAAGACTTAAGCAAAGAATTATTTGTCAAATTTTGGCTCCTTACCTGATTCACAATCAGCTCACTATCACCAAAAACTTGTAGCTCTTTGATTCCTATTTTCTTCACCCACTCCAAACCATAGATGAGGGATTCATACTCTACAACATTTCTCATGCAATAAAATTGAAACCTAAAAGCTAAAAAGTATTTCTCCTTTAAAGGAAAAACTAACACCACTCCACCACCAGCTCCCAACTTACTTCCTGAGCCATTAAAGAACAATTGCCATAAACCTAAGCTTTCTTGGCTTGCTTTCATCAAATTTAGTATAAAAGTACCCTCTTTGTGCATGCAATAAATCCCAAGGCTTGCCTCTTCTATGAATTTTTAAGGGTCATGCTCAAAGTTGTCACTTCTTCATTCGTCTAAGAGCAGGTCAGCAACTCCTTTGAGGGCAGAGGATGGAGATTGATCTACTGGGAATTCTTCCTAGTCAATAATGGCATAGCTGACATTTTTCACCTTGAGTGAGTATGGTTCTAGATGATCTATGTGGAGTGGTTTTGATTCAATCTTAACCTTAGTCCCATACTTGGTTCTAAAAACTAGATAAGACCAATTTGATGCTAGGTAGTTGCCTATCTTGGATGTGAAATCCCTAGTTAAGAAAATAGCAAAGTAAGGAGGAACATCCACCACTACCACATCATGAGGAACTGGGAAGGTCAGAAAGGCATGTAGCATCAAGCTCAAACCCTTCACCACTCCAAATATCTTTGCTAGTGTTCCATCTAGCTGCAAGACTCCCTTAGTCATTTCTTCATATTTTAGCCCCAGCTTATCAGCTATGCATTTGGGCATTATTGAGGTGCTTGCTCCACTATCAATGATGCATTTATGCACCAAGAAATATCTTATGACCAAGGATAAATAAAAAAGAGTAACCTTTTCCTCTTTCTTAACTTGGCCTAATGTGGAAGGTTGCCCATTCATCATTAGAATGTTATCAATTTTTACTGGGACAGCTTGTTCATTCAGCACATGTAATTCTTTTTACAGCATGTCATTTTGTCCTAGTATTTATAATGAATCCCACAAGGAGATGTTCATGTGTATCTTATTCATTTGGTCTACCACATTGACTCGAGGGTTTCCTTCTTTCAAATTTTCTTTGGGATTACTTACAGCCTGAGGTGCAGGTCAAGGAGCTGAAGGTGTAACTGGAGGTCTAAAATTTGGAACCTTTTGGTTTACATGTGATGAAGAAGATGGTGCTAACATTTGAGTAGCTACTTGAGCTTATTCTATTACTCTCCTTTTGGACCTTGTGTTGGCTATGACATAGTTTCCTTGATTATCTGCACTACCCATGCAATTGACTACATAAAACTCACCTTTCAGGTGATTCATGAGAGTCAAATCAGGCTGAGTCTAACTACTACCCATGCTGGTTTACACTAAACCTTCAAAGCTTGGGAATTGGGTGGCTACTTAATTATCTTATGCATTTGTGTAGTGACTTGGCATTTCATTTATATAAATAGCCTGATCTTGATCATATCCCATTGTTGAGCAACTGCGATGTTCTTATACCACATTGTTTTGAGTGGATGCTAGAGCCTTGGATGATGAAGGGGCACCTAGATTGTATCCTTGAAAAGGTTTGTCCTATGCAAACTAACCCTGCCCTTGGTTGTAATTTTGGAAAAGGGGTCTATTTTTCCATACTATTGATATCCTTGATTTGGTCAATTGCCTTGAGCTTGTTGCTTTTTAAGAGCCACTAGTTCATTTATTACACTTTGTAATAGGCTTTTGACTTCATGGAGGTCATTGGATGAAGTAGAAATTGGCTTCTCTATGCTAGGTAGAAGATCCAAGGTGGGTGCAATAGTTTAGATTGGAGGCAGCAATTTAGGGAAGAGTGGCATATGAGGCATAGGAGTTATTTGTCTAGCCTACACCAAGCGATTCTCAGCCACTATAGCTATGTCATAGGTGGTAGGCAGCACATGTCCTCCCATGGACTATATCATAATAGTGATTATGTTGTTTAATGCTTTAAAATAATAAATGAAAGCATATCTCAGAGTCAGCCTTACCAAAATTGGGATTCTATCCCATGTCTTCTAAAATCAAGTGTTAAAATCTTCCATGAATTCATGTGGAGCTCTTTTCATTGTGGTCAGTTGCTCAACAAGTGAGAGGTGGTCATTATTCTCCCCAAATATGTTTGTTAAAAGGGTGCCCAATTCATTCTAGGAATCAACTAAATTCATGGGAAAAGTCGCATACCATTCCAGAACCTTGCCTTTGAAAGATAATGCTAGCAATCTGATCACAATGTTTTCCTCAGTGACATTGTGAATATTGTAGAGGTTAGTAGTATTTCTAATGTGTTTGATAGCAGTAATGGGCCCTTCTCCATTAAAGGGAGGCACACTTTTAAGGACTACTCCCAAAATTGGGTCAAGATGTAGGAGATTCAAAGGACTCTAACTATGGAAGGCCACAAAAGGTAAAGCCATGTCTATGACAGGATTCAATCGGGGCCTTCTTGTGTGGGTGTATCTTATAGTAGGTCTGGGAAGGTGATTTATTGAATAAGGATGATTTTTTTCAAACCTCAGTCACTTTGTTGACGTCAAGGGAAATTCCATAGATTCAAAAGGGACACCCTTAGCAGTAGAACATGTGGTGATTTTAGGCATAGGAGGTCAGACTAGTCTTTAATCGGAGAGACTGATGTTCCTACTAGTGGAGTTGCTAGATGCTAAAAATGGTTTATTTTGTTGTAGTAGGACTAACATCAATCCTAGAACTTTTTTGAGTGTTAAAGCATAGTCCCACTAGGCATGCCAAAAATTATTGGTGCCATGGATTACACCCTTGACAAGAGGCTGAGCTCTTATCTTCCATGCATCATAATGTAAACTCCTCTCTTTCCTGTGGGTCTAACAAAACTGAGAGGAGAGTCTCTAGATAAGGGCTAGCTCCCTTTGATGCATTTAAGTTATTCCAGTAAGTTCCTAATACATATACATACATACATATATATACATATATATATATACATATATATATATATATACATATATATACATATATATATATACATATATATATACATATATATATATACATATATATATATATAATGAGGTGGGGGGTGAAAAGAGAGAAGGATTACTAAAAAATAGAACCTAACCTAAGAGGGTGATGAACTAAATAAGTTTGATCTACTCATACTCACACTCTGAACCATAAGAACACATACATACACTTTAACTGGTAAAAGGACCAGGCTG
Source organism: Torreya grandis (assembly GCA_037957365.1). Classification (NCBI taxonomy): domain Eukaryota; kingdom Viridiplantae; phylum Streptophyta; class Pinopsida; order Cupressales; family Taxaceae; genus Torreya; species Torreya grandis. Next base: position 1,073,419 of record JARHVA010003868.1, on the reverse strand, counting down.
TAGGGAGCTTGATAGGGAGGCTTTAATGGAATCACATAGAAAAAGAACTTACCATAGGCGTTGTAGGAAAAACACATTGTCTAGTAACCTCCTTTCACCTCTACACTCCAAATACAGATCTTCTTGTCACCTACAGGAATGGTGCTTTGTATATACTAGGTGTGTTGGTATCAAGCCTATGAAAGCATTAAGAAAGAAATTACTGAACACAAGTTTAACACTCAGACACACTCAAAGATATATCCAACTAGAATAGAGGTAAAAAATGTGTATTTTATTGATTCAAGGTAAAAATTAGTAGGGCTTCACCTTACAACATGAGAGATTCTTTTCTCAAAATGAGAAGCTTTTAATATATAGAGGAAGAAAGAGGCCTTTTGGTGCCCTTTTACAAATGGCCCAAGTGCATTCTGAGCATTGGGAAGAGGAAGCTGCTTAATAGATAATGTTGTGTCATCTCCTATTTTGATTTTAGGTGTTTAAGATATATTAAATGTCATATGTGAAATTATGGGCTGTGCCATTTTTTTGCAAACAAGACCGCTCCTTCAAGGCATTCACACAATTTGTCTACTCATTAATGTAAAGTGAAGAAAAATGGGTCACGCCATTCACTATTTGCACCCCTTGATGACCACTTGGTAGATATTATGTCAACTGCTGGAGTAATTCCTTGAGTCGACACCTTCCTTTTCCACTTGGGCTATTTTTTCTATTTCTACACTTGGCTCTTTTGCCTCTTCTTGGCTTTTTCTTTTCTGGTTCCTTCATCCTTCAGGGCTATCTTCTGCTAATTCTTCAGCTCTTTAGACTCCCTCCTCAATGATTTATTCCTTTTGGCTTTAAGCCTTTGAATTCCTTTGAGTTCATGCCTTTTATTTAAAGATCAATGGTTATTTCATTACCATAAAGTTGACATTCACGTGCCCATTTCCATTTAGTCGATTCCTTCAACCTTTTCTTTGATCCCTACCCTCCACAAGGGCACTTGTCCTTTGGGCTTTGGGAGACTCCCTTAAACCTTCTAATTGAACTGACCGATTGAACCAACAATTGGTTTAATGGTTCAATGGTTCAATAGTATGTTTTGCTCATTCATTTGACTACTTGAGCTAGCTACTTTGAACCAACTAATTGAACCCTTTGATTGAACTGTTAAATTAAACCATTTATTTAAACCAATTAATTGAAATGACTACTTGAACCAACTACTTGAACCAACAATGGTTCAACAGTTTAATGGTTCAATATTATCAAGTTCAAAGTGATTGAACCAAGTACTTGAAACAATCACTTGAACCAACCACTTGAACCAAAATTTTGAACCAAGTTGTTGAACCAAGTCATTGAACCAAAATAATGAACCAAACTTTTGAACCAAGTCGTTGAACCAAGCTGATGAACCAAAATTTTAACCAAGTCATTAAACCAAGCCAATGAACCAATTCTTTAAACCAAGTCGTTGAACCAAGCCGATGAACCAAACTTTTGAACCAAGTCATTGAACCAAGTTGATGAACGAAACCTTTGAACCAAGTCGTTGAACCAAGATGATGAACCAAACCTTTAAACTAGGTCATTGAACCAAGTCATTGAACCAAGTGGACGAACAAAAATTTTTAACCAAGTTGTTGAACCAATCTGATGAGCCAAACTTTTGAACCATGTCGTTGAACCAAGCCAATGAACCAAACTTTTGAACCAAAAATGGTTCAAAGTTCAAGTTAAAAATTCTTGGAAAGCTCATGGCATTGGACCCTGATGTCAAACCATTAAACTGGTTCTTCCTTTCTCCAAAAGACTTGTGCAAAAAATCAAATTTGAAACTAGCTTAGAAAAGCAAGGGAATCAGACCGGTTTTGGCCTGTAGGGCCAAAATGGTTAACAATAAGTACACATGTAAATGAATTTAGGCCTTAAAATGTAAGATATCAACTCTTTGAAAAAACTTTAGGTCATTAATTTTCAATTTAACATTTATAATCAATCTAACATGGTGACATGGTCTTATACTAAACTTTTGATTGAATAGGTCCTTTCATAGCCCAAATCTTGTAGATAACATTGATTGAAAATAGTGCATAAATATGCAACTTTGGCCCATATAAAAACCAATATCCATTGATCATAATCTCTCAAAAAAATTCATGGATATTTCCTATGATATATTATTCAATACAATGTCATTTATATACATAAAATGAAAATGCAACCTTGTTTTAGGATTTCAACAAAGAATCAAGGATCTCTATTTTGCTCTTTTTGGGAAAATGTCTTTGTACTTGTCATCTAACCCTATAGCATGTTTCCAACCTCCATGTTGTCAATTAAAAACCTCAACTAATTTTTTAATTTCCTCAACACCTGTTAGGACTTCAAAAATAGTTTCAACACACGTTTAAACACTCCAAAGTGACTCCTCAGCTGACACCACCTGTAGGTAGACACTGTCATATATAGGAAGTAAAGGTGAGAGTTGGTAGTAAATATTGATTTAAATGATTATGACAAATTACAAAATTTTAAAGGTTTCCAAGTGTTCCATTATCACTATAAAATATTGAATCACTTATCAAAACTCAATTCCACCATAAAGTCATTTCATGAGGCTCTTATAGATGCACATTAATGGTTTCCTGAATATATATGCTATACATGACTACTATCATAGAATTTTATGATTTTTCGAAAGTAAAAAATAAATATTAATACAAAATAACATTAAAAACATTTGGACTCTCCACTAATCCCTTATATTATAAACATGATTATAGTTCAAGCATCATGATTGAGACTGAGAGTAGGCAGTAGGTTGACTATGAGTGTGACAAGACTAGGTGTTTGATCAAAATATGGATTTATAAGACCAATAATGTAATTATGTGGTATATATGGCATTAAAATAAGTAAAACACCATATTATACTCATTTTAATCCCTTTTAGAGAATACAACCTTCTACAAGTAGTGAACTTGAGTACCATTTCACCAAGAACATCAACTTGTAAAATGAACTAATATCCCATGAGATATTTTCCAAACATGAAAATAATCATGGAAATTATGAGAGGAGGGATAAAAAAATACTCTATAGTCAACATCACTAACTGGTTCATATGGACTTTCCCAAAATGGATCAAAACCTATAGGGTGCATGAAACAAGTAAAAAAGCACAATCAACTTCATGAGGATGGTTCATAGAGCATAAGAAACCATTATTAAAAATATTGATATTAAAATTAAGGTTTTTAAGTCTAATTTCACCTCTAATTGTAATTTCCCCTACTAGCCATACCAAGTACAAACCTGAAGACTAGTTTTGTATGCCTAGAAGGATGAAAAAGGAGAAAATTGGTTTTGGGCCTAAAATGACACTTTTAGAGAATTTAAAACATGTAACTTATATTTATTAATATAAAGAGACATTCTATGATATTCTCCCATGTGGTACACTTCCCCATGGGCTGTACAAGTACCAAACTCTCTTTTTCCCTCAAGAAAACTACCCTTTTTTTTGAAAACCCTACCAAATTTAGTTACCAAAAGTTTATTAATACATATGAGGACACATGGTATGTTACATAACCCTTTCTAAGCTTCACACTTCCCAATAAATCCATACAAGTCATCAAATACTCATTTTTTACCTCAAAAGGATAAATGGACTAAAAGACTAAATAACCAAGGCTAATATATCATTAAATGACATTAATTAACCTATAAAACACCCCACAAAAAATTATTAGACCCATAAAACACATAAAACACAATTATTTACCTATAAGTTCCCCAATTTGACCTATAAGGTCAAATTTGGTCAATAAATTGGTGACTCATAAGTGTAGTATGCTTGTTATACTAACTATACTAGTAGCCTTATCAGTTTACTGGGATTACAGAGTCATCTGAAGTCTTAAAAAAAACAAGTAAACCTTTGACCACTTGATAACCATGCTTTGATCAAGACAAGACCACTTGGCTACCTCAATCACACAAAATCAAGGGCACACATAGAGTAAAGCAAACACACTAGCAAGACACACATATGTGCTCAAAGCACTTAGGAAGGATAGGAATTAAAAAACTATATACAACTAACAACTAAGCATAACTCCCTTTCTAGGATCAAAATGAAATTTTCTTGCATTATCTTCTTCATGAGATTAATCATGGTGCCAAGAATGTTGCTCTTTATATTGAACACTTGATAGATTAGACCTACTTCTTAGCACCTTAATTTCTATGCTCTCAAGTAGACCATATGTAAAAAGGTCACTATTTTAAAATTATTCCTCTTGGTCTTGTATACAAACCTCATATTTTTCCCATTCTCTTTCTTATGATCAACTTGCATCTTCTTTGTAGGAATGATTTGAAGAGGAATTATTTCTTGCTCCTTAGAATATTGAGGCCAATAGAAACATAGCTTAACCTCCAAAGGCTGATGTGGAATTTGATCTTTCTCATCTAGGACATTTTGGACAATGTCATCTTACTCATGATCACTTGTAATCAACTCTAAAGAAGTAGTATACCCCTTAAGAGACTTAAACTCATTGCAAAAATTTTCAAACTATTGCCACAAGTCCTCATCTTCTTTTTGATCATCATCATGAAGGGGAATAACAAGAGAATCTCCTTCATCCTCTTCCTTAGAATCCCAATATTTCATCTTCAACACAAGAAAGGCATTCTTCACTGTCAACCAAACAAGAAGACTCAACATAAGTGCTCACCTCTTCTTCAACACTTATGATCTCTTGAGGGCTCTCAAATTGTATCTCCACTATCATAATCTGATCTTACTTCTCAAGGGCTGTAATAACTTCAATCTCCTTCTCCTTCCTTGAGATACCAAGACCAATTGTCTTAAAATCTGGTAACCTATCCCAATAAGGCTACCAAGGAGTTACATTTTCTTCAAGCAAGAGTTCTAAATTTTCCTCAACTAACTACTCTTCTTTAGGTTCCCATACCATAGGTCCATCAAGGAAAATGATGATGGGATGAGGACAAGATGAACTAGTTTGTGGAGGTGGAATATAGAGCTCAAAATTAGGTTGAGAATGAAAAGTAAGAGGTTCTTTTTGGGTGTTCTTAGGGAAGGGGAGGAAGACCTTGGGCTAAGATAGCTTGGTTATATTCCTTCCTCTTGAAAATAAATTCATCCAAATCTAACTTAGCTTGAACACTTTCTTGAGGAGGGGTAGATGGAGTGTGTTTAGGTATATGATCTTCTTTTGGGTCTAAAACTTTCATCACACCTTGACTTAACAACTTCATCCTTAACTCTAACTCTTCAATTTGCTTAGCTATGTTCTCTTGGAAAAGTATCTCTTTAAGTTCATAATAATATTCATGAATATGAGGAATATAAGAGGGATAACATTTAACATAAGAGGCTTCTTGAGGAAGGGTGGGAGGGGCTTGCAAATGATCAACTTCATTGTCAACTTCACACTCCTTATCAATGATTGTATCCTCTTTCTTTCCCCATGATTCCACTATCTTACTCTAGATTAGGATGTTAGGATTATAAGTCTTTTATTGAGGTGTTGATGTAATTTGAGGAGTGGATGAAGTGTTCAAAGAACTTGGAATCTCCTTAGGCTTAGATTCTCCACCTTGTCTCCACCTTCGAATCTCATATCTAGAACTATTTTATTGAGGTGGACATGTAATGAGAGAGGGAAATGAGGGATTTAGTTCCACTTCCTTTGCTAATAACATGGACTAATTCATTTTATTATTGGACAAATCAATCTTCCTATTAATATTAGTTTCAAAAATAAGGTTTTTTTTTTTTCAATTTTATCTTCAAATTGATTGGGAAAAGGGTGAATTTGATAAGCTTGATTGGTCTCATGAGTAGGTGTCAAATAGGAGTGATATAAAAATTTTACAAGTGTAAATTATGGCTGATAGGTTTGTTGAGTCTACCTTTCATGAATTATTATCCTATCCTCTAAGGATGAAACTAGGCCACTCACATCTAGCATCTCACTTTTGAGCCTTTACCAATTGGCTCTCTCAATAGGTGCCCACTCTCTTTTGACCAGCTCTAATGCATATCTCACCTTATAAATAAGATTATTATGAAATTATTAACCATATACCCTTTGTGTTTTAAGATCTAACATATACCTCTCATAGCCCAAAAGTGTTTGCTTGAAGGTGGAAATGGATTGATTTGAGAACTGGCCAAGTTGACTAGGAGGAGAAAGACATTGAGAATGTTAGTTATATGACTGATACACTTCATGTTGGAGCTGGTACACTTTATGATAGGTAATTACATAAGATTTAAATGTATCACCAACTTGTGTAAAATAAAACTCAACACCAAGGTTAGCCATGAAACTTCATTAGGAAGCAAGAACACAAGGAATCATCATCAAAAATATCAAAAAAGAATATCTATATTGATTAATAGCTAATGTAACTTTAGAGTCACTATTTATGCTTAGATAGATGCCTCTAAAAGCTAATTATTGAAAGATAACACTAAAAATATTTCAACCTCTTTGACTAAAAGTCCCACCAAGCATGCAAAAAATTGTTATCAATTGGATTTTCACCCTTTGAAGAGATATCTTATCTCTCCTCATCTAAGTTGCATAATTAAAACACCTATATAATTTTGGGTAGCCTAATGATGAGATGAATATTTACGTATGGATATCTCTCATAATGTACCACTTTGGATCAATACTAAACATAAACTTTTATGGGTGAAAAGGGAGAGAGATAATTAAAAACAAACTATCCTAAGGGAGGAGATACACCAAATAGATTGATGAATTCCAACTAGCTACATATTACACTTGAAACAAAGAGACTAACCAAACATACACTTCTCTAATCTACATATTATCATATCAATATTACATTATGAGGTTATGTATTATTTTTTAGGCTAGGAGGACTAGACAAGAGGCCTTGAATGGCAGTAGAAAATAGACTAAGTCACTCAACCTTGACACTTCCTATAACACTTCACATGCCTTGCAAGAAGAAGATTTATAACTACAAATATATGATGCAAAAATTAGTAGTATTATTGATCAAAATTTATGAAAATGAGTAAAGCTTCACCATACTTAGGTGGATCATAAGTTACAATGGCCAAAATGGCTAGTTATTATAAAAATTTAGAGAAAAAGGGGAAGAGATAAGTCCAAGGGTTACAAGGACACTTGTCAAGCTGAGAGAATTAGCTACTTGTGCATGTGAATAGGATATGGGATTAACCATTTAGTTTTAATAAGCACAAGTGTCCATCCAAGTAATAAAACTCATGAAAAGTGGCATGAAACTCCTCATTCTAGATTAAAAAACTACCTTCACAATTTGGACCTATTTTAACATATAAAAACTAATTAGGTATATTTATGATGATTGGAAAGGTAGGGAAGGATTTAAAATATGACCCTCCATGAATTTTTTGTAGGGTTGGTCATTTGGAATCAACATAAACTATGCCATCATCATTTGCAGTCCATATAACTCTTCTCTCATGCACCCTACACACTTGGCCTCAAAAATGGCTTTATTTTCCCATGAAAGTATATTTTATGGAGTGGATGATAGTTTTTAATACCCTCCATAGCCTTATAATCATTAATAATTATTTAAAATCATCTCACTCGAAGTTTTCTACCCTTTTCATTAGCTTGGTCACTATGCCAATTTTGACTAGCTAAGATGAGAGATACTATTTGAACACTCATAAGTTTTTACAAGGCATGAAATGGCCATATGTAGTTATTAAAATTCCTAATATTCACCCCAAATTTTATTATATCTCTTGAAACATCATATAACCTAAAAAACACATAAAATAGTCAAAAGTACCCTATTTTATACCCTCTCCATAAAATTATATAGAGTAAAAATGCATGGGGAGTATCTTTAGGTATATTCCTACAAGGTTCAATCAAAATCCTAGGCAAACTATGCCATTATATTAACTTTCCATCTCTATTTCCCCAGACTAGTCATTGGCAAGGGTTTGTAAGGGTTTTAGCCTATTTTGACCTCGTAAGGTTAATTAATAAATATGGGATGTTGAAACTACCAAAAATTTCCACAAATACATATTTAAAGACCTTTAACTTCTTATACTCCCATGCATAGCATCAAATGAGGTGTGAGCTTCTAAACTTCTCTAATCAAGCTTGTTTTCTCATTTTGAAAAAGTTTGAGTTGTTATTGAGCCCAAAAATATATTATTTATGGTTTATTTTTCATTTAAATAGTTTTAAAATATCTTATATGACCTCAAAAACATGTACTAATGGGTTAGAATTCATATCTCATGATATAAGTGTGAATGACCCTCATTTGTATACTAGGCATAAATCATGTTCAATAGGCCTACCTATAACCTTTATGTTATATATCATCATATTAATATTATTTTTATTAAAATGGCTCATACACATCTAATATGACCCTAAAAACATGATCCAATTAGTTTTAAATCTCACTTAGATCTAAAAGTGAAGGTGATCTCTTGTTTGGATTCTAGGCCAAAACCCTGCCCTTAGGCTTGACTGTAACTCCTATAGTTTTGGACCAATTTTTGAGTTACCTCCTCCTGTTAGGTGTTACTCATGTTTTATTATATATTAATTATCTTTCACATCTTATATAAAGGTTAAAACATCTCTTTACCCAACCATTTCTCTCCATCCCTGAAGACTGCAAGTTTATGTACCTAAGGAAGTACCATCTATCTAAGACAAAATAGAGGGTAATTACCATATTTTCATATTAAAAATGGATATTGGAGGGAATTATAAAAGTGGTTAATACCTATCACACAAAAAAATCAGCCTTTTATCATTTGATTTGACCTCCCAAACTCTCAAAAATCCAAGACAGACTTGCTAGATAAGGATTGTGTGTAGGAAATTTAACTTAGATTGTGTATTTCATGTTTAGAGATACATTTTCTATTTTATTTCTATTTTAAAGGCATATAGAGACTTTAATTTTAATTATTTATGCATACCATCCTCTATTCATTACTCCAACAGCTAATTTTACCTGCCCCATACAACTACCTAGTCAGGACTAAGTGCCACTTGATTGTGTTTTATGTCTAGGAGTGACGTCTATAGTTATTGGTTGCATAATTTAAGATTTGAATACATTACTCCAATAAATTATCGAGGATCTTATTTTATTATATAATTCCACCCTTGTGGTATATTTTTTCAAGCTCTCTCACTTCAAACTAAAATATTGGAACAACCTCAGGCTATTGGTATCTTGTAGTAAGGTTGAACCTCTAGGCTTTTTAATGAGGGTAGCTCCTTAGATGATTTACTTTGTCTTATTCACCACACTATAAATATAATTAATTACTAAGGAAAAGGGAGAGAAACATGACATGAAATGGAAACCTAAGCTAAGGATGGTGATACATTGAATATGGAATGATCCACTTCAGCCTATGAGCCTTAATGACTACTAATGAATTCAAACAAGACACAAATAAATCTGATCCTATATTAAAAGATGCAAGCATAAGTATTTTTTTTGGAGGTTGAAAGGAAACCCTACAATTTTAAGGATAAAAATAAATAGGTCTGTATGAGACGCTATAAACTTGTGACACTTCAAAAAGGGACCAATGTCCAACACTTCACACAACCTATAAGGAACTAAAAGAATTTAAGAAAGGTGCATAGAGGATTCAAATATGATGAAAAGAGACATGAATTATACAATTTAAAACCCCAATAATTCACACTTCATTCCAAACTAGAATAAATAATTTTATCTTATTTCTTCAAGAGAGTGTTACAAGGTGATTTTTATAGAGTAACCCTATCACCAATCGAGGGATCCATTTTTAGACTCAAAAGCCTCTATATGTAGAAAAAAGGGATGAAATAATATGGGGAATTCTATGATAAAATGGAAGGGGGGTCATAAATGGCTATAACCACCACTATTATCCCTGAGCTCTTTTGCATTTAAAGCATACAACTACCTTAACCATGAGATAAACCATCCAAGATCACTATAAATCTCCTCAAGCCCCTCATGCATTTAAGTCACTCTTTCTTGGAGCTAAGAGATCCATGTTAAAGGTAGATAAATATCTCCACCTAGTGTGAATTATTTGATCCTTACATTAAAAACTTTGTGTGTTCCTTCACTTTGTATGTCTTGCATGTATAACGACAAAATACCCATATATTTGAATCTAGACCAAGCCATGTTGCTTCTACATTAAGTAGCATTTTTCAAAGATGATGTCCATGTTGAAGGATGAAGGCCTCTCCATTAATTGAACCTACCAAATCTTGCATTAAAACATGGACTAGATCTTTCCTAGATGGAAAACCAATCTAAGGACATTGGTTTTCCTATATCTATTTATGTCGATGTAAGTCCATAGATTATGTAGCATCTATCTTTATTAGGTATAAAAGGTATATTTTATGAGACCCATATTTTATGTCTATGCAAACATCTTAGGATTTTCAAATCCAAATGGCTACTTGTAGGGCTTTAGATTTTGACATTTGTGGGCCTATCATGGGATATTTGAATACCAAGGGCTATTTTATGAACTTGAACTTTGAAACTGGCACTAACATCATTCATTCCTTTAGGTCATTTCCTTTAGATATTTTCCCAACCATTTTCTTGTGGGATCAACCCTTCAAAAATATTTTTTGCCCTTTTGCTTTTGGGCTATTTGTATCGGGCCAATTCCTTTAGAAGTTTTTCCTTCAGCCACTTTCCCAAAAGAGAAAGTCTTCAGGACCTTTGTTTGGGGAACCTTTATGGTGGAGAGATCCTTCAGAAAAAAATTAAGTGCACTTTTACTTTTCTAAAAATACCTTTTCTGAAAGAAAATTACCCTTTGGTTTTTCTATTTGGTCCATTTTGCTGAGAATAACCATTCGAAAGTTTTTTAAGTGCCTTTGGCTTTGGAAGATACCCCTCAGTTTTGGAAAAGGTGTTTCGCTTAGGGAATTTTTTTTTGAAATAAATCTACTTTTGGAAAAATTATCTTAGACAATTTTCCTAAAGGAAATGTGTCCTTTAGAAAATTCCCTCAGCCTTTGTGTGGAACACTTTCCCTAAAGTAAATTTCTTGCTTTGTCTATGCCTTTGAGCAACTCTCTTGAGATCTTTATTTTGAACAAAAAATATTAAGGAATTTTTCCTTAGGGAAATTTTTCTTAGACAATTTTCCTAAAGGAAATGTGTTCTTAGAATGGCTCCTTACCTCTTTGAAATGGTCCTTCAAAAAATCTACTTAGGTCCACTTCTTGAAAGAAAAGTACCCTTCAAAAATTTTGTAGTGGACCATTTTCCCAAGAAAATACCCTTTGAGGAAATTATTTGGGGCACTTTGTTTACAAAAAGACCTTTCCAAAACATTATATTGGACTTTTTGTTTGATTGAGATATCCTTCAAAAAAATATTCTTGGACACTTTCCCCAAAAAAATAAGTCTTCCAGACTTTTATTTTGGACAAAATATTTGAAATAATTCCAACACGTAGTCAGAAAAAAATACCTAAGAGATATGAACACTTAGCAAAAAATAAATATTACTTTGGGAAAATTGTGTGGACAATTTTCCCAAAAGGATCCTAAAACTTAGCTCAATAAAAGGATTGAGAGAAAAGAAACACTTAGTCCCCACAAAGTCTAAAAGAATGAACAAGTAAAGACTTAGCTGAATAAAAGATTTTTCACTTAGCTTTTGGCTTACAGGCTTATCCTTGAACACTGATATCGGATCCTTGAAAACCTTGATTGGATCCTTTCTCTTTGCAAATTTTGGATCCATTTCTAAGCCTTTAATCCACTACTTCATCAAAATATGTAAGAGCTTTATATGTGGGCCAAAAATGGCCAACATCTTTAGTGGCTCACACGGGTTACATGTTTGTTGATGTAAGAAAACATAGACCATATTGTCTCATCTAATCCATTGGGCATAGAGTGACTACTTTCTTTGACAAGGTTGACCCTATCTAGAAACTCACCTTGAAGAAACAAGGATAACACAAAATAAAAACTATGCCCAAGGCACTTAGGAAGGGAAACACACAACTAAAAAGGATGTAAATGAGGAACTTAGAAAAAACATGAAAAAACTATAAAAAAAATGTACAATATATACAATGGTTGTAAATTTTTCTAATAGAAAAGCTTTTGATGAATCCCATTGATTGGGATGGGTAGTACCTATGCATCTAGTTGGGTTAGTTGAAAAGAATTATGTTGTTTTAATCCATAGATAAAATAAGGACCACTCCACAAGCTATCAAATTTGGTATGGTTACTTGGCTTGGCCTTATTTCAATCCCACTTGAGGACTAGATCCTCTTCTTTAAAGTCCCTTGATATAGATATCTTGTCAAAGGCTTGCTTGACTTGAGCTTGATGTGAATCTAGTGTTTTGATTGCAAGGTATCTAATTTCTTCAAGCTTCATGAGTTCTGCCAGTCTCACATGCATGGGCTCATCATCCATCAATTCCAGCTGATGGGCTAGTTGTAGTGTAGGTAGCTTAAGATAAATGGGCAACTTGGCCTCCCTTCCAAATACTAAGACATATGGAGAATTACCAATGGAAGTTTTAGGAGTCACCCTATCATCCCAAAAGGTTGTCTTTAGTTCAGTGTGCCATGTCCTCTGATTCTCTTCCATATTTCTCTTGATGATTCTTAGCAATTTTTTATTGGTGGACTCAGCCAATCCATTTCCTTAAGGAGAATATTTGGAAGAGGTGCCAAGGTAGATGCCCATCCTGAGAGCCCAGTCACTTATTTTCAAACTGAGAAATGCTAATGCATTATCAAAAATAATAGTGGATGGAAGACCAAACCTTGTCATGATGTTGTCATAGAAGTCTAGGACTGGACCTTCATTACCTTATTTTAATGCAATGGCTTCCACCCACCTAGTGAAGTATTTAGTTGTAGTAAGCACCCATCTATGACCTATACTTTATGGAAGGTTAATCCTTCCTATGAAATCTATCCCCCATTGCATGAAGGGATATTCCCCCTAAATTAGATTGAGAGGAAGATATGCCAACCTTTGCTTACCCACAAAAAAAGCACACTTTTGACACTTTCTTACCTATGCATGAGTATATTTGAATAAGTTGGGACAATAATAACTAGCCCTCATTATCTTTGCTACTATGGTTCTAGGTGAAATATGACCTCTTACAAGTCCATCATGGAATTGTTCCAGAAGTTTTGTCACCTAGTCATTATCTATACACCTAAGGAGTACCCCATTTAGGTCTCTTCTAAAAAGAGTACCATTTACTAATGCATAAGGTATGGACTAAAGTCTAAGATACCTTATTTTTTCCTTATCTAGACCCTAAGGGCAATCTCCTATTAGCAAAAAAAGTGCCATATCATGGAGCTAACTCTTATGAAGTAGAGGTGTCTCTGCCTATGAGTTATCCTATATCACCATGGAAACTTCTCTATCATCATGAATGTCATCAACCATATGCTCACACAAGCTTTTACCTCTTAATAGATTAGTTATCTTGATCTCTAAATCATACTCCATGACCTTGGTAATTAGACCATCTCTCTTTTCATTCAAGTCTTTGTTATAAGGAAGTCTCTCACTCTAGGATGAGATATCATAAGATAGATTTTTTTATTAGAGAGAATTGGCCTAAAATTTTTAAGGCTTCTTACTACTGTAAGGAATTGTTTTTCTACAAAAGTATACCTTAACTCATACCCCTCTAACTCCTAATTGAAAAATTCTATTGGCTACTCAAGTCTTTCACCATTATTTTGCATCATCATAATTGATATATTGTCAATATTAGTGAATTCATACAATATGAAATCCCTTGAGAAATTAGGATTCATGAGCGTGGGTGCTTAGGTAATGGCTTTCTTGATAGCCTAAAATTCTAATTTACATTTATTTGACTAAGTGAACACTTGGTTCTTCTTAAGCATGGTAGTGATGGGGTTTGACCAAGTTTGAAAAATGAGGTATAAACCTTCTCATGAATTTTATTTTCTCAAGGAAACTATGGATTCCTTTCTTATGCTTGGGTAAGGATAATGCCAAGATGGCACTTATTCTATCAAGATTAATAGACAACCCTTTTTTTGAAATAATGTGACCTAGCAACTTACCTTCATACATGACAAACACACACTTCTTGGGATTCAAAGAGATCCCATACTCTCTACATCTCTTAAAGATCAACCTTAGGTGGTCCATGTATTTATTGGCATCCTTGGAGAAAATTGTGATGTCATCCAAGTAGACCAACATAATTTGATTTATAAATCCCTAGAAGGCTATGCCCATTACTCTTTGAAAAGTGGCCCCAATATTTGATAGGCCAAAAGGTATCTTCTGATAAGCATATGTGCCCTAGTTTGTGGTGAAGGTAGTCTTGTACTGATCTTATTTATTTACTAATACTTGGTTGTAACCTAAATATCAATCCAAAAGAGAAAAACATTCTGAACCTATAACTATTTGAAGAAGCTACTCTATGGATGGTAGAGGGTAATGATCCTTTAAGGAGACCTTGATCAAGACTCTGAAGTCAACACACAATTAGATCTCACCATTCCTCTTCCTCACAGGTACCAGGTTGGATATCCATGAGGAGCATTTGATGGGAAAAATGATATTGGATTCATTCAATTTGGTCAATTCTTTCCTCATTATCTCTTTGATTTTTGGATTGATAGGCCTTTATTTCTGCTTCATAGGCTTAGCATTGGCCTCCAGTTCAAAAGTATGTTGGGATAGCTTAGGATAAAAGCCTCTCATTCCACTATATTCCCAACTAAAGATGTTTGAATATTCCTTACAATGTTCAATGAAAGCATGCCTTTCTACCTCATTCCTTACCTTCCCAAGCTTGAGGAGATTGTCCTTGAAAATAAGGACTCTTTCATAGTTGTCATCTATTGACATCACTACCTTGTCTTTCCTCATATGTTTTCCCTCATGGAAAAGACCTTTTAAGGGTGACCAACCCTTTAGGAAGTTTGTTAGACCTTAGTTGAATAATTTGATCCTCATACTAATATTAAAATTTACCATAGTTCATTAAGGAAAACTTTGCTTCCTACTGCAGTAAACAAGCAATCTTCTTGTCACTATTGAAGACCTGTCAATGAGCCTCATTATCTAAAACTGATGGTCTCACTACTACTTTAACATGTGGTTGTACTTTGGGATTATTCAACTAATTTGGGATATCAAACTAGGATCCCATAGCTACCAACCTATCAGCATGCTGATTCTAGTTCTTAGGCATAGCTTAAATGTTAAAGACTTCAAAATCTTCAATTAGGTCCCACACTCTATTTTTTTAGGAACTCATCAAAGGATTATTTGTGATGTTTTGGTCTCTAACCTAATGCACTATCAACTCACTATCCCCATATACTTGTAAGTACTTGATACCTCTCTTACTAGTCCATTGAAGGCCATGGATTAGGCTTTCATATTCTACTGCATTGGAGGAGCAACTAAAATGAAACCAATAAGAAGATAAATACTTATCATCTAAAGGGGGAACTAGCATTTCCCCTATGCCTACTCCATTTTTTCTACTTGAACTATCAAATAACAACTTCCACATACCATTGAGGTCTTATTTAGGTCCAATGTGGGAAGGCATGAGTTTATTTTCTTCATGTAACAAATAGACACCCATGTCTCTTTCATCAACACCTTCCAAAGGGTTGAGAAATTAATTATCCCCCATAGCTCATCCAAGAATAAGTATATAATCTCCCCAAGATAAGTATTTATTTCTTGAACAATTATAAATTCATCCTCATCAAGGATAGTATAATTGAGTTTTATACTATCTAGATGATTAGGATTAACGTGAAATTATGCCATGGGCTCAACCTTGATTGATACCTTAGTCCCATACCTTGTTTTGAATACCATGTATGACCAATCTATTATGATATAGCCTCTTATCTTTGATATGAATTCTATAGATAAGAATAGATCAAAATGAGGAGGTACCTATAGAATCAACACATTTTGAGCCACTAAAACACTAGGACAAGCATGCTGGGTCAAGTTAAGACCTTTGATAATACCAGCTAGTTTGGTGGAAGAATCATCAAGCTACATAAATCCCTTAGTATGTGGCTCATATTTGAGATTCAACTAATTAGATATAGACTTTGTCATTACTAAAGTACTCTCTCCACTATCTACCATGTAGTTATGTACCAAGAAGTCACCAATGATTAATGAAATGTAGAATAGAGGAGGTTTGAACACCTTACTTGATCTTTCTCCCATAGGACCTTGTGTTGCATTGGTGAGGACTTCCATCTTTTTGCTTGGTTTTTTGCTTGTAGTTGTTGTAGCACCTATCTTAGATAAACCTTCTTAAAGGGTATCCACTTAACCAGGTATAGAAAGCATGTCCCACATTGGTACACTCACACTAGATTTCTTTATTTTCTCAACAATGTTGATTGGTGGAACACCAACCTTTACCTGTGCTTTGGGGGCCACCTCTATTGTTTATTGAATTTGTAAGTTTTGTGGATCATAATGGTCCCTTGATTCTAATTTTTAGGAGGTTTCAAGACCTTTGGAGTGACAACAGGCTCATTAGGATTAGAAAATGGAGGAGTAATGATAGGAGGTTCTTTGAATGCTCCTTCATTATCACTCATATTATTTCTTTTGAATCTCATATTAGCTACCACTGAAATGTATGCTTGGCTATAACTAGCCTATTACTTGAGTGCATAACACTCTTTATGCTCACTAATGACCATTTTAGCATCTAGTTGGTTTAGTACCTGATTAGATCCTTGGTCTTTTTAAGACTATCCTAGTTTTGTCATTATGGGGATCTCTATGTTTTGAGCCATAAGAGCTTGATTGTATCCATAAGAAACAACTCACTACCATTAGTCATTGAATTCCTGGTTAAAACCATTAGATGGGATGATAGATTTCCCAAAATATTAATCCCAAGGTATGGTCCATTCAGCCTCTTAAGCCATATTATTTTGAATAGGAACCAAAGAGTTAGAAGATCTTACAACATTTGGATTATAACTATTTTGTCTAGCATAGTTTGGTTGCCCCTATCCTTGACCTTGTCCCTAGAAATTTACTTTGTAGGATAGCCTATTTTCTTGATAAGACTATTGTTGAGGTTGATATAGAGCTTGATAAGGTTTAATGAATTGATTTTGCTGCCTCTTCACATTTACCACATCCTTTCCCAAGGATTGGAGCATGCTCATAAGTTCTAGGTAGTTTTTCTACTTTTGGGAATCACTTGATCCATTAGTGGAGGTATTTTCCTACTTAGGTGAAGGTATAATCACAATTTTTAGATTTGGAAGAATAACATCAAGTGGGGGAATAACTATAGGGGTGGTTTAATTTCAGGTAAAAGAGTCATTAGGGGTCTAGGAGTAAGTTTGTCATCTTAAACTAGGTAATTTTCTACTTTGTTAGACACCTCATAATCATCTAGCAATATGTCCCCTATCATGGATTGGATCATTACATCTATATCACTATTTAGATCCTTCAAGTAATATAGGAATGTAAAGTTAAGGGATGGTCTAACAGAAGCTAGAATTCTATCCTAAGATTTTTTAAATATTGTGTTGAAGTTTTGCATGACTTCATGGGGGCTCTCTTGATTGTGGTAAGATATTCTACTAGTGATGAATGGTCACTCTTTTCTAAAAATCTATTACATAATGCCATTCCTAGCTAATTCCATGATTGAATATAATTAGGAGTTAAGCCACTATACTAATCTAAAGCTTTTACCTTAAGGGATACAACTAACAGTCTAATAGCTATATTTTCTACAATGACATTATGGATATTGCAAAAATTGGCTATGTTATTGATGTGTTCAATAGGGGTTATGGCTTGGTCTCCTATAAAATATGGGATGATTTTGAGAGCTAATACTAGCATAGGATCATATTGTGGTAGATTTAAAGGACTTTGGCTACTGAAGCCTACAAAATCTCTTTAGGGAATCATGGTAATAGGGGGAACTATAAAGAGGTTACTTGTAAGAATAGGCCTTGATATTGGGTTAGGAAAAGGTTTCTTTACATATGGTAGAGTATTGGTGAGCCTTAGGCTTTTAGCTGAATTTAAGGGGAGTTCAACAAACTCAAAAGGAATACCTTTAGAAGTTAATCTTATAGTCACCTGTGGCATGAAAGATAGTTAATATTCTACCACTAGATTGTTGAGTGTTCTTTAGAGTCACTAGATATTGAATGATGAAAGCTATAACCATTGAAAATTGATCAAACAACATCAAACTTGACCAATATTCCTTGAAATTGGTCCCACCAAGCATGCCAAAAATTATTTTAAGCGAAAATTACACCCTTGTGGGAGAGTTTTTTAGTCTCTCACTCCTAGCTACAATATTAGAACAACCTCAGGTTATGGGTATCCTATAGTGAGGTTGAACCTCTAGGATTTTTAATGAGGCTAGATCCTTAGATACTTCACTTTGGCTTATTTACCACACTATAAATTTACTTACTAACTAAGGAAAAAGGAGAGAAAGATGACATGCAAGGGAAACCTAAGCTAAGGATGGTGATGTACTAAATATGAAATGATCCACTTTAGCCTAGGAGCCTTAATGAATACAAATACATTAAAACAAGACACAAACCAATATGATCCTATCTTCAAAGCTACAAGCATAAGTATTTTGTGTGGAGGTTGAAGGGAAACCCTACAATTTGAAGGATAAAAATAAATAGTTTTGTATGAGACACTATAAACTTGTGACACTTCAAGAAGGGACCAATGTCCAACACTTCACAAAACCTAAAAGGAACCAAAAAAATTGAAGAAAGGTGCATGGAGGATTCACAGATGATGAAAAGAGACATACATGTTACAAGTTAAAACCCTAATAATGCACTTTTTTCTCCAAACTAGAATAAAAAAGTTTATCTTATTGGTCAAGAGAGTGTTACAAGGTGATTTTGATAGAGTAACCCATCACCAATTAAGGGATCCATTTTTTATACTCAAAAACCTCTATATATAGAAGAAAAAGATGAAAAAATAAGGGGTCTTACATGAGAAAATGGAGAGTAGGGTCATAAATGGTTGCAACCACCCTTTTTATCCTTAAGCTCTTTTACATTTAAAGCATGCAAATACTTTGACTATGAGATAAACCATCCAAGATCACTACAAATCTCTTTGATCCCCTCATGCATTCAAGTCTCTTTTTTTTGGAGATAAGAGAGCCATGTCAAAGTTAGCTACATGTCTCTACCAAGTGTGAATGATTTGATCCTTGCATTAAAAACTTGGTGTGCTCCTTCACTTTACATGTCATGTATGTATAAGGATGAAATCCCCATATCTTTGAATCTAGACTGAGCCATGTTGCTTCTATGTTGAGAAACTATTTGTCAAAGATGATGGCCATGTCAAAGGATGAGGTCCTCTCCATTAATTTCTCCTAACAACTCTTATGTTGAAACCTGGATTAGATCTTTCTTATAGATGGAAAACCAATCTAAGGAAATTGGTTTTCTTATATCCATTTATGTCAATGTAATTCCATAGATTGAGTAGCTTTTTTTAATCTTTATTAGGTATAAAAGGATTATTTTATGAGACCCTTATTTAACATCTATGCAAACATCTCAAGGTTTTCAAATCCAAATAGCTACTTGCAGGGGCTTATATTGTGACATTTGTGGGCATGTCATGGGATATTTGAATATCAATGGCTATTTGTTGAGCTTGAACTTTGACACTAACATGAACATCATTAATTCATTTAGTTCATTTCCTTTAAAAAAGATCTTGTCCATTTTCCCATGGGATTGACCCTTCAAAAATCTATTTTTCCCTTTCACTTTTGGGCTATTTGTATCAGGCCAATTCCTTCAAAAGTTTTTCCTTCGGCCAGTTTCCCAGAAGAGAAAGTCTTTGAGACCTTTGTACTTTATGGTGGAGAGATCCTTTAAAAAAAATTTAAGTGCCCTTTGGATTTTTTGAAAATGCCTTGTTTGAAAGGAAAGTACCCTTTGGTTTATTTGTTTAGTCTATTTTGCTGAGAATAACCCTTTAAAAGGTTTTTAAGTGCCTTTGGCTTTGGAATATGCCCTTCAGATTTGTAAAGGGTCTTTTGCTTCAAGAATTTTTTTGAAAGAAATATACCTTCATAAAAATTGTCTCATACAATTTTCTTGAAAGAAATGTGTCCTTCAAAAAATTCCTTCAGCCTTTGTGTGGAGCACTTTCCTCAAAGGAAATTTATTGCTTTGTTTTTGCCTTTGAGCAACTTTCTCAGGATCTTCATTTCAAACAAAAATTTTGAAGGAATTTTTCCTTAGGGAAAATTATCCTAGATAATTTTATCGAAGGAAATGCATTCTTAAAATGTCCCCTCACCTCTTTTAAATGGTCCTTTAGAAACTCTGCTTAGGTCCACTTCTTAAAAGAAAAGTACCCTTCAAAATTTTTATAGTGGACCATTTTCTTGATAAAATACCCTTTGGGGAAATTGTATAGGGAATTTTGATTACAAAAAGACCTTTTCAAAACTTTGTTTTGGACTTTTTGTCCAATTAAGATATCCTTCAGAAAAATTACTTGAACACTTTTCTTGAAAAAATAAGTCTTTGGGACTTTTATTTTAGAAAAATTGTCCAAAATAATTTCAACACTTATTTGGAAATAAAATCCCATAGAGATATGAACACTTAGAAAAAAATAAATATTCCTTCAAGAAAATTATGCACACAATTTTCCCAAAAGGAGCCTAAAACTTAGCTCAATAAAAGGCCTAAGAAAAAAGAAACACTTAGTCCCCACAAATTCTAAGAGAATGAACAAGTAAATACTTAGAAAAAAATAAATATTCCTTCAAGAAAATTATGCACACAATTTTCCCAAAAGGAGCCTAAAACTTAGCTCAATAAAAGGCCTAAGAAAAAAGAAACACTTAGTCCCCACAAATTCTAAGAGAATGAACAAGTAAATACTTAGCTAAATAAAATATTTTGTACTTATATTTTGTCTTGTAGGCTTATCTTTGAACACTGATACTAGATCCTTGAAAACCTTACTTGGATCTTCTCTATTTAAAAATGTTGAATCCATTTTTAATCCTTTGATCCACTACTTCATCAAACCATACAAGATATTTATATGTGAGCCAAAAATGGCCAATATTTCCTAAGGTCATCATCTAAATCACCTAGACCTAAATCCATCATGATTGTACTAGCTAACCATGAAAACATCATGTTATAACTCATTGCTTGCTACAATCAACTATAGTTGACTTTGTCAAGGTAATAGGGGTGTTGTAGATGTATATCCACCTTGAGACATATGGTACAAGGTTTAAATTCTCCTTTGGAAGTATTTATAATCATTTTTCATAATCCCAACATTGATGTCTTTGTTTCAAACCCTTACTATAGACTGTGTGTTCCTACAATTGATTGTAGGTGAGCAATTCTAGAAATAAGCACACTTGTAGATGAATTTAGGGATTAAAACGTAGGATATCAACTCTTTTAAAAAAATTTAGGTCATGAATGTTCACTTCACCATTTATAATCACTCTAACATGGTGTCATGGTCTTAAACTAAAATTTTTGTTAAATAGGTCCTTTCATAGCTCAAATCCTATAGATAACATTGACTAAAAATAGTGCATAAATATGCAACTTTGGCCCATATAAAAACCAATCTCCATGTATCATCCTCTCTCAAAAACTTTCATGGCTCTTGTATAGGCTAGAGCTTCAAGATAGTGTCATTTAGATGCATAAAAGGAAAATTCAACCTTGTTTTAGGATTTTAACAAAATATTAAGGATCTTTGTTTTGCTCTTTTTGAGAAAAGGTCCTTGTACTTTTGATCTAACCTTAGATCATGTTTCCAACCTCCATGCTATCAATTTAACACCTAAAATGAGTATAAAATGTTCTCCCCATTTTTTAGGACTTCATGAATAGTTTCGACACATGTTTAAACACTCCAAAGTGACTTCTCAGCTAACACCACCTGTAGATGGACATTGTCATATACAGGTAGTAAAGTTTAAAGTTGGTTGTAGATATGGATTTACATGATTATGACCAATTATAATATTTTAAATGTTTCCAAGTGTACCATTATCACTATAAAATACTAAATAACTTATCAAAACTCCATTCCACCATGAAGTCATCTCATGAGGCTCCTATAGATGAACATTAATGGTTGCCTGACTACATATGTTATATATGACTAATATCATAGACTTTTGTGCTATTTGGAATGCTCCAAATTAACTTTCATACAATAATAACATGTCAAACACATTTTTACACTCCATTAATCCCTTATAAATGTGATTAGGGCTTAAGCATCATGACTAAGATTGAGAGAAGGTAGCAAGTTGACTGGGTGCTTGATCAAAATATGGAGTTATAAGACCAAACATGGAAGGATGTGGTATATATTGAATTTAAATATTTAAAACACCATATTATACTCATGTTAATCCCTTAAAGATAATAAAACCTTATGCAAATAGTAAACATGACTACCATTTCACCTAGAACATAAACTTGCAAACTAAACTAATTAGCTCATGAGATATTTGATAAACATGAAAATAAGAATGGAAATAATGAGAAGATAACCCAACATATTCTAGAGTTAACATCACCAATTGGTTCATATAGACTTTCCCAAAATGGAGCAAAACCTATAGGGTGAAAGAAACAATAAGCATGAAAGCACAATCAACTTCATGAGGATGGTTGATAAAGCATAGGCCACCATTATTAAAAATAATTATATGGAAATGAATATCTCTAAGTTTAATTTCAATTCCCAAAGGTGTTTGACCTGGAAGTTCCCTTGCTAGCCGTACCAAGTACAGGCCTAAAGACTGGTTTTGTATGCCTAAAAGGATGAAAAAGGAGTAGAATGGTTTTGGGATTAAAATGGCACTTACAAAGCATTTAAATGTGTAATTGAGATTAAGGAATCTGAAGAGACATTATATGATCTTCTCCCATATGGAACACTTCTCCATGGGATGCACAAGTTCCAAACTCTCCTTTTTCCTTAAGAAAACTACCCTTTCTTCTAAATAACTTTCCACTTTCAGTTAATAATCATTTATTAAGATATATGAGGACACATTGGATGTGACATCACCTTTTTCAATGTCCACACATTCTAATAAATCTATGCAAGTCATTAAATTCCCCTTTTTTGACCTCAAAATGATAAATAGACTAAAAGACTAATTGACCAAGGCTAATATATCATTAAATGACATTAATTAAGCTATAAAAAATCCCAAGACAAAGTATTAGACCCATAAAAGAATATAAAACTCAATTTTTTACCTATAGGTGCCCCAATTTGACCAACAAGGTTAAATTTGGTCAACATGTACTTGTAATGTGGTTGAGTATGAAGGTTTAATTCTAGGCCTTCAATGGGCAAGGAAAAAGGAATCAAAAACTTGAAAGTATATAGAGATAGTGAATTGGTTGTGCATCAAGTGAGGAATGTGGTTATTGCTAATAACCCTTTACTTAAGTCATACAATCATAGGGTATGGGATTTACTTGAAGACCTCAATGCATTCAATATATAATTAGTCCCAATGGAGCAGAATAGTCATGCTGATAGACTAGATACCATAGGAATTTAATTTGATAATCCAACTTCCATAAAATAGGAGGAAAAATAGTTTCATATTAAGATCATTATCAGACCTTCTATACATGATAAATAAGCATCTTGGTAAGTGTTTGATAGTGAAAGATATATTGCATGCTTCCTATAAAATGAGGTTGAATTTTCTTCAAGGAATCAAAAGAGGCTCCAAGAATAATTAGGTGATCAGATTGGGTAGCTAAGAACCAATAAGATACCTAAGGGTTTGGTGACCTTAGAAATTATATTCAATGCTAATGATCAAAAGAAGAAGGATAAAGTGAGTATGTATAAAAAGAGGATAGTTATGAAAGGGTCTTGATCTTCAAGGACAAACTCCTCAAACTAGGCAACATATGTTCTACTTTAGAGAAGCAAGCATTCATTGATTTGTGTAGAGAGTTTCATGATATATTTGGATGGGAATATAAAGACCTCAAAGGATTTTATCCTATCCTATCACACCATACCATTAATTTGGAACCTAGATTTAAATTGGTTAGATAGAAGTAGAGACCCATCAACCCCAAGGTTGAGCAACTCATGAGGTTAGAGCTTACCAAATTCCTTGAATTTGAGATAATCTTTCCCATCAAGCATTTAACATGGGTATTTAATATTATGCCTTTTATAAATAATAATGTAGACATAAGACTTTGTGTGGACTTTAGGGATCTTAATAGGGTGTCACTCAAAGATCACTATCTTTTACCCTCAATGGAGTAGATTTTGTAGAATGTTTTAAGTTCTCAATATTTCTCTCTTCTAGATGTATACTTAGGTTATAATCATATTTGATTCAATGAAGATGATTATTTTAAGACAACATTTACCCTTAAATGGGGTAATTTTTCTTATAGGAAGATGCCCTTTGATATGTCCAATACGGATGCCACATTTCAAATAGCAATGGACATGGCCTTTAAAGGTTTGATTAATGAAATGTTGTTGGTTTATCTAGATGATATAATAATGTTTTTTAAAGATTCTAATGAACATATGAAACACTTGATACAATTTTTTGAAAGATGCAATTAATATGGAGTATCTCTTAATCCAAATTAATGTTAAGCATGGGATATACTAAGATGGGGGTGAATCAGTATATCATATATCTTATAAATATTTCCCTTAACCAAATTCCAATTAATCAAACATTCAAGATATGTAATAAAACTCAAACAATAAACACCACACAATATAGAGAGAGACACTAGATATAATGTGGAAATCCAATGTGGGAAAAACCACAAAGAAAAATCTCAAGTATATGAATGAGTACCAACCCAAAAAATATTTGCAAGCACCAACTTCAAGGAGCACCAACCCCTTTACTAAGCCCCAACCCATAGGAGCACCAACTCCTTTGCCGAGCACCAACCCAGCAACAATTCATGAGCACCAACCTATAGGAGCACCAACCCCTTTGTTGAGCACCAACCCAACAATGATTCGTGAGCACCAACCCACAAGAGCACCAACACCTTTGCCGAACACCAACCCAACAACAATTCATGAGCACCGACCCATAGGAGCACCAACCCACAGGAGCACCAACCCCTTTGCCAAGAACCAACCCAACAACAATTCATGAGCACTAATCCATAGGAACACCAACCCCTTTGCCAAGCACCAACCCAACAACAATTTGTGAGCACTAACCCATAGGAGCTCCAACCCCTTTATGTATACCATGCACATATCTCTCAATGTTGCTATCTCATCAAATGATAGTTCATTACAACTTCTCTTTCCTCTCTCTCACCTTGCTCTTATAAGCTATATATAACAAATACAAATCATATTCATCTCTCACAATTGCTCTTCTAAGCTAGATATTACAATATCAAATCAATCTCTATCTTCCATATTACAAATGGCTTCTCAAGCCTTTATTTATAGCTTTCCAAATGACCTTTGGCCTTCCCCCTTTGTGACCCTTCAATCCTCATGGAAAATGGTGCCAAGATTGTATGACCCTTCATATCCTTGCCTTTGAAAAGTCATGTGGTGACCCTTCATGAGCAAAAACATCTTTCCCTCTTTTGTCTTTACTTTGGTGACTTTTTGTATTCCTCAAAATGTCCCTTCATGAGAAATTGCACCCTTCCTCTTTTGTCTTCACTTGGTGACTCTTGGAATTCCCCAAGATGACTCTTCATGGAAAAATGCATCCCATCCTTATTTTGTCTTTACCCCGTGACTCTTTGACTTCTCCATTGGACCTTCTTTTGTCTCATATGCAACCAAAAATATATTTATTAATATTAAATAAATATTAACTCACATTAGCCAAGATATATCAATTTAAAATATCATTAAATGCAATGGCACCTTTATCACCAAAAATGCTAGACCTTTGACATCAATGACAATATTTCCAACAATCTCCCCCTTTGTCATTCATGGCAACCTCAATCCTAAAATTGACACATCCTATCACCTGCACATACTGTCATCTAAAAACATACAATAACTCCCCCTTACTGTAGTAACCTGTACCTATTTTTGCACCTATACTTGTACCTGTTATTCTCCCCCTTTGACATCAATGGCAAAGGGCCTACCTAGAGCTAACACTTAGCTCCTCCTCAACTGATGCTAAACATCAATGGTAGGAACTAATAGAAATTACTCCCAACTCCTCTCACAGATCTTTAAATGTGTCCTTTGATCATGCCTTTGAGAAGATATCTGACAATACATACACATTATTCTCTATCTTTTGAGCATCTGCAATCAACTCATTTGAATCTTTTATTCTAATCTCACAACCTTCTTTATGAAACTTTAATGTGTATCATTGATCACATATTTGACTAATACTCAATAGATTATGCTTAAGACATTTTACATATAAAACATTCTTAGTCTTAGTTATACCATAATCCAAACTCAAAGTACCTTTTCTAGTTATCCTAGCAATGGTTTTATCTCTAAATCTCACTGTACCACCATTGATCTTCTTTAGAGTAATGAACTTACTTTTATCTCTTGTCATATCTCTCGAACATCTGATATCAATTAACCATGGCTGATCTTTACCTCTTACATGCAGGGCTATTTGAACCATCATAGAATCTTCAGGTTGTTTTTTCTACCATGAACATGTCTAAACCTTCTTCTTGATGAATGGATCTTTGAAACTCTAATCCTTCTTGACTGACTCGAACACGCTTCTACAATATTGAGCTATGTGTTTGAAGTTGTTGCACTTGTAACATACTATGGTATCTTCATCAAAGCTTGATATAGGAGCAAAAGAGTTGTGGCTTCTACTTGACTCTACTTGGCTTTCCTTCTCCTTATTTCTGAAATTGTTAGCTCTTTTTATACATTCTAATTTCTTGTGACCATATCCATTAAAATAAAAATAATAGCTATAAAAATAATAACTATCTATATATCTCTGACCTAATTGTCTTTTGTAGCTTTGTTCTCTCCAGCCTTCTCTGTTTGAAATGTCTTCTGTATTCTTCACTTCTCCCCTTGTTTCCTCTTTTGTAAGAGATTTAGCATATCTCTTTTTCTTTTCAAAACTAATCCCTATCTTATCTGAATTTGCTTTTTGACTTTCCAATATCTTATTCAGCATGTTAGTGCTATCCTCAAATTTTGAATCACTAACTACTTTATCATTGACTGCTTTCTCAATATCTTCTTTTAAATAGGCAATTTCAATAACATACATTTGACATTCTTTTCTTGATATTTCCAACTATGATGTGATATCTTCTTCATTCTTCTTATCTTCTTCCAAGTGTGTTGTTAGATCATCAATAATTTCCTTTGACTCCTTTTCATTTTTCTTGATCTGGGGCTTTAATCTTTGATTCTTCTTCTGAACAGCTTCTAACTCTTTTAGGGCACAAATGAGCTCTCCTTCCATATTCACTTCAGCTTCCTCCTCTTCTTCTTCTTGATCACCTTCATGTATGGCCATGAATATAATCTTTTCTTCTTCTGAATCGCTGACTCCACTATCTTTGACTGAGCTAGGATCCTTAGAATACAGTCTCTTTTTCTTGAATCCCTTCTTAGATTTGCCTTTGAAATTCTTCTTGTATGTAGGCTTTTCTTCCTCATCATCATTACCCTTATTTGGGAATCTAGCTGAAAAATGTCCAATCTTTCCACAATTAAAACATTTAAAAGGTAATTTTCCTTGATATTTACTTGTTCCTCTTTTCGGCTTGTGAATAAAAAGTGTTATGTTGTCATCTTCATCATCACTAGAACTATCACTTGATTCTTGAATCTTATCTTTCTCTTTATTTGATGTCTTGAAATCCACTTCTCTCTTTAAGGGTTTATCTTGTTCTATCCACATCTCATATGTCGTGAGAATACCATGAAGCTCATCCATCTTTAGCTTGGATAAATTCTTCATCTCCTCGATTGCCGAAACCTTTTCATCATATCTCAGTGGTAGATATCTCAAAACCTTTTACACCACCATTGATTCATCCAACATTTCTCCAAGACCTTGAATCTGATTTATGATTTGATCAACTCACAAAAGATAACTTGCTATATCTTCTTCTTCTTCCATCTTCAAACTTTCAAACTACCTTCTAAAAGTCTAAAGCTTAGCTTGTTGAACCTTTCCATCACCTTTGTAAATATTCTCAAGTTTTACCCAAGTTTCATGAGTAGATTTACATTGCATAACTTTAACAAATTTAGATTCACATAAACCACATAAAATAGCATTTAAAGCTTTAGCATTACATTCACTTGCCTTCTTTTCTGTTGGAGTAATTACATATGTCTGTGGCTCTTCGTATTCCTCCACCACTGCTTTCCATATGTCAAATCCAAGGGCCATCAAATAAACCTTCATTCTCATGCTCCAAAAATCATAATTCATCCCATCAAACAAAGGTGCCTTATTTGTAGAAAATCCTTCCTGTGACCCAGCCATTTTGCTTTCCCAATCTACCTTCACGCTGTAAAACTTTTCAAAAAAAGAACCTACTCTAATACCAATTATTAAGCATGGGATATACTGAGAGGGGGGTGAATCATTATATCATATATCTTATAAATATTTCCCTTAACCAAATTCCACTTAATCAAACATTCAAGATATGTAATAAAACTCAAACAATAAACACCACACAAGATAGAGAGAGACACCAGTTATAACGTGGAAACCCAATGAGGTAAATACCATGGAGAACAATCTCAAGTATGTGAATGAGCACCAACCCAAAAAATATTTACAAACACCAACTTTTAGGAACACCAACCCCTTTGCTAAGAACCAACCTAGTAACTATTCATGAGCACCAACCCACAGGAGCACCAACTCCTTTGTCGAGCACCAACCCATCAAAAATTCATGAGCACCAACCCACAGGAGCACCAACCCCTTTGTTAAGCACCAACCCACAGGAGCACCAACCCCTTTGTTGAGTACCAACCCACAAGAGCACCAACCCCTTTACTGAGCACCAACCCAGCAACAATTCATGAGCACCAACCCCTTTATGTATACCACATACCTATCTCTCAATGTTGCTATCTCAACAAATGATAGTTCATTATAACTTCTCTTTCTTCTCTCTCACCTTTTCTCTTCTAAGCTAGATATAATAAATATAAATCATATTCATCTCTCACAATTGCTCTTCTAAGCTAGATATTACAATATCAAATAAACCTCTATCTTCCATATTATAAATGGCTTCTCAAGCCTTTATTTATAGATTTCCAAATGACCTTTGGCCTTCCCCCTTTGTGACCCTTCAATCCTCATGGAAAATGGTGCCAAACTTGTACGACCCTTCATATCCTTGCCTTTGAAAAGTCATGTGGTGACCCTTCATGAGCAAAAACGTCCTTCCCTCTTTTGTCTTTACTTTGGTGACTTTTCGTATTCCTCAAAATGTCCCTTCATGAGAAATTGCACCCTTCCTCTTTTATCTTCACTTGGTGACTCTTGGAATTCCCCAAGATGACTCTTCATGGGAAAATGCATCCCATCCTTTTGTCTTTACCCCATGACTCTTTGACTTCTCCATGGGCCCTTCTTTTGTCTCATATGCAACCAAAAATATATTTGTTAATATTAAATAAATATTAACTCACATTAGCCAAGATATATCAATTAAAAATATCATTAAATGCAATGGGGCCTTCATCACCAAAAATTCTAGACCTTTGAGATCAATGACAATATTTCCAACAATATTTGTGTTTTATATAAAGGTAAGCTCTTGAGACACATTGTTTGTAAAAATGATTTGTATATTGATCCTGAAAGGACAGAGGCTATTATTGGCCTATCATTTCCCTTGCATAAGAAACATATCCAAAGTTTCTTATGCAAGATTTTTTTTAAAAGGAGATTCATAGCTATTTTTCCATCTTTGGTGAAACCTATCACAATTATGCTTAGGAAGAACTAAGTCTTCTTTTGGACCAAAGTGGGTTAAAGTAGTTTTGAATCCATAAAGAAAGAAATCATAGAAGCTCCTACTCTTGTGAATCCTAATTTTACTAAATACTTCATGTTATATTCATTTTCTAACCTTGATACTATATCATCCATGTTAATGCAAAAATATTATAAGGGTGTGGAGTAGCCAATTGCATTCTTTAGTCAAGGTTTAGAAGATTATGAAGTCAAGTACACCTTTGTGGAAAAATAAGTCCTTTTTTTTGTAATGGGATTAAAGAAGTATAGGCATATGGTTTCAAATAATAAAATTCATGTTATGGTTTCTCATCCTTATACCAAGAAGTTTCTTTTGAGGAGAGACCTTAGTGAGAAGAGAGCAAGGTGGATCATTAAGGTAATGTAATATGATGGTGATATCAAAGTAAAAAAAATTATAAGGGGTAAAGTCTTATGTAAACACCCAAATTTATATCTTCATGAGTCAAAATAAAAGGTTCTAGTCAATCATGATTTCTCTCAACCAACTGGTTCCTTGCATATGCAGAGTTGGACACAAGATGTGATTAGATTTATTTAAAATGGTGAGTATCCTAATAATATGAGTCAATCACAAAGGAGATATTTTATATTGAAATATATTCCCTTTTATCTTGTGGATGGTATGATTTTTAGGAGGGAAATCAATGGTGTGCTATTGAGATGCATTGATAATGATCAAGTTGGGGTGTTACTCGAGATGATGGGATAGTAGGAGGTCATTTCTCTCCTAGAACCACAACTACTAAGATCATGAGGGCAGGTTATTATTATCCTAGCCTCTTCAAGGATTTCCATGCTTGGGTGAGAAGGTTTGGACAATGTGATTTCATTATAGGAAAATAGAAGCTTGTAACTCTTCCTTTGAAACCTATCCAAGTAGACCATCCTTTCATGCAATGTGTTATTGATTTTATTGGTATGATAAACCTCCCCATCAAGTGTTGGTCATAAATGGATACTCATAGAAATTTATTAATTTAAAATGTGGTTTGAGGTAGTATTGTTAAAGGAAGCTAATGAAAATTCTATCTTAGATTTCTATGAGAGCATCATCACAAGGTTTGGTAATCTTTTTACTATTATTTTAGATAATGCTCTTATTTTTATGGGTGATAAGATAACTGATTGGGAAAATAGTAATGGAATATTTTTGAGCACCTCACATAACTATTATCTTCAAGGTAATGGGTTGGCTAAGTCAACTAACAAGAATATGATTAGAATCATCAAGAAAACCTTGGAGCATAATCAGATGGCTTGACACACCAAACTGAAGATAACCTTATGTGTTGATAGGATAAATCCTAATAGGTCAATAGGAAATTCTTCTTCTATGCTTGTCTATGGAAGAGAGGCTAGGTTGTCTATTTATTAAGAGCTACCTACCTTAGAATGGGCACATCAGTTAGAGTTGCTTGAAAACACTCCAATGGAGGTGAGATTGATAGAATTAATGGAGTTACAAGAAACTAGAGAGAAAGCTCATAAGCTATGGAACATCACCAAGTATTAATGAAGAGGTCTATTGACAATAAATCAACTCCAAGATCATTTTAGGAAGGTGACATAATATTAAAATGGGCTGAAAATAAAGCAAAACTAGGGAGACATACCAAATTTGACACCCTATGGAAGAACCATATGTCATCATCGAGTGCAAGAAATTTTTTTTTTTGTAGTTAGAAAGGATGAATGGAGAAGAGCTACCTATCCCTATGAATGGGATAAATTTGAAACCCTACTATTAAGAACTTAAGGTCAATTTTGTAAATATTAGATTAGGTATGTGTTTATTTTCTTTTTGTGTTGTGTTTCATAAGTGCTCATGAAGCACATGTGTGTTTCTTGATTTGTGTTTTATTCTTATTATTTTATATTGTTTGGTGTGTTGTCAAGTAAATTTATGTGTTAAACCTGTATACTTGTGACTTCATAACAAAATGGATAGGGTTAGGCAATAGATCATAGCATAGCAAGCAGACCACCCTTGGGAAATCACCAAGAATGTTAACCATTTTTACCATAGGCCAAAATGGGTCAACCCCCTATAATTAGAATCTTGTATAGGGGCTTTTTATAATGTCATAGGATATGTTTTAATTTATTTGATGTCATATCATGTGTCATTATAGATTTGGTCATAGTTTACCTTAGTCCTTATGTCATTTGGCATCTTAGGGGTCATTTTAGAGTTATCTGTGAAAGTGGTAGGTTTACATGGTGTCAAAATAGTTAGGATCATGGAAAGAGTTTTCACAAGCCTCAAGAAGTTCATTTGAGCTTTCAAAGATGAATTATTAGTTCAAGCACATGCTTAAGTGAACTAGACCATCACTAAGACATCATCTACAAATGAATAGAATAGATCACTTGTGCATTTGATATGTTCACTCAAAAAGCCTCATAATTCAAAAGGTTACAACACCATGGATATCTTTGTGCTAAGAACATTCTCTACAAATTTCATGTATGTGCAAGTTCTCTAGCTCAAGTTATGGAGTTTCAAAGTTGGACCTATAAAGTATAATGTTCACACAAGTGCCAAGTTTGAGCTCTATAAAGTAGTCATTTATATTCAAAAGGTCCTTAAAGGGTTTAAAGTAGATTAAGATCTAATGGTCCACATGAGTTCACATATTGACACTCAAATCTAATATTTTGTTCTTGGGTCAAACATGCCAAAATGTCCCTAGGTTAAAATCCCTTAAAAAGTTATAGGTTGGACAAGATCTAATGGTGTAGGTTCACTGAGCAAAGATCCAATGGAATGAGATCAACTGAGAAGAATGTGGGCTTGATTTATATCAAATATCAACATTCAAATGTACCAATGATCTAATGGTGTATAGGAAATGATAGTAATGTTGGCCTAATGAGATATATGGCTAGCATTTGCTCATACATATTGATCCAATGGTGCAAGAAAAATTCAACATGTCAAATGATCTTTGTGGTAGAAAATCAAAGTCTAGTAATCCTTACATCTTGATCTTATGGCACATATGAGGTTAAAAAATTAGGATCTAATAGTAGAGATCTATAAGACCAATAATAATAATGATAAAATGGAAGTTGAACCAAAGAGCCACTTTGGATTAGAGCAAACAAGTACCACAAACATAGTTTAGAATGGACTGAGCAACATGGAAAGGAAATACCACATGGATGTTAGGGTGTGGAGCTAAAAACTTCACCAAGGAGCATTCATTATCTGGTTCGGGTCTACACAGACACCGGCGTCAGTCAGGAGTGATCGACGTCGGTCACAGACAGTTGCAGAGACGCCGACGTCGACAGAGAATCGGCCGGCGGCGGTCACAGAAAAGCAGTAGGAACCGACGTCGGTTACCTGCGTGTCTAGAAAGCTATTTTCGTGGACAGAAGCGAGTGTTTGCATGATAAGTTTGAGTTGGAGACTCAAGCTTGCATCTCTATTATTAGCATTACTATTTTTAGAGCCCTTGTTTAAGTGGTTTAATTGTTTGTTGGAAGTACATGCTCAAGTCTCCTAATTTTATATGAAGAATTAGATCTTCCTAGCTTAGTAGTTAAATTGTAGAGAGTGAATTATTGTAATTCATTGTGTGTGAAGAACATTACAAAATTGAATCAATCCAGGCTTGTTGGAGTTGATTCTTCTTGAGAGAGATAGCTCTTGAGGAATAGAGATCTATTGAGAGATCTATACATCTAGGAGAGGTGTGGAAGAAAGAAGCTTTCTTCAATTGTATTCCTTTTGTAAAGAGTTTGTTAATACAAGTTTTCAGGGTGTTTTCTTGTATCTCTTGTTCTTGCTATTATCATTCTAATTACTTGTCAATCTGATTTAATTTCACGTTTATTGCTGTCACAATTGTAATCTATTGTTGGTTTGATCCCCCAACAAGTGGTATTAGAGCCTTGGTTACAGGTTCAGAGCTTGATAATCGGTATCAAAGTTCAGGTTCACTAACAGGTAGTTCAGATCTATGTAGTGTGTATTGATTGCAGGTTCTCACAGGAGTTTCTACAGGGATTTCTATTTGAGTGGGAGAAGCAATGGCAGATGAAAGTAAGCTTATAATGGAAAAGTTCAATGGCAAAAATTACCAACACTGGAGAATACAGATAGAGGACTATCTGTATCAGAAAGATCTCTACTTATCGTTAGGAGGTATTGCAAAGAAGCCCAAAGACATGGAGGATGAAGAATGGGAAGTTCTTGATAGAAAGGCTCTGGGTTCTATAAGACTGAGCCTAGCATCCACTGTGATATCCAATTTATCACAGGCAAAGTCTATGGTAGAGTTGATGACTACGTTAGCAAATTTGTATGAAAAACCCTCAGCTTCCAATAAGGTATATCTTATGAAGCAGTTATTTAATTTGCATATGAATGAAGGTGGATCTGTTTCTACTCATCTGAATGATTTCAATGGTATTGTGAATCAATTAAGTTCAATGAATATAGTGTTTGATGATGAGATAAAAGCTCTTTTGATATTATGTTCTTTGCCTGAAAGCTGGCATGGCTTAGTAATGGCAGTAAGTAATACTACATTTGCATCAAATATTTTGAAAGTAGAGGATGTTGTTAGTGTTATCTTGAATGAGGAAATACGTAGGAAAAGCATAGAAGAGGCATCCGAGAATGCTTTAAGTTTTGAGAGCAGGGGAAGGCAGAAAGAGAAGAGCAAGAAAGGCAGAGCAAGATCCAAATCAAAGGGGAAAGGTAGATCTAAATCCAGAAATGGCAGGAAGCCACAATGCTAGAATTGTGGAAAGATGGGGCACATAAGCAGAGATTGTTGGTCAAAGCCCAAGGAGGACAACCAGCACGAAGGAAAGGAAGAAGCCAAGATTGCAGGTATTGCACAGGATGCTTTAATTTTCTCTCTACATAATAATATAGAATCTTGGGTATTAGATTCTGGTGCATCTTTTCATGCTACCCCTAATAGGGAATATTTCAGTGACTATATCCATGGAGATTTTGGAATAGTGTATCTAGGGGATGATGAGCCCTATAAAATAATTGGCAAAGGTAAAGTGCAGCTGAAGATGCAGAATAGCAACACATGGGTGTTGAGAGATGTGATGCATGTTCCTAGCTTGAAGAGAAATTTGATTTCTACAGGAAAGTTAGGGGATGAGGGTTGTACAGTAACTCTCAAAGTAGAATCTTGGAAGGTGACCAAGGGTGCACTTGTTATGGCCAGAGGTAAGAGAGAAGGTACTCTCTATTTGTGTAATTGTGTTACTAACAAATCTCCTTCTGTATTATCTACTTCAGATGTGGATGCTAAATTGTGGCACTCAAGGCTTGGCCACATGAGTGAGAAGGGGATGTCAATTCTTAAGTCTAAAGGTATGCTTTCAGATTTAAAAGGCATAGATCTAGAGTTTTGTGAGTACTGTGTATTTGGAAAATAGAAAAGGGTTAGTTTTCTCAAAACTGGTTCTACTAAGAAGAGGCACAAGTTGGAGCTTGTTCACACAGACGTGTGGGGATCGACTCAGGTTGCTTCCATTGGAAGATCACAGTACTATGTATCTTTCATAGATAATGCCACAAGGAAGGTATGGATCTATTGTATTAGAAAGAAATCTGATGTATTTGATACTTTTAAAGTTTGGAAAGCTATGGTTGAGAATGAAACAGGTAAAAGATTAAAGTGCCTGAGATCAGACAATGGCAGTGAGTTCTGTAGTTATAAGTTCAGAGATTATTGTTACATGCATGGAATTCATAGGCAAAGGATGGTTCCAAGGACACCTCAGCAGAACGGTATTGCTGAAAGGATGAACAGGACAATAATGGAGCGTGCAAGATGTATGAGATTGCATGCCGGTTTGCCCTTACAGTTTTGGGCACAAGTTGTTGACACTGCAGTGTACCTGATTAATAGAGGACCCTCTACAGCTCTGGATGGTGGTATTCCAGAAGAGGCATGGACAGGTAAAAAGGTTGATCTCTCATATCTCAAAGTTTTTGGTTGTGAAGCCTTTATGCATATAGATAAGGAAAATAGAAAGAAGCTTGATGCTAAGTCTATGAGATGCATGTTTATTGGCTATGGCTCAGATGATTTTGGTTACAGATTGTGGAATCTAAAAACTAACAAGGTAATCAGGAGCCATGTTGTTGTTTTCAATGAAAGAGTGATGTATTGTGATCAGCTAAGGAAGTTGAATCAATCTGAGCAGAGTAATGGTGAATTGGATGAGGTGAAAGTCCAAGATGAGCTCACGGGAAAAAGAAATAACCACTTACAAGAAAACACAGAGACCGACGTCGGCAGGTTAGGAATTGGCGTCGACAGGATAGAAACTGACGTCAGCTATACAGAGACCGACGTTGGCTGTACAGGTACCGAGGTCGGTCAGGCAGAACCGACGTCGGCCAGTAACAGGTCTTCAGGTGACCGAGGTCGGTCACTGTCAGAGAACTTGGGTGGACAGCGTGTTGTGGATGAGTCTCAGACACCCATCAGGAGGTCAGAAAGGGTGAGTAAGCCTCCAATTAGATATTCTCCTTCTTTATTTTATTTATTGCTAACCAATGGTGGAGAACCAGAGATTTTTGAAGAAGCAATACAGGTGGAGTCCAAGAGTGAGTGGGAGCATGGCATGGTTGAGGAGTTGGAGTCCTTAAGAGAAAACCAAACATGGGATTTGGTTGAATTGCCAGCTGGTAAGAGAACACTTAAGAACAGATGGACCTACAGGTTGAAGGAAGGTGAGAATGGACAGATGAGATATAAGGCCAAATTAGTGGTAAAAGGATTTGCACAAAAGCCAGGTATTGACTTTGGTGAGATTTTTTCTCCTGTTGTTAAAATGACTTCAATAAGGGTTGTTTTGTCTTTGGTTGCTTTTGAGGATTTGCATCTTGAGCAGCTAGATGTTAAGACAGTGTTTCTTCATGGAGATTTGGATGAGGAAATCTATATGGAACAGCTAGAAGGATTCGAGCTCAAGGGTAAGGAGAAGTTTGTGTGCAGGTTGAAGAAAAGCTTGTACGGCCTCAAGCAAGCTCCTAGGCAATGGTACTTAAAATTTGACAGGTTTATGACTGAGCATGGCTACAGTAGGTGTCAATCAGACCATTGTGTGTATTTCAAGAGATTTGATAATGGTAGATATATTATTCTATTGTTGTATGTAGATGACATGCTGGTTGCAGGGTCTCACATGCAGGATATCTCAGAGCTTAAGGTGAAGTTAGCTCAAACGTTTGCTATGAAGGATTTGGGAGAAGCAAAGAAAATCCTTGGCATGAGCATTAAGAGAGACAGGAAAAATCACAGGTTGATATTGTCTCAAGAAGATTATGTGGACAAGGTGTTGAAACGGTTCAATATGCAGGATGCTAAACCGGTAAGCACAC
Organism: Torreya grandis; assembly: GCA_037957365.1. Taxonomy (NCBI): domain Eukaryota; kingdom Viridiplantae; phylum Streptophyta; class Pinopsida; order Cupressales; family Taxaceae; genus Torreya; species Torreya grandis. The sequence continues at coordinate 1,035,872 of JARHVA010003868.1, read as the reverse complement.
CTTTGGCTGGACATTTTAAGTTGAGTAAAGAACAATGTCCTAATTCATATGATGAGGTAGAGTACATGAGTAAGGTTCCATATTCGTCCGCAGTTGGGAGTTTGATGTATGCAATGGTGTGTACTAGACCGGATATTGCCCAAGCAGTGGGAGTTGTAAGTATATGGCCAATCCAGGTAAGGAACATTGGAAAGCAGTTCAGTGGATCCTTAGATATCTGAAAGGAACCAACAGTAGGCACTTGTGCTATGGAGGTTCAGATACTTCTCTACATGGCTATGTAGATTCAGATATGGCAGGTGATTTGGATGGCAAGAGGAGCACTACAGGTTATGTATTTACTGTAGGTGGAACGGCGGTTAGCTGGATATCTAAGTTGCAGAAGGTTGTTGCCTTGTCAACTACAGAAGCAGAGTATATTGCAGCCACAAAAGCTAGCAAGGAAATGATATGGATGACACGGTTCATGGATGAGCTTGGTAGGAAGCATGAGAGTTGTAGATTGTATAGTGACAGTCAGAGTGCAATCCATTTGGCTAATAATTCTACCTTTCATTCAAGAACAAAGCACATATAGCTAAGGTATCACTTCATACGATAGGTATTGGAAGATGGTGAGTTGAAGCTGGAGAAAATCCATACAGATAGGAATCCTGCTGATATGTTAACAAAGCCGGTTACAAAGGAGAAGTTGAATCTTCATTCAACTTCTATTGGTCTTCATGATTGAGTTGAAGATGGTGGAGCTAGAAGATGTTGCTGTACAGGTACTGGTGCAGCTGTTTATCTCCAAGTGGGAGATTGTTAGGGTGTGGAGCTAAAAACTTCACCAAGGAGCATTCATTATCAGGTTCGGGTCTACACAGACACCGGCGTCAGTCAGGAGTGACTGACATCGGTCACAGGCAGTTGTAGAGTCATCAACGTCGATAGAGAATAGACCGACGGCGGTCATAGACAAGCAGCAGGAACCGACGTCGGTTACCTGGGTGTCCAAAAAGCTATTTCCATGGACAGAAGCGAGTGTTTGCATGATAAGTTTGAGTTGGAGACTCAAGCTTGCATCTCTATTATTAGCATTACTATTTTTAGAGCCCTTGTTTAAGTGGTTTAACTATTTGTTGGAAGTACATGCTCAAGTCTCCTAATTCTATATGAAGAATTAGATCTTCCTAGCTTAGTAGTTAAATTGTAGAGAGTGAATTATTGTAATTCATTGTGTGTGAAGAACAGTACAGAATTGAATCAATCCAGGCTTGTTGGAGTTGATTTTTCTTGAGAGAGATAGCTCTTGAGGAATAGAGATCTATTGAGAGATCTATACATCTAGGAGAGGTGTGGAAGAAAGAAGCTTTCTTCAATTGTATTCCTTTTGTAAAGATTTTGTTAATACAAGTTTTCAGGGTGTTTTCTTGTATCTCTTATTCTTGCTATTATCATTCTAATTACTTGTCAATCTGATTTAATTCTGCGTTTATTGCTGTCACAATTGTAATCTATTGTTGGTTTGATCCCCCAACAATGGAGAGATATGTAGGATCAATGAATCTATATCAAAGCAAGCTCTTTAGACTTATGTGCAACCATGAAAGCTCAATTCAGGAACTAAGAGGAATAGTGACTACCAGATGTGAAAAGTGATGTCTAAGAAAGTAATAAATGATTGAAAATAATGAATACCAGTGTTTAGAAGATATTTAACAACTAAAAAATGTCTATGACTATCATATATTATGTTTTGAATCTCCTAATTTAGTTTCAAATGCTTGAGATATGATATATGATGAAGGAAATTTCACAAAAGCTAGTGGAAGAATCTTGACACCATTTTGGAGAGTTTGTCATGGTTTATATAGACATTTATCTTGGGAGGCATTCATGGTTTTTTTCATACTCTAATCCCTTAAAATTTAATTGGTTATCTATTGGACATGTGTTTGAGTGACCTTTGGACTTAATTCTTTCATACTCTTTCTAAAATTATATAAATAATTACCATTTTGGCTTTTGTAAGATTGAACACACCATGTATGGAAGCCCTACTAGTTTTGACATTGTACTTTGCATTAGAATAATAAATGAAATATGGTTTGAGTTCATATCTCATCTTGTAAAGTATGTGAAGAGATGTATAGTGAATGGTTAAGAAATTCATTTATCCTTTTTTTCTCTTAATACTTTCATGTTTGATGCAAGTGATTCTAGCCTATCAAGCCATATGAAGTGATGTTAAGTGTATGGTTATGTTATTAAGTGTATAATGATCCTTAGTATCTACAAATAATCTATGGTTTAATTTTTATTGAATAGTCTTCATGTATGTCACCTCCATATTGAAACACTAATGCTAGTGCATTTTAGGACTCTTAGACTAGTGGTGTATGCCTTGTCTCTTTATGATAGAGTATGATAGTATTGTGGAAAGCATCTTAGTGTATCACCTTTCTAGGATAGGTTTATTTCATGCAATTTCTAACCCTTTTTCCCCACAAACAAGTATTATACAAGTGATAAGATTTGAAAGATACATTTAGAAAGCTAGCCCTTCAATCTAGAGGCTCACTTCCACTATAAGTACACCCACATACTTGTAAGTTTTCCCATATTACCTAAATATAGAAGATCCTTTAACACCCTTTTCTAGGGTTATATATTTGGTGAAAACACAAAGTTTTCACCAAAATTACAAGGGGATCAAACTTCATAACATATTTCATTTTGGTGCTATAAAAATGAAATCTCACTTTCAATAAATACAAATAAGAGTTTTCATTTTCATGTTTCTTTGTTAAGTGTTTGTTTAGAAAGATTAATGTTTCATGTATGCTCTCCCCCCATCCCCTTTAGGGAACTTGGGTGATCAAAAAATTTACTCTTTGCATTTTTTATTTGGTCTAAACCATGGAAGGAAAGCCACTAAGGCCCTCCCTAAAATCTATATGATTTGGATGACCCCAAAACAACCCTAAATTTCTTTCAATTTCTTTATTTCATGTATTTTGGCTTGTGGGTGGGAGTTCATCACCTCCCCATGAGTTCTCTAGGGATTAATTGACCTATGAATTCATCTCCTAGTATTGTTTCAACCCCACTCCATGGTGGGGTATATAAATTAAGGGTGACCTACTGTGATGCTTATTTTGAGAGGTTAAAACAAGCTTTATTAGTGTTACTTAGCCTCAAAATGTATGATCAACTTACACATCAAATTACACTAAGAAATTGATAATGTAGTGATTATGAAAATTACAAGTGTTGATCATGGTTATTGATGTTAGGTTGTCATTGATGTTAAAGACAACATGAGATACTAGTTCATGAATGACAAAGAAGTTGTTTTTGATATCTTGGAGAGTATATGGCATATGTAAGGATAAAGAAGAGGTTGTGAGGCACCTATATATTTTTTAGTGAAGTTATGGAGTGTCATTTGATTATTTGGAAAGAGAAACATGCATTTTATAGTTTAAGATAAGCCAGATTATCATTGCATGTCATGAAGATATGAATGATCCATCAAGTTTATGTATTTAATATAGGTACTTAGAAGGTCAATAGTAGTCAAAGGTTTTTATGAGGATGTTGTCTATAATGCCAAGAAGGTAACTTGAATATTTAGAGTCTTAAAGTGGTTTTTATCTTGAGATATAAATATTCAAAGTTGATATAGCATATTATGATGGACTAGAGACCATCAAGTTTAACTACGTTGAAGTCTAGGGTCAAATAGTCTAGATAGATCAATGGTGAGAGTTTAATCGGATGATGAAGATCTATGTTGAGAATGAAATCTATTAGATAGAGATCAACATGAGTGTATGATAATGTATTTAGAGATAAATTTTGAAAACTAAGTTAATAATTCAAAGGATGATTATATTTTATGCATAACTACCAAGTGGTGTAAGCATGTTGACTAAATGGTATAGGGTATGCAGAAGGTGTGCAGAGTTACTAAGTGGCATGACCATGGTAACACATATATAAGATCAACAATGAGAAATAAAAGGTAAATACAAGGATACTCTTGAGGATATTAACATATCACATTTATTTAAAGTTTTCAAGGAGCATGATATGATGTCAAAGTGTCTGATGTTTAACATTAACATAGTGATTGTTGAACTTTGAATATTCAAATTAATGAGGGAAAACTAGTCTATAGTTTTTGAGTTATATATTCTGATCCATGAAAAAATTATTGATGTAGTAAAAATAAAATTTTTAAAGGAATTAAAGGTACATCCATATAATCTATTTATAAGGTTTGAATATTTGTACAATATATTTTATTAAGCTCCAAAGTTGACTATGTGTTTGACCATATTCTGCAAGTAACCTGAGAAAGACAATTGAGTTGTTCATGATCATATTTTGATGTTTCAAGATAAAAATAAATATTTTAAAGTGAATTATACTCCATTAAGTCTTTTTTTTGGATTTTATAGGTTTGAAAAATCCATCTTCAATATGAAAAAGGCTTAGAAGTTGATTGTGTTTGTTGAATGCAGTGACAGTTTGAGTGATGATTTTGTAGAGGTAAGTTGAAGGTGTTCTAAGTAGAGTTAAGGGGAAAAATGAGTATGTATATGATATATAAGTATTTAAGGCTTATGATAATTAATTTTTTGTCATATTTTTACCCTTATCATATATGAAGAGTCAAAATAGTATGACTATATATGACTAGTCTGAGTGGTCATTCTGAGAGTTGATTTGAGTACTTAGAGCCTATGTTTAAGTGTCTAAGTCACATGGAAGTGTTTTATATGTATTTAAGGATTGAAACATGTGATATAATCATATGGATATGTGAAATACTTGAGTGTTTGCTTTAAAATTTTGAGACTATGTTTTTTGTGTATAAAGACCTGAAGAACAATGAAACCTAATTGATAGGTTCAAGTATTGAGTTGGTGTTCAAATGGCATGAACCCATGAGGGAGTGATAAAGGGTATATTATAGATATTTTTTATGTGTTTTAATCATTGTTAATGGATGAAGGTGGTAAAATTAGTATCACATGTAACATGTGAGTATGAAGGCCTAATTATTTTAGGTATCACCAAGACCTATTGATGGTTTGGGGATAATAAGGTAATGAATGACTTATGAAGAGTGTCTTTCTCACATGTAACATGTGTATGGACATATTTTAAGTGTGGTTTAAATATTTAAATAATCTTGGCCAACAAATATGGGTTAAAATAAGAGAGTGGTATAGGTACAATGTCTAATTAGACTAGTTGTACTTTTTGTGATTTGTGTGGATTCAAGTGAAGAAGAGAACCTTTATAAGAGAAGCTATAGGTTAGTTAGAACCATAAAATTTTGAAAAATATAAAACATGTTTATCTAATCAATTTTATGCAAGATGACACATAGGTCATTAGACCTAATGAGCCTAGAAGAGGCAGTTTGAGCAAGTTTGCCCTAGAGGTAGCTTAAGAGAGATTGGAGGTGAATACTGCAGATAAAGGTGAACATCATCATATGAAGAGTAGAAACATGTGTTCAAGGTGATATATTTAGGTATCTAAGTGGGTGTTTGTTTTCCTAGGGGGTTAGTTCCTCCTTACAAGGTAAAGCTTATTAAAGGTTTAGTTATTATGGGTGCTCAGCTAGACAAGGGTAGTAGCTCCTTGTGGGATTGGTGTCTCACTAAACTAAGGGATGGGTGTTATTTGATCAGTGGGTATTGGTATAAATTTTGGATTCTTTTTATAGGAATATAGTCCATATTATAAGGTTTAGTGGTTTTTATCCCCTAAGATAGTTTCCCACATATATGATGTGTTCATGTCATGTATGTTATTATGTATGCTTTGGATGTATGTGATTTCATGTTTATGTTTTTTGATCAAGTTGATGTATGTTGGATTTAATAGTTGGGAATTGAATTGGATTATCTTGCATCACTGATTCACCCCCTCTTAGTGATTGTACCTCTAACAACAAGACTTTTTCATAAAAATTTAGTTGATGTGGATCCAAATGATGTGATACACCCTAATATTTGTCAAACATATGGTACCATTTATAAATGATAAAAAAAATGATATTTTAGATAACTCCACTTACCATGGACATACTATTAATGCAGGGCAAGTAGATTGAAGTTTCATGCTATCATACAAACTCTTGAGAGAAGAGGGGGCCTAAAAACCCTAATTTTCATGTACTTTTACTCTTTGGATTAACTTAAAAACCTCTCAAGAGAAAGTATATATCTTAAATTTGATAATACAATGCAACCTTGTTATTTTTATGATTTAGGATATTACACTTAGGTGTTTTTGTTATTTGTCCTTTTTACTTTCATGGTGTTGAGTCAAAAATATTTGTTTATCATACCATGTCTAAAAATGAGTCTTGTTTACAAATCAATCCTTTGTTTGAAAAGATGTTATCCAATCCATTTGACATCACACCTTTGCCTTAGCCATTTTTCAAAATTTTATGTGTGTCACTTGTTTGAAATGGGTATCATTATGCTACCTAATTCATTCCAAATCTTGTGCCTTATAAATATTTGAAACAATTCATTTGTCATACCTTTAGCATATGATAACATCATTACATTGCTCAAAATATTTCAAATACTTGATCCCTTGTGTCCAAAATTGCAAAAATAGAACCATGTGTGCTTCTTCTATATGTGCCTAGTGTCATCATGATGTTTGATCTTGTCTAGCTTGTTGCTTATTTGAGTAACCTAGTCTTCTAACTCAATTTCAAAGTTAGCCTTAAAATTTTCAAATTTAAACATTGATTGATTTATTCATATGCCTTGCATAATTTTTGAATAGGTGTTCATCCTTCACTTTTGGGTTGTGTAACTTAGACTAGTTTCTTACTTTATTTAAAGACTATCTTTGTGCCTAAATTAGGGGAAGTGGTATATCTTCCATATTCCTAAAGTTCAATGTCTTTTTATAAATTATCAAGTGTATTTTTAAATCTAAATGCCTAATTTATGTCAAAGTGTTTCAAATTTTTTATATTAACTTTCTTCCCTTTTAGACCTCAATTTGTTTAAAGTCTAGATTTTGTGCATTGATCCCAAAAGAACTATAAATTCATGTTTTGAGCCTAACTTTTGTACCTTGTTTTCCAAAAGACCTAGATTAGACTTATTTTAAACCCTTTTATACCTAAGTTTGGCATTTTGATTTTATTTATTTATTTGGCCATTTTTGTAAGACATTTAATGTTAGACATTTGACATTAGAATATTTTATACCAAGTTTAACACTAACCATGTTTGAAATACAACTCCATTTATTATACCAAGTTAGACTAAGTTTAGACCATTTTTATTTCAGACCTTATTTTTAATAGTTTATAGAACTCTAAGCCTATTTTTTTATAAAATGTTAATCATTGAGTTAGATATGTCTCAATACACTCGTAATGGAGATATGTACAATCTAGGTCATGGTAATGTAGTTGGATAAGATGATTTTGTTCAAGATCCCTATGGTGAGAATTTAGTTTGTGAGATGGATCTTTATCCTCTTTACAGTGATGAATCTTGGGCATAGAGTCAAGATATACTAGCCCATTATTTGGTTAACACACATCCCTATTTAGATAAAAACCAAGATCAAACCATGTAATATCTTGCTAGAGTATCATTAGTTATAGAACACGTTCAATAAAAATAATATTATGTTACCATGCCATCAACATATGATCCTAATTTTTTTTATAGTCACTGGATTGAAAATAAGGATGAAGTTTTAGTCAGATATATGTAGGTAGGGGCCAAGTTTCTATTAGAGTTCCCCAATGAAAATTTTCCTAGTCTAATTAGAGTGCCTCTCAACATGCCTTATACCCAAACCATCGAATAAGCCTCTACTATTAATCCTAAGGTGCTCATCTCAATGTCATACCAAGACCCAAATATTATTTTAAAAGGATATATCCTTATTAAAGACCACTTTATATAAATGAAACAAGCATATCAAACCTATTTGAATCTCATATAAAATTTTAATAACATGGCCATGTTAAATGCTCCACTCATAGAGTTATCTCCTTCAATAGTAGTATTAATTAAATTGATAGGTCAAGATAATTTGGGTATAGACCCATTTTTGAAAAGCACTTCAGTTGGTGACATGTACAATTTCACATATATTGAAAAAATGACTAGTGCTTTTACTTAGAATAATGTGCCAAACAAGATGGATAACGTGCAAGTGTCTTTCAATCCAAGCCAAAGTGATTTAAATACATGAAAAACTAGTCCACAATAAATGACTTTAGTTAATACCATGATTGGTTCAAAATATCATGGGTAGGAAATCCTATGTCCCAACCTTATCTAGTTACCTTTAATCCTCAACCAATTACTTCATCAAGCATGCAACCATAGGGATTAAGTAATTAAGTGCCAACTAGTGTCTCATCTCAACAAAAAGTGACAAATGCTAGTGCACCTCAATAGGTGATGACTAACATTCCAAAATAATAGGTACAATATATTCCACTACAAAAATAGAGATTAAATGCTATGTCACCTCAAAAGGGGAAGTAAATGTTCCACCTCATAAGTGTATTTCTATACTCATAGAATAACATACATTTATAACCAAAAATTTTGTCTAATTAACAACATATGTCCATTGATCAAAGAAAAATGTCAAATATCTAACAAGAATATAATTCACAATAGGTTTTTGCATAATAAAGAGGTAAAACTATCCAATAAGTACCAATCAAGTAGTAACTATCTTTTGTTCAACATGTGTTGTAGATCCTTAGTTCATAACAAATTTACCTTCTTCATCTAGGTTTAACTAGTCAAAAACAAGTCCATACTAAACCTCAACAAGCATAATACTTTACTCAGAGCCATATCCTTCCATCATAGCCATAATTGCCTCAAAACTAGGCCTATATACCAAATCCCAACTAGAATATCACACCACAACATGTGCAATTTCAATAATTGAATCCCAATCCATGGATTCATATTCCTAGTCAATTCCCTCATAAAAAAAACATTCCAAAACAAACCATACCTCCATTATACCCTATTATAGGTAATCCACCTTTGACCTCCCATCCTCCACCTTAGGCCAATGTTCCATCTAGTTTCTTATCACAAGAAATGCAATAAATGAAGGATTTAATTTCTACCATTTAAGTATGAAAAAAAACATGTGTTCATACCCATTCAACATTGAGTATCTATAGATACATGTTCTCTAAGGTCAAAACCACCAAAATTTGATAAATATAAGGGTAAAGGAAACCTTAAGGTCCATTTGATATAATTATTTACTGACTCCTAGCCAGTGGATTACATTGACATTTATTTACTCCTTTTGTTTCCATGAAGTCTATCAAGATAATATTTAGAGTGGTTCTTAAAATTTCCAAAGAATTTTGTATCTAATTTTGATGATCTCTCAAATAAATTTGTACAACATTTTTCCTACAATATCAAACACAAGATTTCTTTGGTAGATTTGACTCAGGACAAACACAAATCTAGTGAAATATTTATAAGCTATCTACAGAGATGGAGAGGGCTTGCTAGCCACTTCAACCATAGCTTACCATACAAATAATTAGTCATTATGTTTACTAAAAATTTTTAGAGTGACATATCCTATCACTTGGAGCTTCAGTATGCACATACTTTCAAAGAGATCATCGACAAAGGTTTACTAATTAAAAAGGCCCTTACTAATAAAGGTATTATCAAGTTAAAATATTCAAACCAAATTTAGAACCAAAAACAAGGAACAACCCAAAATTAGAACCAAAACCAAATCCAAGTACAAACATTTACTAAAGCCTAAGATAATAATTATGAAAAATCCAAGAAATTCAACCACAATAAGAATATTATTAGAAATGGAGTAATTGAGTCACATCATACCCAATTGGGGAAATCACCATCTACTTAACCAATGCCACAAATGAAACTTACTACTCATCAACAACCTATTCCATAAGTGTAGCCTTTGTAATAACCTAGACCTACTCAACAAATGCATCAACTATTACCTTTACAAACCCCTCCTCCAAGAATAAATTATCCTACTCATTGAGTCTTTAGTGATCTTAGAGAACCTACTAAAGACATGTTTCACAAGTTAGTCTCAACTAATAGGATTAGTTGGCTAATTCTAAATTATTATCCTGAGGGTATTCCATATCCAAACTAGTATAAAGAGAATGAGTTATGTGTATACCACTGTGTTCATGGACATAATCTATGCCATTATTTGTATATCACACACCTAACTGAAAATATGTTAGAAAATGAGGAGATTACATTGGATGTTAGAGCATTTACATACAATTAGGAACTAGCTATCTATCAAAACCCTTTTCCACAACATAACAATAACAATCAACAATACCAATAACAAAGTCTAGAATAACAAAAATAATAATTTTAGTATTAAAAAAAACATCAACATAATAGGATGAACCAAGGATAGAATGATCCCAACAACCAACAGACTTACCACATAGTTGCACATGAACACACTAAAGTTGTATGTTAGATTATAGTAGGTCACATTTCTAACATGACCATTAATCCTAGACCAAGTTCTAACATAATAGGACCATTACTAAATAATTCTAGTCAATCCACTTATGCCAATAATCCTCTCTTGGCCTAAGACTACAAACAAGTACAATAAAAACTAGGGATTACTATTTGGGACCTTATACCAGTAACTCATCATTACCCTATGACCACAATCAAGAGTACCAATAATTGAAACTTATCTTATATATCCCCCCTCCATCATCATTTTCTAGAAACAATCACCCTGTATTTAATCTTGATTATGTAATCAAAACTTAGTGATCAAAGATTACCATTCCCAACCCACAACCCCTACCAACAAATCAATCTAACCACTATCCTGGCTAAGAATAAGCCATATACCATTTTTAAGAAAAATCCATATGATATTATGGAATAATTTAAAAGACACCTACACATATCTCCATTTTGGATTTATTGTACACATATACCATCTATAAGAACATCTTAATAGAATTCCTAGGTCAACCCCAAGCTCTCAATGACATAACCCATAATAAATTCCAAGCTTTGGTTGGACATCTAGCCTCAATCCAATACTTAACCTTTAACCAAAGTGATATGTTGTTCCTTGGCCTTCTATATAACAATCCATTGTATATTTAAGTTGTCATAACATGGAAAAAAGTTAAATGAGTCCTCATAGACAATGGAATAGGTCTAAATATTGTGTCTCCAAAGCTCATCAAACATCTCTAACATACTATAAACAAAAAAATTCACTATCAAGGCCTATAATAATGAAGAGTGAGAATCACAAGGTATTATAAACTAACCATTAATCATTAGGTCCTTAACCCAAGATACATTTTCCATGTGTTATACCTTGACCTATTAAAAGCGTATCATGGAGGTCACAATTAATGTATATTTGCATCCCTATAAACATTCCAAACATTTGGAGGTAGACTACGAAAGCTATAACTACTACTCTAGCCTATATCTTCTTCCCAAAAAGGATAAAGGTAAATAAATACTTATTTAGTTACTAGAGGCTAATTACATAGATACATGTAACCTTGATTCATCTTCACATATGCCTCTACTTAAAATATCTAATCATTTTACCATCTCAGCCAATGGCCCAAGAGAGTATTTGACCCATGACACATTTCACATTGCTAAGCTTCCTCAGAACCCCAAGTCCTCTACAAGACCTAAATCCAATCCACCTTACATGGAATGGAAATGAAAGGGAAAGGGTACAATTCATTATCCATCTCCTATCATTTTTACACCAACCACTAGTCAAGAATAGGAACCACTTGCCAATGTTCAATCTTGGTTGTATAATGATAAATTAGTTAATTATTATATAAATGCCAAATACCTCATTCCTAATAAGATCATGGAGAATCAAGTATATGAAGGAATAATCCTTAGGATAAATCAACAAGGAATTCTTGAGCCAATTTCTATAACTCAGCACAACATAGACACCTAAAAATATCCCCTTGAATGTTTTTAGTATCACATCACCTTGGACCTATTCTCAGCCATTAGTTATCTATCTAGATATTTATCTCACCCTTAAGTACCCTTTACACCTAGCCACCAAATATTTTAATGTGATCTCATTGACTCTTTTTAACCCTTTTTACACCAAATGATCGATCATCGATGATTGCTCTAATCATTGATGGTTACCCTAACCATCAATGGTTAGGTCTCCACCCCTATAACACAAAAATCATCTAGCTATGGATGAGATTACATGAGCAAAATAGAAAATTTCCCATTCACATCTCACAAATTTATTTCTTCTAAAATGGGCATCTTTATCCTCCCAACTTAGCAACTTTCCCTCAAAGCTTCCTTCCACACTTAATAAGATTTTTGTATAAATGCAAGGCTCTTGGGAGAGTTATGGATCTTGAATTCACATATCCAAGCTCTTTTATTTTATTTGCTTTCTTTATGTCAATATTTAGGGTGAAAAACCTAAAAACCATGGTAAAAAAGTGAAAGGCCAACCATTTGTCCTTATTCATGAGTTTGTCAATTTGTTGTTTATCCTATATAAGTGTTGGTATATGAAAGTGTTGATGGGTGCAAAAAAGTGCATGATGTACTAGTGATTGAGTGGGGTCAAAATGGATATAGGAGGTGCTCATGGCTAAGCAATTGAGAACAAATTATGATAGTGCCATAGGTCACAAAATGAGGTAGGTCTTGTTCTTGAATTGATAAAAATGGTAAAAATTAAAAAATATAATAGATAAAGTGGGTGTAAACTCATGCTAATGTTTAAAAAGTTATAATTAAGTGTGCCCTAAGGTTTAGTTTATGTTAGGGTTTCAGAGGATGTATAATGAGGTAGATGGATATGGTAAGAACTAAGAGTGTTCAAGTGTATATAAAGGTGTAGAGAGAGTATAAAAATGGTGGTAGGAGATGTAGGGTAGCTTAGGGTAGCTAAGTTAAGAGTGGAGAGGAGGTTGGGGGGTTGAGGATCACTAATGATGGACACTAAAAGTGATCATTGATGGTTGAATCGATCAGTGATGGTCAACCCCAATGGTAAAAATACCCCAAAGAGACCATTGATGATTGGGAGATATATTAACGGTTGAACAAGTTAGTTTGGGTTTTGTTTTCATGTTTTAATCTTTTGGTGTTTGATTTGGTAGTGTTATTCTAGTGGTTTTAAATAACATGTTTTAGTAACGTGTAGGATAGTTTATAAATTTAAAGTTTTAATATTTATTATGTTGATAAAATGTTGGTAGGTTTTTAAATATCTAAGTAGAAATTGATGATGTGTAGGATGGATGTGAGAAGAGTGAGAAATACCAAGTGTGTGAGGTATTGGTAGTCTAGGAAGGGTTGATAGTGTTAGTAGAGATTCTAGTGTTTAATATTCATTATGTTTATAGGGATAAATTACCACCTAATTCTTGATATAATTGTTTTGTAGGTACAAGAGTAAAACTAGCTACAAGATCAAGTGCTTGAGATCTTTGTAGAGGTGAGGAATGTCATGTTAGTAGATGACTAGAAACACATAGAGATAGTGGGTTTTGAAGTGATTTGACATTACTATCACCTCTTGAGAGATGTCAAGATGATATTCACCCTCATTTAGAGATGGGATCTAATAACTAACACCTTTTGGTTATCAACAGGGGAGATGAACATCTTATTAGTGGATGTGCACCAGATTACACATCTACCTATTTGAGGTGATCCCATCTAGCATATTTAGGGTGATGAGATTAATGAGTGTATGGATATTTTTTATGGAGATGATAGAGGTGATGCATAATTCCATTTTAGAGGGTTCAATATTAGGCCACTATATCGAGAGCCCTAGGGGATAAATTTTTTTGACTATATTGCAGTTAGCAGTTACTTATTATGTATTATTGGATTTAGTTAGATGTAGATTCCCTAGTGTTTTATTAGGGGTGTTGGTTGAGTTATTTCTAGGTGAAGTTGTGTATGGATGGGCACAAGTATTATTGGTACAAATTTATAGAGATTTGTGTGGGTTGAGGGTACATAGGTGTTATGGCATTACCATGGGATTTGTATTACACTACTAGGCTTATGAGCATATACAAGTGTTGAGACCCTTGGGTCTTCCTATAGATGGATTTAAATTTATAGAATATATGGTTACATTATACCGATGGAAGAGATATGGGGCCATGACAAGTGATGGTGGTGGTTCATGGGATATTGATTAGTTTTGAGGATCCTTAGAGAGATTAGAACCTAGTGATGTAGTGTCAAGGCCATATAAAACATGGATAATGTGGGTTGGATATAGGTTCCACACTCTATCATTATAGATATAGAGATGGGCCTATGGGAGGAATGATGGAGAGATATATTTCATCCCTTTTGTGCATGTGCAATGGGAGTTTGGGATGGTACAAGGTATCCCTCTTGATTCAATGTGATATAAGAGGGAGGATGCAAAGTTTTATTTTCCAGAGCCATAACCATAGGAGGAGGATTTTGATCATGAAGAGTTGTGACTAAGGGATGGAGATGATGCATTTTGTATAGGTTATTACTCTACTTAATTTTAGGGGAGGTACACAATCATGGATTTTTATTTGGGAGATGGGGAACAATAGCTGATGGATGTTGATCTAGGATAGGGAGACCCACAGATAGTAGTGGCCTTAGAAGTAGCTCAAGCCTAGATCACTACTTTACCTGGGAAGATTACCACACTTTAGGGATAGGTTACCACACTTTAGGGCTAGTTAGGTGGATTTATTATATAGAGAGACTAGGTAGAAGCATAGGTTACTATCTTATAGGGTTAGGTGGCCACTTTGTAGGGTCAGGTGGCTAATTTATAGGGTAAACTTATGTTGGTGATAGGATAGCATGATCAGGAAAGGACCTTGCTTGGTTTGGTGACCTAGGAGAGGGACTCTCTATGATGACCCAGTGGAGTAGCTATGGCACCCCTAAAATTCATGACATAGGCCAGATACCTAGAAACCATTCAGGAGCTACACTATTATGAGGGTATTGTGCTAGTATAGTATCCTAATGAGTAGATATGGGGGGAGTATCATGCTATCTTAGATGGTGGGGTGACACTTGCATCACCTAGTCAATGGGCTTTGGCAGTGGATTAGCTGATAGGGACACCACTTGGGATAGGTAGAGGTACAAGGGTAGGTACTAGTGGTTTTGGTTCATGTGCTATAGGATCATGAGTAAAAATATTATATGATGTTTGTTTTTGATATTTTGACACTAGCCTACATGTTGAGATGTATTTATGAGTGATAGATATGTACATTTGTTGATACATGTAAACTTACATATATATTATGGATATAAATGTGTTTTGAGATGAGTTGATGTTGTTCATGCTTTATGAATGCTTATGATAGGAGATCTATAATGTTGACAATTATTTTGGATAGTTTAGATGATGTTTATATTGTGATGTGAAACCTTAAATATGAAATTATTTTATGGATTATATTAGGCATGATGTGATTTTCATATGATGTTTATTATTTTGATGAGAATTTTGTATTTTTTGTTTTGATAGTATGGTTCATGGATTTATTGTGGATGATTAACACATGATGTTAAAAATATATAATAAAGATGTGATGTTTGGTTAATGATATGAGGTTATGATTGTGTCATGTATAAGGGTAGTATTGATGCACATATGCTTGGATAAGATGAGCATAATGCCTTTTTCTAGTGAGTTTTTAAAAATAAGAATCCAGAAAATGGATCAACTTAGTGATTAGAAAACCCATCAAATGTGTCACAGTTCATGTTTCATTAAGAAGACTGGTATACCGATTACTTCATTCCAAGTAAGCTCATAATCCTTTAGATTCATTTTTAGGTAACATGTAGGGATTTGAATTTATGGGTAAAGGGAAATGGATTTTGTGGGCTATAAGATGATCAATTTTTCCATAGGTGACCAAAGATCCCTGATAGACAAGTCCATGGAATTAGTATGCTATATAATGATGTGTAGAATAATCAATATGAGAAGTTTACTTGTGTTTTAAAATTCAATTGCAACTTGATTGATTAATAGGTAAATTGATCGATGTAAGAAGTCTAAAATGAACATGTATATAAGAGGTAATTTTTTCCTATTAGTTTTAGATTTTGCTTTATTGGTTTATCATTTTTTGAAACCAATCAATGTGGGAAGCTTCAAATGAATATTTATTGTAGCCATCCTTTGAGGAAGTGGTCTAAGGTTTGTTTTAACATAGCCATCCTTCAAGGGAGTAATCTATTTTAAGAAACTTTTGATTTGATGTGGTAGTTATTCTTTAACGAGTAGTCTACTATGTATTTTGAAGTATGGAGGTGTAGTGTAATTTAAGCATGGACAAGTCTATTTAGGTTTGAAAGGTCTACCCATGTACAAGTAGGATCTAGACACATTAGTTGTAGGGGAAGGGGTTTTGAGAAACAAATGATCATGGGATTATATCTATTAAAAGATGGAAAGTATCCATGAGAACTAATGCTATGGGTAGGGATGGGGTACCCTTATTTAAGATTAGGTTTTTATATTGACAGATAAATCATATGGTTCTATATAATTAATTGATCTCAAAATGATGGAAGGTAAGGCTAATGCACTTAGGGAAAAGCTTAAGTGAGACATGGAAGTGTGGTGAACCTTCTTTTAACAATGAAAAAGATGTAAATGTGATGCATTGATAGGTTTAGGTTCTAGCCTACCCTTGAGAGAGGATAAGTGATAAGCACTTGATCCATATTTATGGGTTATACTGTAAGGTCCTAACCAATTAAAAGCAAACTTACCTTTTTTGGCCTTTTCCATGTTAGTGACATGTTGGTTTTCTTTGAGGACAATGTATCTAATGTTGAATTCTCATTTTTTTAAATGTTTTTTGTAATTTCACTTGATATGATTTTGATAAATGTGAAGATGATTAAGGGTAACAAGGTGATGTTCATCAAGAATTTATAAGTGTGATAAATGTTTTGGATGATAGTCACTATTAGAAAGAATCTCATGTAAGTATATGTGGAGAGATGAGATTTAGACTTAATGAAGTAGTATGGCCTCAGCTCCAAAGACTAGAGAAAAAGGTGTAGTACGTAGTTTGGATAATATTGTGGTAGGCCCATAAAAAAATGGGATATGAAGGTACCAATCCTTGCCTGAAGCATTGACAACCTTGGTGAGCATTTTGATGAAGGTATTGTTAGAAGCTTCAGCCTATCAATTATCTTGTAGATGATAAGGTGAAGAAAAAAATTAGGTCAATACCAAAAGAATTGCAAAGCACCTAGACCTTCTTATTCTTAAAGGACTTGCCATTATCAATGATGAATTTGTGAGGAACACCAAAGTAATAAATAATATGGTGGTTGATAAAATCAATGATGTTATTAGCTTTGGTTGAGATTAGTAGAATAGCTTCAACCCATTTCGTAAAATATTCCATGGTAGTAATGATATATTGATGTCATTGTGAGGAATGCAGATTGATTTCTATAATAAGATCAAGACCCCATTATGAAAAGGGCCAATATTTAGTTAATACCTGAAGACCATGAGGAGGTGCATGATGAAATTTAGTATGTTATTGACATTTGATGCATTTCTTGACATATTCACAACAAACCTTATTGAGTGTGGGCCAATAATAACCTAGATGAAGGATACATTTGGTAACAACTAGACTTTTGAAGTGTCCCCCATAAATGCCATCATGTGCTTCCTTAATGGCACCAGAAGCCTTAAGGATGTGAAGGCATAGAAGGAGAATGCCATCAAAGCCTTGTTTGTAAAGAATGTCCCATAGTATTATGTAGCAAGAATATCTTGAAAGATCAGGTGGAAGGACACAAACATTAAGGTAGTCAAATATTTTGTCATACTAAATGTCTAAATGTGATGTTTCCACTTGGGAAATGGTAGGAAGATCGAGACTAAGGTAAGATGGGGTGTAAAAATGGTGTATAGTGACAAATAGTTTAGATTCAATAGGTTGAAATGGAATTTGGGATGTAAGGGAAGCCATTGTGTCTACAAAATTGTTTATAGAGAGAGGGACTGATTGGATGGTATAATGGTTAAATAATGCTAATATTTTGTCAGCAAGTTATTTATATTTTAGAAGAACATCATTTTTGCATTAATAAGCTTATGTGACTTAGATGATAATAAGTTGATAATCTCCAAAGATGCATATAGTTTTTATTCCTAAAGCTAGGGTAGTTTAGAGACCTATGCTCAAGGCCTCAGATTCAACTATATTATTGGTGCATTTGAAATTGAGTTTGAAATAAAGAGGGAGAGGTTATCCATTAACGGGAATGAGGACTATGCCAACACCCCCACCATTTTGACATTTGGATCTATCAAAATACATTATCATTTGATAGGTGGGTTCTTATGAAGAAAGAGTAGCTATAGACTCATCTAGAAAGGAAAAAAGAGGAGTTTGATTATCAGGGAGAGGGGTTTTAGCTAATTGGTCTATAATGACCTATAATTTAGTGGACTTTTGTGAAAGAAACTCAATATGAAACTCAAATAAAATCATGAGCAACTTAGCCATACATTGGTTATGATATGGCTTAGAGTGCATATACTTGAGGGAGTCAGTGTTGGTAAGGACATAAGTTTTGTGGTTATGAAGATAGTGATGAAGTTTAGAGGTGAAAAAAACTAAGGCAATGTAGAGTTTTTCTAGATGGGTGTATTGGGTTTCATAGTCAATGAGGGTGCGACTGATGTAATAAATAGCCTACTCCTTATGTTGTTCATTATGATGATTGATCATGGCTCCTAAGTAATGATCAGTGGCATATATGTATAAATGAAAGGGTTGATATTCCTTTGGGGGAATAAGGATAGGTGGAGAAAGAAGATACTCCTTAGTCCATTTAAATTAGGTATTTTTTTTTAAGAGGTGGTTAAAGGGTTGATAGTGATTGAATAACTGGGAGATAAAATGGTGGATTGACTAAAGTTTTCCTTGTAGGTTATGAAGTTATTTTAAGTTAGTAGGAGGAATTTCTAGAATGGCTCTAAATTTTTTAGGGTCTATTTCTATTCCATGAATGGAAATAATGAAGCCTATAATTTTTCCTAATAAGACCCTAAAGATGCATTTCGTTGAATTGAGCCTGACATGATAATGGATAAGTCATTCAAAGATGATGGCTAAAAAGGTGAGGTGATCCTGACGATGTTTGGATTTTTTGAGTAAATCATTAACATAGTATTTAATTATTATATGAATGAGGTCATGAAAAATGTAGGTCATGGCTTGTTGATATGTGGCTCCTACATTCTTTAAGCCAAAAGGCATGACGTGATAGTAAAAATTTCCCCATGGGGTAATAAAAGAAGTCTTATGTTGATCTTGGGGAGCAATCAAGATTTAGTTATATCCTAAAAATATGTCTGTTAGGGATAACATTTCATGGACAATGGTAAGATTAACAAGTTCATTGATGTTAGGTAGGGTAAAGTTATCTTTGGGATATGCAAGGTTAAGATCCTAGAAATCCACACAAAGGTGGAGTCCCCTAATGGGTTTGGTGATAGGAACAATGTTAGAGACCCATTGTGGATAGTCAATGGGTTGAATGAAATTAATAGATAGAAGGCATTTAAGTTCTTATTTTACAAGAAGAGCTATATGGGGATGGATTCAATGAATTTTTTTCTAGACTAGCTTAACCTAAAGATGGGTGACAATGTTATGAAGGGCAATGGATGGGTTAATACCAAGCATATCCTCATAAGACTAAGCAAATGCTATACTATGATCACGAAGGAATGTTGCATAGTTTCTATGTTCTATAAAAGTTAAGGATTGGCCAATTTTGATAATATGAGGGTTCTCTTGAGTACCCAAATTAACATTTATGGTTGATTAATTTAGCATTGTTTGGTTTTTAGGAGGGAGGGCTTTCTGAAGAGAGGAATCCTCCACACCCAAATAGGTAAGAGTAGATTTGTTATCTTGACATTGGATGGTGTTAATGGTGGGAGAATCATGCATGATCATTTTAGGGTGGATGAGAGGAATCATTTTAGGTTGACCTTCTTGTTGATAAGTCAAGGGACCTAAACTGATAGTGTTGATAAAAAAAAGTTAGGTGGGGTGATGTCATTGTATTTAAATGGAGTTGGTGAGGGTAGAGGTTCCTCAAATTAGAAATGTGAGGTTGATAAGGTATAAGTTTCTTGAATGGGAGAGGTGAGGATGGTGGTTCCCCAAATGGGAGAGGTGGAATTAATGAGATTGGTGGTTTTCCAAATGGGAGAGGTGTGATTGGTGAGGTTGGTCTGGGTTGTTTTAGGGGAACATGCCCTAGGCCAAATAACTCACAAAGTTTTTGAGTTTTGATAGCAGGAATTTCATGGGGTCCTTATTCATAGAGTCCAAACCCAAACCCTTTCAATGTGCATCAATGAAGGTATATTTTGGGAAAGGTTGGATTGCTAAGATAAGAAAAGTTGGAAGTGAATGGATAAATACAAGGTATGGTGGTAGGTGCAAGAAGTAGTTTATCAAGTCCCCCATAGACAAAATATATTCTATTGTTGGGAAGGCCAAAGGGGACAAGGGTACCAATATTGGGATCATAAGATGGATCATTCTGAAGGTTCCAAAATTCATGTGGAGAGGGGAAATCATCCAAATCTAAAAATCGACATTTCCCAAGTGTAAGTCATTAGAATGTGGATTATAAGGGGTGATCGATTGGGATTTGAGACGAAGGAATAGTTGAATTGGTGGATGCTTCACCATTATTTAAAATATAAGTGTTGGTGTGTTGGTTTGATGTAGCAGTTTGGCTAGTGGCTGGTTGTGAAGAGGGTAAAGGTGGAATACAGACATCATTGGGCTGATATTATATTACAAGAAGCAAAAGGACTTATATCAGCTTTGATTATAATGACTTGTCCCTCATGTTCAAACTTGATGCATTAGTGAAGGGTAGAAGGGATGTATGCCATGGCATGGATCCAAGGGTGATAAAGTAACACATTTTATTGAAATTTTCCCTCTACAACATAAAATAGTTTAGGAATGGTTTGAGGCCCCAAATGGATGTGGAGAATAATTGTCCCCAAAGTAGTAGCGAAGGTATCATTGAATGATCTAAGAACCTCCAAGATTTTTGACATGATGTTTTTAGGTAGTTAAATTTGTTCATAAGAGTGGGAGGAGATTATATTGATACTCACTCCCCCATCAATCATGACCCTTTTGACATGTGTATGATTGATGGATGTTGTGATAAAAAGAGGGGGATTAAGATTTTTTCTATGATATGATGGGATTTCAGACTCTTGAAAGGTGATGTTGGTAATATGTTGGATAGCTCCAATCAAAGATGCAAGAGGTTAGGGATAATCTAGCTGAACCTCTATGAAGTGCATTACTTCGATTAAAGCTTGATGATGTTGAGGTGAGGTATTAATTAAGTCATAAAGACTCATTTTGATGGGCATTTGGTGAATCTATTCTATCACTAGACATTGCACAAATTAAGTTGAATTAGAAGATGAAGGGGCTCCCAAAATGGATACTTTAACATTGGATGGTTGTAAAGGTGAAGGTGTAGTCTTTGGGGTTTAGTTGGTTGGTTGAGGATTTGAAGGGTAATCCCATGGAATGTTGGCCTTGGATTTACCCTTTAAATTTTGTTGGACTATGTTACCCTTATCCTTGTGTTGGGATTTAAAATAACTTACCATATGAATAATATGGATAATAGGAGTAGTTACTTTCTTTGGTTCCTCTATTTCACTCCTGGTTGGAGTAGAGAAGCAAATGATTGGTAAGAGGATTGGATAGGTGGTAAAAGAGGTAAAGGGCTTCAAGAATGTTCATCCAATAGATCATCCTCCTCTAAAAGGCCATGAATGATATCTTGGAGTGATTTATAGTTCTCTATATCATGCCCAAGGGTTCTATGGTAAAGAAAAATTAGATTAACATTGAACTAAGTTAACTTTTGGTGAGTGGGTTCAAAAGGATTGATGGGGGGTAAGTTAATGGTAAAATCTTGAAGGAGCCTTTGTAATATAGTTTTATAAACCTTTGATAAGGATTTTGGAGATGGTGGAGTTTGGGTTTTTGGTTTAAGTTCCTTGTTGGGTAAGGGATTTTTAACAAGAGGTATGGTTGGTGGGGTAAGCTTGGCTAGAGGTTTTGAATGAATTAGCTTAGTTATAACTGGCTTAGGAATTATGGGTCTAGATGATGAGGGTTTAATAGATGGGAAGGTGGATGGGGAAAGTTTGGATAGGAATGATGATGAACTAGGATATGGGTTTGTTATAAGTAGAGAAAGGGGAGATGGTTTTTTGGAGTAAGATTAGGTTATGGGAATGGTGGAAGGATGTGACTCTAAAATAAAAGGTAAAGCTGAAGGAGTTGGTATGGTTCTTCCTCAAAACTAAGGTCTAGGCAATCCTTCCTTCTTAATGGGATTAATTCGATTAGGTTTTATTTGGATTGGTGTGGTTAGATCTAGTCTCAAAGGAGGGTGAGTAGGATTTGGCATGGGAGGGATCCCCAAGGTCTTCATTGGCTTGGTAAAAGAAGCATAGAGTGATTTAGAAATTTTAGATAGGGGTAATTGAGGTGGTTATTTGTTAAATTTAGGAGGAGTAGTTGGTGGAGTTTTAACAATAGGTTTGAGAGTAGATTCTAGTGAAGTAGAAGGTTCAGTCTTATTTTGATATGGGAATCCAAGATGATGCCAAAAGGTCACTCTATCAAAGTTAGGTTGGGAGGTGAATTCCAAACTTTGAACTAGCTAGGAGAAAGGTTTATAAATAAGAATTATTATATAATCATTAGTTTCAAAGTTTAAAACTTTTGGGGATGAAGGAGTGGTATTAGTATTGTTATCCTTGGTGGAAGGTTCCAAAGGTAATGGTTGGGTAGATAGGGGTATTATCTATTGAGAAATGGCTTTCAAGGAAGATACGGATGATTCTAAAATTGGTGTGGTAAGGCTAATGGTTTCAAGCAAAAGGGTTGGTTTAGCTTCCTCCTCAGTTCAGTTATCCAAAGGGATAAGTGGTTTTTTGAGTTGGATTGGAGGAGTGAATGAAATGGTCGATGGAGTGACCATATCCTTGGGTGTTTCCACCATAGGAGGGGTGGTGAAACAATGGTTTCATCTAATAAAGTGGAAGAGATAGTTACTTCCTTAGTTTGGGCATTTTAAATAATTGGTGGCATGTGGTTTTCCTTGATTTGGGTGATAGGGGTAACAACTTCGTCAATGGTGGGTACATTACTAATGATATTGATTACATGTGCCTCATGTGAATTGTAGGATTTGAGTTAGTTTTCATGGTGTTGGGTGGAAGGTGGATGGTTTGTAAATGGTTTTAAAAAAATATCAAGGGATTGGTTTGAAGGAGCATTAGGATTGTCAAACACAAAATCCCCTTTATCAATTAGGTCTTGAACAATGCATTTAAAAGTATTGCATCTATTGGTATCATGTCATACAACCTATTGATAGTCACAATGATCATTGTCATTATACCACTTGAAAATGGGGTGAAAAGTATCAAATTGTTGAAGGGGTTTGATGGGTGGAAGTTGGATTAGATTAGATTTAAGTAGTTTTTCCAACACCAATGTAAAGGATTCCGCAATCGAGGTAAATGGTTTTGAAGGAACCTAGTTTTAGGTATAGTTTTGGCCATTTTAAGGATTTTTGGTTCAAGGTGTTTGGTTGATGGTTAGAGGAGGTGAGGTTTTAATAATGACTGAATGTGCTGATGATTTCACTTTAGAATTTGTTGGGTTCATGGTTTTGGTGGAGGATGACTTAGTGGATTTGAAAACTAGCATTTTTATTTCGAAGCTTTAACTTCCCCTCATCAATATCGTGATTTTCCAATTTATAGGCCATAGTAAAAGCTTCGTCAAAGGTCCTAAAGGTTTGGAATTGGAGAGTTGGATCAATGTGTTTAGCATAACCCTAGAAAAATAATTCAATTAATTTAGGCTAGGGTAATGCAAAAGTTAGTTGATTAATGAGACCTCTTCATCTAGCAACAAAATCAATAATGGACTCATCTTCAAGCTATTTGATGGAGTATATGTCTATAATGGAAACCTTTTTAGATATGTTTATATAAAATTGTTCCAAAAATGTTTGTGCCAATTAAGAGAAAGAAAATATAGACTTAGTGGGAAGAGCACTATACCAGTCAAAGGTGGCCCCAGATAATGACATGGGAAAGGTTTGGAGGAGAAGAGCATCATCATAAGAGATCAAGTAGTACACATGTTGGAATGCTCTTAAGTCTTCATGAGGGTCATATTTAACTTAGAATTTAGAAAATTTGGGCAATCCAATTGAGAAGGATAATCATGATTAGGTAAGGAGGGGTGGATAGGATCATTACAAATTTGTTCATAAGACAAAAGATTGGTTGAGACAAAGATGTATGACTCCAAACTAGTCATTTTGTCCATAGTATTTTTATTAGGTCAGGATGGGGTTGAGAAACCACATAATTAAGAGATACATTTTGTTAAGGTTGGTTCATGGTAATGTATGAATAAGTAGTAGATGACACCAACAAAGCCACATATTGATAGGTGGTGCCAAGAGGTTGAGATGGTGGCACATAAGAAGTGCTTGGCAAAAAAGGTTGGGTGGTGGTTGATATGAACCCTTGTGGGTGAGGGACATACTAGTAAGTTGTCATAGGCACTTGTTAAGGAAAATATGTGATTGGTATACTTGAGGTAAGATGAAGTTGGGAATATTGAGGTTGGGTGGTTACCCTAGTGCTAATTAGAGGAAGGTTTTTAGGTATGAAGATTAGTAAGCTTTGAAGTAGAACTATGGTCAAAGGATTGGTTAAAACCAAATGGAATATAGAAGCTGAAGTGGAAGATAATGCCACTATAGATGGGGTGTAGGTAACTAATGGTAAGGTTGAACCCCCATGGGGTGTAACTAGTGGTGTTTGGTTAGGTTGTGCAAGGTTGGTTTGGGTTTGGGTGGATGGAATGTTGGAAGAGGTATGAGTTAATGGTTGGTTTGAAGTGGTTCCTACCATGAGGTGGGATGGCATACCAAGAGAATGTTCAGAAGAAGGAATTAAAGTAGGGGTATGATGAGGTAAAGTATTGAGGTAATGTTACAAGGCAATTGGATTATTGTTGAGAAAGGTGGTGAAGTCCAGATCTCCTTTAGATATAGTTGGGATTTTAGAAGGAGATGGTGGTGGAGGAGATTGGTGAGGTGAACCATGGGGAGATTTATCTACATCCAAGGTATAATCCATGGATGAAGATGATGTTAGTGGTTGGTTATTTTGACTTTTCACTTATATTATGGTCAAAACCATATGAAAAATTTAGAAGTGGATAAAAAACCTTTCACCTTAAATAATGAGCAATCAAATAAACTCTTAAATCAAACAAATCACACATTAAAAGTGCAATTAATCCTAAGATTTATTTTCAATCACTTTGGGCTTATGCCTTAAAGAGTGTGAAAGGGAAAATTGTCTTATGATATGGGTACCCAAAAAAATCCATCTAAAGATGGTTTGAGTTAAATTGTTGTGCTCAAAGAATTTTCACTAGATTGGGTATGTAATTTGGTATTAGGGGCTTGCTCCCCACGCTTCTCGACACTAAGCAGAGTCACTTAGCCAATAGATACCATTTGTCTAGAGTTTATACTGTACCAGAGAATGGAGTGGGTCCTCCCCTTAATGGTGAAATCCAAGTGGGATCATCGGGTAAGGTAAGGTGATCCAAAGGGTGATGAAATCCCAATGGGCCTTATCTCAGGATGTTTTGATGTGTGATTTATTTTGTGGTTTGGTTTTATGTTTGATAACAAGTGTGAATACTGTGATAAGATTAATTTACCTCTTAAGTTACTAGATGAAATAAAATCAACAAGTAGTCAATGAATGTTAATGGTTAATTTCTAAACCCAAAATAAATGATCATTCAATTAGCAAATAATTAAAGAAAGGGAACTAGGTCCCACTAGGCATGCCAAAATGTTTCAATTTATTTCCTTCATTTATTAGTTCTGAAAGTAGATAAAATAAAATGAGTATTAAGGGTGTGTGGATGGGTACCTGGTATAATTTCACACATTGATATCCAGATGAAGTGAGAACTCCTTCTTTGGCTAGGGAAGAATGACCCACAAATCACATTAACTTACAAAAAATAGATTAATAGAAAAATAAGTGGGTTACCTAGTGACAAACTAGTCCCAAGAAAGGAATATGCTTCCTTAAATGAATTTCAGCCCACATTTGACATTCAAGTTCATAAAAAAACAAGAAATTACAAAATATATATATGAAAATGGTGCCAAATAAATAATATCAAAGATATCTAGTTCATAACATTATTAATATGATCAAAGTAATTGCTCTAGAATTCTATAGCTATGTCAATATCCTCCTGAATTATAGCTATTTGTTCATCGATGTCCTTATAATTAGATGTGAAAACCATAAGACACAAATCTATCTCGAATGCAATGTTAATTTGATCAGTGAATAAGGGTTGTGGGATAATGGGGAGGTCAAATATGCTATCAACTTCCTACACTAATCTAGGTAAAGTCATCTACATGTAAGAGATAAATTGTAGTCAGGTCCAAAGAGGTTAGAAAATGGGTTATGCACTGGTCAAAAGGCTAAAGGAGATCTGGTAGGGTATAAATGGAGTCAAAATAAGAAACTATTATTTTAGAATGATAATGGCCATCAACGGTCATGGTGACCATCAACGGTTATCTTGATCAGTGATGGTTGGGTGACCGATGATGGTTGATATAACCATCAATGGTTATAGTAACTAGCTATAATTACATGTCAAGGAATTTTTAGAATGAATTACAAAAGATATCTAGTGGACAAAAGGGGGTTTCTATGGATGAAAGAGTATTAGGTAGGTGTTAGGAGTGGGGAAGAGGGTTCAAATTGATTGATCAAGAGAACAAATGAAGAGTAGAAAATATTGCAAATAAAATAAAGTACCTTTGTTATGTTAAAGATTTGATAGCTAAATGATGAAGATATTTGAGAAGCGTAATGGTACTTTGACCTTTGAGAATCACATAGATAGGGTTTTAGGATGTTAGATGAATACACAAAGAAAATAAGAGAGCTTGGATATGCAAATTAGAGATCCATAACTCACCCAAGAACCCTGCATTTATAGCAAAAACTTGATAAGGAGGGAAGCTTTGAGGGAAAGTTGCTAAGTTGGGAGGATAAAGGTGCTCATTTCAAAAGAAATAAACTATGAGATGTGCATGGGAAAGTTTCTATTTTGCCTAACAATTGATGGTTAACCCTCAACAACACTAGTCAGATACCCAACCCTAACCATTGATGGTTAGAGTTTTATTTACTCCACTGTCAACCAAAATTAAGCCATGAAACACACCCACATTGGGGTAACCCATTTATGACTATACCTTGACTTACTTAGGACTTACCTTCTCCCCACATGAAGAACTACATTAGGCCTAAAGTCCATGTTGGATCCATTTATCCATAGGACTATGTAGGTAGTGGCCTCTTGCCTCATGCATTAGGAGTCAATTTGGACACCCCCCACCCCTTACCCAACCACCAAACACATTTACTTGCATCCACCTTGATGTCAGCACCTTTTACAACCATCTTATTTGTACACCTTATGATGACCTTGCCTAGGTCATTATTGACTGCTTTGACATATATGGTCATGATGAAATTTTTAATCACCACCTTGTGCGTGACCCAACCATTGGTGTTTTTCTAAAGAGAACTCCTTACCCTAGATACCTACATTAACATTAACCTTAACCTTTTCTAGGACATTCGATATGAGTAACCTAAACAACTATGACCAATGCTAGGAATTGGTTACCTTGTCACTTCCTCTAGAATCCAGACTTATTGTTATCACCATTAGCCATTTTTGTCATTACATGATTTATTCCTTAAGCATCTAGTCACTCTTTGTGTGCATAGTTGCATTTCAAATACCCATACCTTTTTTTTCTTTTATCATACCATGACTCAATTTTATTATTACCTCATCGACTCCTAATTTGAGAGGGAATACCCTCCTCCCATACTCAGGGCAACTAAACCTAGACCATCAACCTTCCATTTTTGTTTTATAACTTACTAACCTAAATCTATACAAAAAAAGGGCCAAAATATAGACACTTGAAAATGTTCCCTAGAATGTTTTCAGTATCACATCACCTTGGACCTATTTTCAACCATTAGTTAAGTATCTAGCTAGTTATCTCACCCTCAAACACCCTTTACACCTAGCCACCAATTTTTTTAACATGCTCTCCTTAACTCTTTTTAACCCTTTTTTCATCAAGGGATCGATCATTAATGGTCACCCTAATTGTCGATGATTACCGTAACTATTTATGGTTAGATCTCCACCCCTGAAACATAGAAATCATCCATCTGGGGATGAGCTTGCATGGGAAAAACAAAAAATTTCCCATACACATCTCATAACTTTATTTCTTCTAAAATGGGCATCTTTATCCTCCCAACTTATCAACTTTCACTCAAATTTTCCTCACTTATCAAGTTTTTAATATAAATGTAGGGCTCTAGGGAGAGTTATGGATCTTAAATTTGCATATCTAGGCTCTCTTGTTTTCTTTTTGTAGGAATTCGACATGCCAAAACCTTGTTCATGTGATTTTTGAAGGTCAAAGTACTATTATGCTACTCAAATCTCTTCAAAACTTAGCTATCAAATCTTCAACATAACAAAGGTATTTTGTTTTATTTTTAATATTTGTTACTCTTCATTTATTCTCTTGATTAGTCAGTCTGAACCATCTTTCCCACTCTTAATACCCACCTACTACCATTTCATCCATAGACACCCCATTTGTCCAAAAGATACCCTTTGTAACTCATTCTATAAATTCTTTGACATGTAACTGTAGTCAGTTACTATAACCATCGATGGTTATAGAAACTACCATCAGTTAGCCAACTATCACCAGTCAGGACAACTATCAATGGTCACCCTAACCATCAATGTTCACTATCATTTCAAAATAATAGTTTGTTATTTTGACTCCATTTTTACCCTACCAGATCTTTTTTAGCCTTTTGACCAGTGCATAACCCCTTTTTTGACGTCTCTAGACCTAACTATAATTTATCTATTACATGTAGATGAGCTTGCTTGGATTAACATAAGAAGTTGACAGCATATTTAACCTCCCCATTATCCCACAACACTTCTTCACTGATCAAACTAACATTGCATTTAGGTTAGCTTTATGTGCTATGGTTTTCACATCTAATTATGAGGACATATATGAACACATAGCTATAATTTATGAGGATATTGACATAGCTATAGACTTTTACAATAATTACTTTGATCATATTAATCATGTTATGAAATAGATATCTTTGATATTGTTTATCTAACACCATTTCCATATATATCTTTTGTAATTTCTTGTTTATCTATGAACATGAATGTCAAACATGGGATGACATCCATTTAAGGAAGCATATTCCTTTCTTAGGATTGGTTTATCACTAGGTAACCCACTTATCTTTCTATTAATCCATTTTTCATAAGTTAATGTGATTTGTAGTTCATTCTTCCCTAGCCAAAGAAGGAATTATCACTTCATCTAGATATCAATGTGCAAAATTATACTAGGCACCCATCCACACACCCTTAATACTCAATTTCTTTTATCTACTTTTAGAACTAAGAAATGAAGGAAATAAATTGAAACACACAAAGTAATTTATGGTATCAGATTTAAAACCTCCCAAGGTGACCCCATATATCGTATTCATGTTCTAATGCTAATTATTAGTGATGATGATACTAGTATCGAATTAGAGTGTGGTCATATCATTTATGAAGACATTGAAAATACCAATCTATTTGGCATCCATGCCATTTTTACCCTTACCCTAGTAATTCAAAATAACCTAATTCCTCTTTATCACCCTCAGCTTATATCCTAGAACCAACAAGAAACTATAGTGCCTATAGATGAGTTTGATAAGGATGAGGACTTTTACAAAATTTTAGGCCTAAAAGACAATGTTCTATTAGGAGACCACAAATAAGGGTTATGTATCAAACTAGATCCTATGGCCTATTTGGATCCTTAGCCAAAAAATAAAATAAAACATTGAGATCCCAAATTGAAAACCTCTTTGAGGCACTTTTGGAATAGGATAAAAGTAAAGAGAAAGGCCAGTCTTTTGGTGAAAACCTATTTAGGTGCCATTAGATGGGGGTGCTCATATTTTCTCAAACATAGCTCAGGAAACCACCAATGATGAACTTAATTTTAGGTCTGAGTTTAGTTCAAGAGAATAACATGCCTTTAATCAAATTTCCTTATGATTTCTAATAAAATTTGTAGCATGGCCATCCCTACCATTGGCAGATTTTGATTCATCTTATTTAGGTAAGATTGAAGAACTAGTTGAAATAGAATAATTTGTAGTTACAAGCCAATTCAAATCATTTCCAACCATTTTAGAAGATGGATTAACTCTTATAGTAGAAGACACTATGAAATTCAACATTAGGACTCTAAATGACCTAAAATGGATCAAATTAGGCACATCTCTCACTAAGGAAGAATGTGAAATATATGCATCCCTTTTGAGGGAATTTGTTGACATCCTTGCTTGGGTTTACTTAAACATGCCAGGTTTGGACCCCACCTTGGTTTTTCACCACCTTGTTGTACATCTTAATGTCAAATCATGTATGCAAAAATTATATAAGATGCATCCCTATATTATTGTATTAGTAAAGGAAGAGTTGGAAAAACTATTAAAATTGATATATATCTGACCAATCGACTACTTAGAGTAGATATGAAATGTTATGTAAGTCATTAGGAAGCTAGAAGGAAATAAAATCTACACTAATTTAAAAGATATAAATAAGGCCTTCTCTAATGATGACTTTTTCTCTACCAAACATTAACATGGTAGTTGTCTCCATATCTAGGTACATAATGCTTTCACTTATGGATGGATTCTCAGGATACAACCAGATCTAAATTATACCATAAGATCTATTGTCACCAAATCTTGCACCCTAAAATAAATTGTTCAAGCTTCTTCTAGATTTGGAAAACATGGGAACATTTCAAGGTATGTGGGTTTATGTATGTTGGAAATGAGCCTCTAAATTTAAGGGCTATATCCTTGAATGTATTTTGAAATGCTATTATCTATTCTAACTAGTTACTTATGGAGAAAAGAGTTAGAAATTATATGAAATAAACCTATTATAAAAGGGTGATGTACCAAGATGCCTTCCATAAGACTATCATATTCTATCATAAAGAGACAAGACACACAACACTAGTTTAAGATTCCCAAAATGTACTAGCATTAGTGTTTTAATATGAAGGTGAGATGCATGAAGACTTTCCAAGGAAAATAAGACCATAGATCAGTTAATAATATTAAGGCTCATTACACACTTAAGACAAATTTGTACACTTGAATACACTTTATATGACCTTCTATGCTAAAATCACTTGCATCCAACATGGAAGGACTGAGAGAAATTAAGGATAGACAAACATCTCTTAACTATTCACTATACATCTCTTCACACACTTTGACAAGCTAATATATGAACCCAAACTAGATTACATTTATTGTTCTAAGGCAAATTACAATGTCAAAAATAGTATGGATTCACAATACATGGTATGGTATTTAAAATGATATATAATTATAGAACTCTAGAGACAAGAGAAAATAAATAAGTTCAAGAGTCATCGGAACACATGTCTAGGCATAAGAACTAGTTACGTTGTAGGTAAAACTGAGTGTGAAATAGACCATGAATTTATTTTAAGATAAATTTCCATAAAAATCATGATAAATTCTCTAAAATAATGTAGAGCTATTTTAGCTAGCCTTCATGAAACTATTTTCATCATGGATCATCTCTTAGGCACTTGAAATTGAACTAAGAGAGTCAACACACATGCTATGACAATCATAAACATTTTCTCAGATACTATCTTTTAGACACTTGTATTTATCATTTACAATCATTCATTAGTATTTTAGACCCTGATTCTTTACATCTGGTAGTTTTTATTTATCTCAAACCTTGACTATGCTTTCATGGTAGTGTATGAGTCTGAAGAGCTTGCTTCATCACATAATCCTTAATCTCTCATGGCTGCCTATGTGGCATTCCTTTCCATGTTACTCACTCTATTTTATAATTTTATCTATCATCATTTGAATGCATATCTCATCCTATCTATCTAGTGTCCAATCGAATCTACCAAGTTAACCTCATTTGGAGTCTCTTTGATTTGACCTATAATGCTACGCCTTGATTATTGATCCAAGGTCCCAAGATTATGAAATTTGGTAGCATTGTATTCATTTTGGGATCATCTAAATTATTGAACCACTCACACAATTGGATTAGATGTACAATTAAATGTGAGTTATAGATCATGATACAGTTACTTGAATGTGATTTAATCCTAGGATTCATTGACATTTTGAATCTATTCACACCATCAATCTAATTTTACATGATCAAATGCACACTCTATATCTTTAAGACCCACTAATACTATCAGATCATTGATTCTATTGATCTTAATGTATGATAGAATGCTAACCATTGGATCTAGCTCTATTTGAACCCAAATGTCTATTTACCATGGCTAAAATTTAATGTCTACATGACTATCAATGACATTGATGAGACTATCAATGATGTTTGCATGACCATCACTTTTTAAACCCCAAAGTTTTTCTACTTGAGATTTATTTTCATGTCTATGTGACTCTCAATGACATTTGTGAGACCATCAATGATGTCTGTGTGACCGTCACTTTTTGAATGCTAATGATTTTTTGGTTGGGCTCATTTTTTATGTTTGTGTAAACATCATACTCTACTAGACCAACTTTCCTAAAATAATTCAATTATATTAGATATTTTTGTAGGTAATTTCCTTAGGCTCTTTGTCTTCAAGACAATTTCCTTTCAAGAATGATGGCTTTGGAATTTTTGCATTGACTAATTTTAATAAAACAATATGGCTCATCAGGCTTTATGTTTTAAACATTTTACCTCAAATAATATGTCCTTATCCTTTTGTATCAGATAATTTGTCTGAAAGAAATTAGACTTAGCTCTTTGGTTGTAAACAAAATGTCTTAAAGAAACAAACCTTCAAAATTTTTGCATCAGACTATTTTTCTTGGACACTTTGTCCAAAATAATTCTATCTTCAATGGGACTTATGTTTCAGACATTTTGTCCAAAATAATATGGTATTTTGGATTTTTTTTAGATATAATGTTTGATGAGTCCCCAATACTTAGCCAAAAACCTAAACTAATTTTGGACTTGCTCTATCAACCACTGCTTGATTTTTTGAAGGCTCTGATGAAATTCTAAGGCCTGTGCAAACTTGTTCCATGATATAACTACTTGAACATTATGAAAACCTACCACTTTCACATATGACTCTAAAATGACCCCAAGATATCAAATAATAGAAGAAATAAACTAAATAATGACCGAAACTAGAATGGCATATGAAATGACATTAGATGAACTACAACATACCCTATAACATTATAATCAGCCCCTATTTATGATTTTGACTATATGGGGGTTGATCCATTTTACATATTGGTAAAAATGGTCAATAAGACTAGCATAAAATAACATTTACCACTCCATGGGGAATTTTTTATTATTAGGTTATGAAATTTAGTATCAATAATGTTGGGACCACATACAAAAGATCCATGACCATCATATTTCATGATATGATTAATGACATTATTGAAGACTATGTTGATGACATATTGGGTAAATCTAAGACACATGATATTCATCTATCCATGCTATGATGAATATTTGAGAGGCTTCATAAATACAAGGCCAAACTCAATCCTAAAAGTGTGTTTTTGGTGTCACTTCAACTAAATTGTTAGGCTTCATCATCTCTCATAGAGGGATTGAATTTGATCCTACCAAGGTACAAGCCATTACCAAGATGCTGACACCTTCAAATTTGAAGTAGCTTTGCATGGAAAAATTTAGTCTATCGTATGCTTTCTTTCTCATTTGGCTGATAAATGCCATCTATTTACACACAAAAAAAAATTATTCTATCATATGTGTTCTTTCTCATTTGGATTACAAATGACATCTATTTACACATTTAATAAAAGTGTCACATTTCACTAGGATAAAGAATGCCAAAAATCTTTTCACCACCTAAAAGAATATGTTGCCAATCCACTTGTTTTATTACCACCTATGCCAAGAAATTCATTCCTACTGTATCTATCTACCATATACAAAGCCTTGGGGGCACTTCTATCTCAATATGATGATAATGGAAAATATCATGATGTGTACTATCTAAGTCATACATTGGTCATGTATGAACACAATTTTATGCAAATAGAAAAATCTTTTTTACATATGGTATTTATAACCCAAAAATCTATGGCATTACATGTTTAACAACAAGGCCATAGTTATTTCCAAAGTAGATCCACTCAAGTATCTACTATCTAAGACAACTTCACAAGGCCACATGGATAAATAGATCATGCTTCTGAGTAAGTTTAAGATATAGTATGTCAACCAAAAGGATATAAAGGGACAAGTCCTTGTAGATCAAATTTTTAAATCTCCCTTTGTAGATACTAAACTCCTAACTTTTCAATGCCTAGATGAGTCCATCATGACCATCATTGAAATACCTCCTAAGGAATAGAATTGGAAGTTATATTTTGATGGCTCATTCACATCACATGGATTAGGGGTAGGCCTATTATTTATTACACCATGGGGGTCTTATCCTTAAATCATTATGTATCATCTTTCCTTGTACTAATAACATCGATGAATATGAAGTGATCATTATAGGGCTCAATCAAGAAATATAATGGAATATTCAGCATCTTAAAGTTTATGGGGATTTTTAGTTAATCATTAATCAGGTTACAGACCACTTTCAAACCAAAAATGACAATTTGGTTCCATACAAGGCCATGGTTGATACTCTCAAATAACAGATTGTTGACATATAGTTTGAACACATACCTAGGGCCAATAATAAGATAGTGGATTCTATGGACACCATTGGGTCTTTTATCAATCAAACATACAAGGTAAGAGAATATAAATTCCTCATTGAAAATATTCTCATGCATCCTCATGAACCTTTAACCATTGCACTAATCTGTGATATTATTGGTCCTATCTCTATATGGTACTCAAACCTTTTTAACTACCTACATGACCATAATGTGCCACTAGACCTATCATGTAATAAAAAAAAGACCTTTACCCACCAAGCCTCATGTTATATCAGAGTTGGCCAAACCTTTTACTACTATAGCTTTTTTGAAACTCTACTTCATTGTTTAAATTTGGAAGAAGAAACATTACCATTACTAAAAGTTCATGAAGGAGTATGTGGAGCCCACACTAGTGTGGATTCCCTAGCTTAAAAACTCTTATATACTAGCTATTATTGGAGAACATTAGATGTAGATGTAACTATTCATGTTGAAAGATGTGATAAATGTTAATGGCTTGCTAATTTGATTCATGACCTATCCAAAAAACTAAAACCAACTCTTACACCATGGCCATTTACAACATGGGTAATTGATCTCATTGGGAATATTAACCCTACCTCATTTGATGGCCATAAACACATCCCTACCACTACCAAATATTTCAATAAATGGATTAAATCTATACCCCTCACTTACATGACTAGAAAAAAAATTCCAAATGCATCTTTAGCCATCTCATCTATCACTATGATATCCCATCTAGCTTTGTAAATTATAATGGTGAATCATTTAAGAACAAGGATGTAAAAATGTGTTATACCAAGTAAAACATCACCCAACATATTTTTACTAAATATTACCCTCAAGGTAATGGCCAAGCAAAAGCTTCCAGTAAAAAAATTATTAACATCCTTAAAAATATTGTCAATGATGTTAGTTGTGAATGACAACTCCAAATATTCCATGCCCTTTAGGCATACCACACTAATTTCCATACTCCAACTAGAGCCACTCCATATTCCCTAGTTTATGGCATTGATTCCATTCTTCCCATCAAGGTCAAGTTACCTTCTATGCATAACACTTTGAAACACATCCTAGATGATGAAGATTATAGAGTAGCTCACATAAAATATCTAGAGTCTCTTGATTTAAATACATGGTCATTGTCAATAGACTTCAATCATACCATAAAAAAATCCATGTACACTATAATTGATGGTTTAAACATAGAGAGTTTGATCTTGGTGATCTTATTCTCAAAGAAAACCAAAAGAACACAACAACTGAGAAGAATAATAAGGTCAAATTCAAACCCAATTGGATATGAACCTATACTATTATTGTAAATTATGGATCTAGAGCATACATGTTCACTACACCAAACATAGATGAACTTGATAAGCTGATTGAATATCATACACCTCAAGTGTTATTTCTCTTGACAAACCTAAAGTATTATCTATGAGACCCATTTTATTATAGTAATATTGACATTCTTCCTTGCACCATACCATATACCTTTCTACCATACTTTCCCTATTAACTAGAGTTGTGTTTTTTCCTCCCTACCCAACCCTTTGACTTTAGTTCCATTCCATTGGTTCTTTTGGAACCTTCAACGAGGGGATTCAGATCAAGTTTTAGTATTTAATTTAGTATTTTAGATAAAATATGTATTTTTGAATTGTATGATAGTGGTTTGGTAGTTGCATCCTTCATTTCTTGTGTCATTTCATTTGGAGTGTTCTTGATTATAACCACCATTGTGTAAATCAATGTTTCAACTCTATACTACTAATTATAACCACCTTTGATAAAATTAGTATCATTGACCTATGTTATTATTTCCTAATTATAACCAATTTTGGGAAAATTAGGAACATCTTTATCATACCTTAAAGTCCCACCTTGCTATTACTATGCCATACTATGCCATGTGCCTAATTTGAGAACTTGTTTTTACTTAGTCAAATTCCTCCACTGTAAGGTGGAACTATAGTGACTTGAGTTCCTAATGGGACTATGCACATAATAATCAATTTATATTTAGGTCAGCTCAGTCACCCTTTTCCATACTCTCAACATTTTATGATTTGGACTATTTTGTATCTCATAATTCTTGTTCAAGCTAAGATATGTAAAAAATCTAAAAACATTTGGACACAATCTAGAAAATCCTAAAAATCACCAAAAAAACCACTTCTATGCCTTAAGGATTTTAGGACCCTTAGATATTTCACATGAAACCACTTATCCTTTAATTTACCCATCCTTCTTTGGCATAAGTCTTATACTCTCACCATTTTACGAGTACTCTCTATTTCCACTCTCTCACCATTTTATGAGACCATTCCCCTTTTAACTTTACAACACAATCATGTTTTATTATCATCATTTTATTCTATCCCATCTCTTAGGAGAACTAAATTTAGATTGAAGTTTATGTTGGACCTTGTGTCCATGGAACTATGTAGGAAATATCCACTTGCCTAGTGCATCTGGAGTTAGCTTGGCTAACATTTCCTTTTATTATATTACCCCATTTTGTTTGTATTTTTATCTCCTATAGCCTTAGGGCAATGTATTTTATTTTATTTGTGTCATTATGTTGTTTGTACTAACATTGTGATTAACCATTGTTTGTGTTTGTTTAATGTACTTTTAGGTATTTTATTACATTTTTTATTTATTGATGTTTTTTATTCCTATTTTTTTCATATTTTCATGTTTTTTTGTTTTCATTATTGTGCCTTGACTTAGTGTATCTATGTTCATTGGGTGAGTCCTTATGTATTATACTTAAGTTGATCTCTATGCATATATCAACATTATCATCATGGTTTTTATCATTGGTGCACTATTTTATAATGTTTATCAGATCAAGAGTCAGGCCTTATATATATTTAGGCTAAGTTATCATGATGTTTTATATCATGATGCATACCATCACATGATACAATAATAATTAGCTCAATAAATATTACAATAAATGATGCCCTGGTACTTCTCCTTGGTTACCTAAAAAAATTGATCTATCCCAATCATTTCCCAAATATAGGTAATTAAATCATAAAAGAATCTTAATCCTTACTACTTAGGACATGCATGCCCATACTAGCAGGTTGCCTAAATTTATCTTTCTCCTTTATACCAGCTTATTCTTACTCCATGAGTATAGATTCAATTAATAAGCCCCATTATCCAATTTTCCATATTAACCCACATATAGTACTAATGATTCTAACTGACTTTGGGAAAATCATTATGGTTCAAGTTATCTAGATGTTAAGGATTATAAACACCTTTGGGAAATTCATTATCATTCTTTTACCCAAACAAGGTCATGTTTTCATTTTTATAATGATTATAACCACCTTTGGACAAATCATTAGCTCTATCTACCTAGCTAGTTCATGTTTTCATCTTACCAATGATTATAACCACCTATGGGTAAATCATTATTTTAATTTTAATGATTATAAACACCTTTGGAAAAATCATTATCTTATTACCCTTTACTTTGGATATTGATTATAACCACCTTTGGTCAAATCATTATCTTTTTACCTTGATATGTTGATGATTATAACCACCTTTGGGAAAATATTCCTTTTTATCTACCCAACTAGGGCATCTCACTATGCCACTGATTATAACCAAATGTGGTCAAATCAATCTTTTCCACCTCTTTTACCTTTTTGGTCCCATTATTTTCCTTGTTTTGAAGCACTAATCATTGACCTTTTTTGTTGAACACTCCCTTGAGGCAGAATCTAGGGCTTATTCATCACCACTAGGAAATTAGGCATATAGGTCCTTTTCATTATTTGATAATATTTTAATGTGCCTGTAGATTATAATGCCTTCCTAAATAGGGGAAAACTCTAGACACCAAATTTTGGCCACAATAGGCTTGCTACTAGACTTCAGACTAATTCCTACCAAACATTGAAAATTAATCATAGAAATCATTAAACATCCTAATTTCATCTATGAATCATTCATTAATGATTAGAATTGTGTTAAGGCATCCTTATTTTGGATATTATCATGTACGCAACAATAAACACTCATGGATGTATCCCTAATCACCTTGTAACATAAAAA
Source organism: Torreya grandis (assembly GCA_037957365.1). Taxonomy (NCBI): domain Eukaryota; kingdom Viridiplantae; phylum Streptophyta; class Pinopsida; order Cupressales; family Taxaceae; genus Torreya; species Torreya grandis. The sequence goes on along the minus strand of JARHVA010003868.1, from coordinate 996,572 downwards.
CTAGTAGTTTAACCTATGAACCTATTAAATGGGGCACTTGATCAAATATTAAAAGAGTTAAATTACAATCAAATTTAATCAAATAGTTAAACTAAATTAAATGATTAGTTAAATTATCCATTTCAAATTAATGAATATCTAAAAATAGAAATTTTAAAAATTAAAATATCAATCCTTTTCATCATTAGCTTTATGAGTTGTCAAGCTCTTCCAAAATATCTAATTTGAGAGCCACGCCTAGTAATTAAAAATCATAATTACATGAAATTTTTTATCTCAATTGAAGTTAATCTCAACTCACCTAGAGTTAGTTTGAACAAATTCCATGTTTAAACTCAACATTAACTCATCTTGGGTGAGAGTTAACTTTTGAGGCTATAAATACAAGGTCATACCCATTGATGCTTAAGCTTTTGTGGTGTAAAGTTATTACACCTAAGTTTCTTAAAATATTTGATAGTGTAGAGTTATTATTCATTATTTACTCCATAAGCTTCTTACAAGTAATGCTATCATGTTAAATTCATAAGCCAAGCAACCAAGCCAAGGTGCCAAGGAAAGGTGATGCCAACAAATCTCCATAGATGAAGATTTCTTGATGCACAAATCAAGAAAACCATTTAAAAAATACATTTGGATTTCCAAGGATGGTAAAAAGTGTTTTATTTTATGTTTTAGTTGTGTTTTCATTTGTATGTTTATCACTTGTGCTCTCCCTAGTGTCTATGCTAGAGGTGTTAGGATTTTAATGTATTACTTTGATTTGTTATATTGGACTAAAATAAGACTAACCTCCCCTCTATGTATTTCTTGTTTAAACCATTCACATTGTATGGATTGAGGAGAAAATAGAATAGCTTCATACACTATAAAATAGTTAGACTCATGTGATAGATCATTAGAGTTCACAATACAAGGCTACGTAGTATTTAAAGTGTCACAATATTCATTTGTGAGAGGGATAAGAGGGAAATTTTTGCATCAAATCCCTATGCTAGTTAATATGTTTTCTATTAAAATAACAATGGTACCAATCCCCTTAAAATAGAGTAGTTACTCTAGGCACCATAGGGATGTGTGTGAAAGATGGTTGAATGGTGAAATAAAAGGTGGAAAGAGCTTGAATCTAATGTGAGAATAGAGGTTTAACAGGATCTAGAATGAAAAAATACCCTAGAATTAGAAAGAGAATTATAATAATATCTAATGTGGAATCTCCTATAGAATAATTATGTACCTATGATTAGGAGTAGATGAAGTAGTAGAGTAGGAGAAAAGAGTAAGGATGAAGAAAGATAAATAGAGTAATATAAAGGAAGAAGTGAGGAAATTGGGCCACATATTAGCATATGAGATAATAAAAGTAATAAGGAAAGAATATATGATGAATCTGGTAGTGTCTAGGTAGATCAAGTTATTAGAAATCCTACATCATAGATATATAGAAGAGTATTCCATAATGAATAACTAGATATGTCACTTAAGGAGTAGAGAGAAATTTGTAGTCAATGAAGCACATGTTCAATCTCCCAAAATTATGAGGATAAAGGTAACTATTATTCACCCTGTGAATGCACATCCACCCAACCTAATTTTTACTCAACATAGTAAGAGTTATGTAGAAGGTTTGGAAGATAATGAGTGGTGAGGACTAGTGACTGAAGAAACCCATAACAAAACAAGAAAAGTTTTAAATAAAACATATAACTAGGTAACACAAGGGTTAAAAAGAGAGTAAAATAGAGGTATAAAATCCTTAGCATTGACTATTACCAATCCACACATTCTTGAACATCTTAATGAGTGGGTTGTAAAAATACAAATTCTATAAGAAGGGATTAAATTAGACACTTCTTCATCATCAAATCCAAATTGAACACAATACATAGTTAATTACCCACCTAAATCAACACTAGTGAGTCCTCTTATTTTTTAGATACCTTTGATCCAACCACAAAGTTTCACAATTGTGACAAATCCCAATATGGCATTGTGGTTGGGTGCCTTTATCCATCTCCCAATATGGAAAGCCAAAGGAGTGAATGATGATGCAATAATTAAATGTGAATTAATTGGTGCTTTATCAGGATGATCCTTAAAATTTATATTTCAAAAATACATGACCCAAGTAGGTCTATATGATGTAAATAATTAGCTTATCGTAGAGTTTAAAATATATATTAGTTCTATCTAGACCATCCAAGACCTCAAGGATATTTGGCAAGGATAAAATCAGAATATTAATTACTATGATCATATATTTTTTGATGTAATAAACAAAGTTGAATTTATCTTGGAAGAAAAAAATAAAGTATCTTGGTTTATAGAAGGCCTATGATCGAGAATAAGGTTTTCCATTGCATAAACATGGGATCCTATAAAATTAGAGGCTAGGATAACTATGATCCATATAACATAGATTAAATATTATGGAGAAGTTTTAGCCATAATTTTGAAGATGAATAATATGCTACAATTTCTCATAAAAAGTTAGAATAAAAACATGACTTAGCAGAAAAGCTAAGATCTGGTCTATAGTACATGAAGTGTGGCAAAGAATACCACATAAATGAGTGGCCTAGAGTAAAAACAAAATTATATGATATATGTAAAATTTTGGGATATATGACATCTCAATGACACCTTTTATATTATTATGTAAATAAATTGTATACATTGTACTATAACTTCTACAAATCTCATAATCTTGATGAAATTAATTATAGATCCCTTCAAGAACTAAAATAAGACATCAATAAAAATTCTTTTATGGTCACTTTTTAGTAAATGACTACTATAACTCAAACTAATCTGATTATTTCTAACGTGAGATCTATTAGTGCGTGGTAAGTTTCTAAAGGTTACAGGTCCTAGTAAAACTTGGGTTTTTTTTCAGGTCGTTATGCCTAGTTTTGTTTAGTTTCAGGTCCTTGTAAAACTTGGTTGCTTGTATTGGTCTATAATGGTGGTTTTAGGTCCCAGTAAAACTTGGTTTTTATACTATTTTTTAGTAGGCTTTAGGAATGTCCTTCCTGGTGTTTGTTAAGGTTTTATCTTTTTGGATTCTGTTAAAAGGTTTTGGGGCCCCTTTAAAACCTGCTTTTACCTTAATCTAAAACAAGGTACCAACCCTAACACCCCATCTTAGGTACCAAAGATACTAGTTTATCAACCTACAAAAATGCCTAGTTGGAATTAACTTGCACATAATTGGACACCTCTTGTCTAGAATTAGAATTCTTGGAATTTATCAATTTCATAGTCACAATACCCTATGTGGGAATCATAATCATCAAAACCTTGGTGTATATGTAGGTTTATAGAAAACTCAACCATGTAATTTCTAATCAAATCTTATGGACTTCAGATCATAATAGTCCTATAATCAGGGATTTCAAGCTCATAGAGGAAGAGGTGGATATAGGTGAGGTTATTAAGGAGGTTCGTAGAGGGTAAGGGGGAATGGTTCTCAATGATAACTTATTTATTTTTATTATACATATAATTTAACCATGTATAAAGGAATTATTCCTCAAATCCCTAATGATAATCTTATTACACTTATTATCATATATTAAATAATCATGACACTAAAGATTGCCCAGTCTTGGAGAAATAATATGTATATAAAGTGGTACATAATGCTAACCTAATCAACACAAAACCTCTAGAAGATGATACTATGTAGGTGGTAACATGAATAAAACATGCAAAATAAGGACTATCTCCTATCAAAAATCCACAATACTATGACATAAAGAAGGTTCATGCAAATAAGTATCCTAAACCTAATACTGAGAAAGGATTAATGAAGAAAGTTTTATAGATTCTAAAAACCATACAAAAATAAGGGACTATAGAGACTAATGATGTCACCACTAATGCGTATATATATGGACAAATAGTGAACATTATGTGCTAAGAGGGATTTGTGATTTCATTGTTAGATTTGCTCAAACTATTGAGTACCTTGTGAAATGAGAACATAGCATAAAACATCTCCAAGTTACTCCATATATTATTGGAGTATGCATAGAAATGGAAATAGATAATAGATAAATTAGTGTGGTACATAAAGAAAAATATTTTTTGAGACATATATGTGAATATGGACATAGAGATAATAGGGTATGAAATACTTAATGTAGTCTTTGACTTCGGCAACATAGGAAATATAATTCCTAGGTTGACAAGGGAAGCCATTGATAGGCCAATATTAAACTATATTCCAATCACACCCATCCTTATGGATTGTATATTAGTAGAACCCATTGGATGCTTAGAAGATGTGGAGATCAAAATCATATAACTTAGTCTATGAAGATATTTTGAAGTCATCAATGTAAAGATAGTGATTACATATTACCCTGTGTTGATTGGAAATAAATGGGCCTATGATATCTAGATGAAAATCAACATAGTCCTGGACTATCTATAATCTTGCCAAGATGATAAGATCATTTTAATACCATAAAAAAATTAAGAGCCAAACCATTCATGATCCCTAAAGAAATAGACTCTCCATATTATCCTATAAGGAATAACTAGATGAAAGTTAATGCACATAGTGAACTATAGGAACTATAAGGTATGGAGTGCAACTTTTATACCATAACTCCAAAAATTCACTCCAATCTCTAATAATGGAACAAATACCATATGGCACTACAAAACCAACATACAACCTAATTCTAAACCATAAATATGTGATACAACTAGATAATACTGATGTACAATTTATGTAGGTAAGATCTCCCACCAATTATGAAGGATATTTTGTAGATCAAATAGGTTGTATAGATAAGGAATATATTTATCCCACACTAGAAGGTATGCTACCTTGGGATAGAATGTATTCAATTAGTAGTGGTTCAGATACTCATTTATTGAAATGGTCAAAGGGGATAATAAAATAAGACCTCTACACATGTTATTTACAACTAAACATCAAATACCTCAGTACTTTATAACTAAGGACATAAACCAATTTATTTTATAATTTCATTAGTATGTGTCAAACCTTGATCAAAGGGTTTGTGTGCTTAACTATTTTCTAAAAGGAATAATTGTGAACTAGTGGTCAGTGTATCAAGATGAAAAGTTATATTGGGATGAAGTGTGCAAAATGATGATCACATAGTTTCAATTTCAAAATGTGGTGAGATGAGAATGGGTTATCTTTCAAGAAGGGGACCATCTAGAGCTCCATATATATAGGTGAATTGAAGTTTTGAATTTTGAGGGAGTGGTTTATAAATATTGGGTACATTATTTTAAGTATACCTTAATGTTTTTTCTAGCTATATGGTACATACACCAGGATCATCATAGGGAAATGAAGTAATGGACATAGCTTCAACATGATTTAATCCAAACATTCATATTTGAGAGTGACAACCTGATAGAATATTAGGCACTACAAAAATTGAATGTGTTTCTATGCCATGGAAGGATTTAAGACAAAGATAACTTGATGGAGTTCGCATCATAATAGAACATAGCCTATGACTTGAATAATGCCTTACAATCCTACCCAGAGGAGAAAATTAAAGAATGTGGTAGAATGCATTTATGTCATAGAATAAAAGAATAATATGAGGTGTAATTAGACTCATAAATTGAATAATATAGATAATTTGACTAGTTATTGGATTTAATCACAACACAAACTTAAGAGGATAGACTAACACATTACTATACCATAAAGGGAAGGACAATGAGTATTAAGAGATTCAATTCTTGTGGAAGAATGCAAGATATATTACAAACCTTTGAAGGAATATATTTGAAATATTGGCATAGAGGACACTCTAAACATGGCACACATTAGGGATTACTAGACTCAAATAGATATCTCAAAAGTTATGCAAATCTTAAGGGATTATCAAGATGTGTTCCTTAAGAAGTTTACATAAGTCAAAGGTGTATATCCTTCACTAGGGGAAATTCACATTAAACTAAAGGAGTATGTATGGTTGATAAATAAAATACCATACCACCTGAATCCCAACATGAAGATAAAAATCAAATCTGAAATTGATCACATGTAAAAAATTGGAATCATCTTTCCTATATAAAAATTCAATTGGGTAAGTTCAACGATAGTATAATGAAATAAAATAGGTGAAATTTTAGTCTATAGAGATTATCACAGTCTTAATAGCACTTTCATGAATGATCCATTCTCCATACCTTTCACAGATGAAGTGCTCAAGGTTATCATAAGACATGAGGTCTACTCATTCACAAATGGCTTCAACAATTATCATCAAATGCTAATCACACAAGAAGATTAAGCCAAGACCAAATTTTCCATAGAATGGGGCTCATTTACATATAAATCTAAGACCATGTTTACCATAGAATGGGGCTCATTTACATATAAGTTAATACCTTTTAGATTTAATAACACACCTGTAGTTTTCTCTAGATCCATAGTGACTACATTCAAATATTTTATCCATGACTTATTAGAAGTCTATTTGGATGATTGGGTAGTGTTTTCATTATTTATAAATCACTTGTAAACTTATATTGATTCTAGAAAGATGTAGGGCACTAGGAATTATATTGAATTTAAATAAATATTTGTTTTTTACACCCTTCAGGGTTTTACTTGGTCATCTATCATGTAGCAAATGAATTATAGTGGGCCAAGACAAGATCACAATAATTATTGGGATGCCACCATTTACTAGTTCCATAGAGGTAATATCTTTTTTAAGCCACATTGGATATTATAATAAATTTATAAAATGGTATGCAGCTATATTCACACCCTTGGAAAAGTTAATACATAAAATAACATAGTTTATATGGATAGAAGACTATCAAGTGACATTCATAGATTTGAAACAATGATTAGTGACTTGCTAATAATGGTTTTTAAAAATTAGAGTAAGCCATTCCATGTTTATGTAGACACATTAAGGATAGTAACGGGAGCCATTTTAATGCAACCAAGAGGAGGAATGGACCACCCCATCCACTTTCCAAGAAAAAAGGTATCATTTATAGAAAATAATTACACTAAAATAGAGCAGGAGGATTTAGCAATAGTTTTCACACTACAAAAGTTTATAAACTACTTATTGGTGACACCATTTGAGCTATTTACATATCACCAAGCACTAAAACTTTTGGTTAATAAGCCTATGCTTGGACGAATAATTTCTAGGTGGTTGATGCTTTTTCAAGAATTTTAGTTTTTTATAAATGTTAAACCTAGAAGGGAGAATGTAGGACCCAACCATCTAAGTAGATTCTACAATGGTGAGTGAGTAGAGGATATCCAAGATTGTTCTCTAGAATCACATATTTTTTTAGCAACTATAATCCTAGAATATTTAGAAGAAATTGCATAGTTTTTGGAGCAAATGACTTTCCCATCATACTATCAAGAAAGAGAAAAGAATTAGTTAAATACTAGATCCTTACTGTATACCATTATAAATGGATTTATTTATCATCTAGGAAAGGATGAGGTTATGCACAGAGTAGTCCTAGAACATGAGTGATCACATATTTTCAAAGAATCACACTAATGAGTAGGTGGGGGTCATTTCATAGGCAATGTTACTACAATGAAGATTCTATAGAGTGGGTTATGGTAGCCCTATTTTTTCTAGGATGAAATCTAAATTGCACAAAAGTGTGATGTATGTCAACATCTAGGGAAGCTAAATTAGAGGGATGAAATATTGTTACAACCTATGTTTATGTATTAATCATTTAAATAGTAGGGGATATATTTTTTCATCCCAATAAATCCACCCAATAAACGAATTCATGCATGATACATCATTACTAAAATGGAATAATTCACTAAGTGGGTAGAAGCTATTGTAAAAAACTAGTTATGGTGTGAAAGACACTGTAAAAGTTCTAAATGAAAATATCATTACCATACTTGGTTGTGTGATAAAAATAGTAAGTTACAAGTGTAACCACTTCCTAAACAAAATAATAAAAACCCTCATTTATATATTCTTTATTGTGCACCATAAGACACAACCTGTCATCCATAGGTAAATGGCCAAGCAAAAGTTATGAATAAAGTACTAGGTAAAATGATTACAAAAATTTATGATGTACAACAAGACGACTAGGAAGATAAATTTAGTATATTTTTATGTGTATATCACACATACTACAAATGTGTGATAGGATTTACATGATTCCAACTTGCTTATGGAATGGAGGAAGTCATGCTTTTGGACTATGTGGTCCTTAGCCTGTGCATCACTAATATCATACTTTTGGATGATCAAGATTCATTGAGTAGTAGATTCATAGAGTTCAATATGATGGATAAATAGTATAGTAGAGCATTATAGGCATAATAAATACACAAAAAATCATGGCATGATAAAAAACTATGCACTAAAGAATTCTAGCTAGAATAATTGGTCTTGTTGTATGATAGTTGGTTTCATGCATTCCTAGGTAAACTCAATATCAGATGGAAAGGCCCAGTATAATCCATGAAATATCATAGTATAGGATTGTAATTTTGAATTATCTATAAGTCAATATTCTACTAGGATGAGTGAATGGTTATAGGTTGAAGCCTTACCACCAGTCAATTTTATTTGCAAATTTAAGGAGGTGCTATCACACACCATTTTAGTTTAGGTGTTATATTCTTGTTGTTGTGTTTAATTGGATTTGTTATCTTTTATACTATGTGTTTAAGGTGTTGTGATGTTTTTGTTAAAGTCATAGTAAGTATAATAAGGAAAAATAGCATAGACAAGTAGATGTTGTAATGAAGGGGTTGGTAGAGACATATGGCATAAATAAAAATGTGATGGTTGATAGCTATTAAGTCTAGTATATGACACATGAGAAGAGATATTAATTAGAAAATGGATAATAGTTATTTTATGTCTATTAATGATGAATAAATCATAATAATCAAGATGTATCACAAAAATAGATTGTACGTAGACATCACCAAGTGAATAGACAAGTATAAAGGAATAAAATAATGATGATGTGTCCAATAAAATGTCATACAAGAGTTAAAAATTTTCCAACTCAGGATAGCGAATGCTATATCAACAAAAAGCCATCTTGAAATTAAATTTTCCAACACATGTGACCAAATGGTATCTTAGTGCATTTAAAGAGTAAAGAAGTGAATATGTACATTAAAACCTATAAATAGATTATCAATGCTGACAAGTCAACATTACAATGTTATCCAAGTTTTTATCTTATTAATTTATTAGAGTTTGAATAAATTTATGCAATCAGAAGTATTCTCATTCTCTATAGTACACAAAATGCATATACACATAATGTAGACATCAATGATGGCTTTGTGTGATGAAATCAAGGGACATACGATAGATCAGAAGGTAGACATCATAATTGGGTCCAATTTATAACAAACAAAATTTTTATATCCAAAAGAATATGATTTCATCAAAATTTTGGAACAACATTTATTTGGGTAAAGAGGACCACAAGGCACACATGCCCTAGCACTTGCCCAACATAAAATATTGTGCAACATATATGTCTAAAGGTTGATTTGAATTCTTAATTTTGGTGTTTTTAGTAAAATCATAAAATTATTATTATGGATATAAAATGAGGGTAAGATATATCTATCCCTAGATGCTATTATTTATATAATTGATGTTATCATGGTAAGAGCAATAGGCCTGATGACATGAGGGAAGCCATTAGTGCCTTATAAATTGAATAACCCACCTATTATACCATAAATCAGATTGTCATATGCCAAAGGCATAATAAGAGTCACATTTAATGATAATTAAGATGTATCTATTCACATCTTGTTAAGTAGTATCATTAATGTCAAAGGTGCATCTTGTGAAGGTTGATGTCAAACATGATTAAGGATAGTTGGTAGTCTGTGATGTGACAATATGTATGGAATAATGTTGTCATGAGAGAAAGATAAATGGATAATTTTAAGGCAAATAATTTCTTAGAGTGTTTTCTAATTTCTTATGTTAGCATAGAAGGTACAGGTCATTGATGTTAAAGTGCATAGGAAGCTTAATCATGACATGAAGAGGTATGTTCACGGAAAAATGAATGAACACAAGTATGTGAATGTTTTATATAATTTTTATCACATGTAAAAAATGTATAGAATCATTTTTGAAAGTTTTAGGATGAGCCTATAGGGGTAAGACCTTCAGTCTAAGTCTGCACCTAGACCACTCTTAGACCTTACCTGGCCTAATGAGGTATGAAGGCCATGTTTCAAGGAAATTATGTGCATGTGAGTATAGATAGAGGTGAGATAATTTTTTTATGCATGATCACAAATTTTGAAGTTAAGATTTGAAATAAAAGTGCATGAATCACTATTTTAGGCTTTCTCTAGCTCACGTAATGAGGTCTCAAACTTGAGAGGCACTTTCAGACATTCATTGGCATGTGAAACATCTACATGGGATTCTAAGATATTACAGAGATATGGTTAAGGGTTATAAATAATATCTAAAGGAATTATTTTGGGATTCAATTAGAAGTCCTTTATGAATAATCATTAACACCAAAACCTATGGTAAACCTCCTTTAAACCCTACTAAGGACCCAATTTGAAATATTTTATACAAAATATCTCAAGATGGATTAAAATGCCTAGATAATATATTGTATCATGTATTAAAATTTAATATGTACCTCCATGTGGTGGTGGTTAATCAAATGAGAGAGAAAATGTACATATATAGGCTTATTTTTTAATAAGTTATAGCTCTCAAAAGTTAAAATGGTAAAAAAAATAAAATGGATGGTAGAAGACTATAGAGAATAATTTTACATGTAAATTATGATTTATGTATAGATTATATCCTTCAAGTTCTCTATTTTGGTCATCCAAGTAAGCCAGTCACAGATAGACTAATGGTGTGAATAGTGTAAAACCCAGGTAGAGATGGAAAGATAAATTTGAAGGTATGTGTATCATAGATTGATGTAAAAAAGTATATGAATAAGTTTTTTATAACTAATAATTAATGATAATTCTTTAGATAATATTTAGAGGTTAATGTGTATTATGAAAAAATTGTTCAAAAAATGGCCTATCTAGTTTAGATAGGAATGTGATAAACAAGGTCAAGAAATTAGTCTACAAGACCAATATTTAACATTAGAAAATATGAATTTTATATATATATATATATAAGGATATTTTTAAAATCTCATAGGATAATTTTTATGCATTATTACTCATTAAAAGTGTCTACATAGGTATTAGAGGTCAAATTCATCATGACTAATTTTTGATGTGAAATGGTAGTTATAAGTGAGCAAGTTACAGAGATGTTATTGAGTCTTTATCTCATGATCGAAGGTGTTAAAATAATTTGGTGATGAATTTTAGGTAATTTATAATATTTTTAAATTATTAATTATTCATATTTGAGTATTTTAATGGTGTGTAAAATTATTTATTGTAAGACAAACTTTTGAGGTACATAGGCCTAATAGGGCAGTTTATCCTAGAAGAGGTTTCATGGTATAAACAAAGGATGTAGGTCTATTCAAGCATGGAAGAGGTAAAAAGAGTTAATTTTATAAGTTTTTTAATGGTTTTTTATTTTTTTATAGATCCATATTGGACCAAGAATATTAAGTTTGGCATTAAAAGGACAAACCTAATATAATTAGGTCTCCATGAGACCCAAAGGAGGAGTAAGGCCTAATTGAGTTATTGTAGACCAAAAGGGTTAAAATTATGTTTGAACCATGATAATAAGATGTTATAAGATATATTTTATGTCTAAAATAATATTTTTAAGGTGTGTGGCCCATAAATTAGTGTATGACCATGTATCTAGTATATATACAAGACAATTTAGGCCTATTTCATGTATGCAAAACAAGAAAATAAAATATTGCATGGTTGAGCAAACGGAGGTATTGAAATGAGTTATGGACCATAAAAAAATATCTTATGTGTGAATGTGATGATGTTTCTTAGTTGGTGCCGAGTCACTTAAGGAGTTAGTCTTCCTTGCAAGTAGGTACTTACTAAAGCCTAGTCAATTATTTGCTTGAATTTATTAGGTTTGGTGCTCCAAGTTGAGCTGGTGCTTAATATAATTTGATATATTTTTTATATTAATGTAGTCCATTTTAAAATATAATATTATTTTTTATTCCCCTTGAGGTTTTCCCACTCATATATGTGTTATCTTGTTTTATGCTCATCTAAATGGTTCTTTATGCTTTGCTAGATCACTATGTTGCTTTCATAGTTCATGAATGATTGAGTATAATTGAAAGAAATTTTTAAAAAAATAATTAACCCCTATTAATTCTAATTTCAATAATTTCTATTATATTTTTATCCTTTTAAGTAGGCCTAATAGCTTAAAAGAGATCCTAGAAGCACAAGCATGTCTAGTCATCAAGTACAAGGAGGTTTTTCAGCTAGTAAAGTTCCTCTCTTTAGTAGGAATAACTATGCATTTTGGAGCATTAGAATAAATACCTATAAAATTTCATTGGGCTATCATATATGTAAATCTATCATTTATGGATTCACTCCACCTCTTAAACCACTAACTGATGAACATGTAAGAAGACATGTGAAAATAACTCTAAGGCAATGAATGCCATCCTATGTGTTATTTTAGAGGTAGAATTTTTAAATGTCATGTATTGTGATATAACCAAAGGGATTTAGAAAAAAATTCTAACCATATATAAAGGAGACATTAAACTTAAGTTAGTAAATTTTAAGACCCACTGAAGGTAGTTTGAAAGTCTGAGAATGAAGGAGGATGAAAGCATTGCATCTTAATTGCTAAGAGAATATGAAGTGATAAATGTCATTATAGGTCTAGGAAATAATTTGAAAGAATCAATAGTAGTAAAAAATGTATTAATATCCATTACATCTAAGTTTGATTCCAAAGTCTCTACTATGATCAAAGATCTCAACATACTACAGATGGATGAGCTTCATGGCATCTTGACTACCTATGAAATGATAAAAATTGATGGAAGACCTTATAAGAAGGAAGTTAAATTAAAATTTGAAAAAATGTCACAAGGTAAAAATGGAAAGGATGATGTTGATATAGATATTAATGATGATAAGATAGAAGCCATGTTTTTCAAAAAAACTAAGGAAGAGATCAGGTAAGTATAGAGGCAAGTTGTCATTTAAGTGATTTAACTATGGTAAAATTGGTCACTTTGCATCTAAATTTTCTAACAAGGATAATAATTAGCATGATGGAGATCATGATGATGATCATGGTGAGGATAATAATTTCTATAATATTTACAATATCAAAAATATTTTCAAGAAGTATGAAGGCAATAAAGGGTCATTCAAGAACAAGAGAAGTTTCTATACCAAAGAAAATAGTAGATCATCTAATATAAGTGACATAAGTATATATAATAGTGATGATGATTTTCATGATCATGATATTAATGAAACTCTACTCATGGCCATAGAAATAGACAATGAAGGTTGTTTAAAAGGGAAATGTCTTATGGCAGATAAAGAATCAGATGAAGAAGAGGCTAAAGTAAACCTTGAGGTATAATTGGTCAGTGATATAGAAGAGTTGAAGTTACAAATAAGGAATAATTATAAATTAAGATATTTGGTTAAGAGTTATGAGGAACATATTAATCTCTTTGAAGAGAGACTAAGTAACAATAGAAATGAACATGATGAGATCATAAAACAAATGGAAACTCATATTCAGATTGTCATTGAAAGTATTAAGACCAAGGAAGAAGAATGCACCAAGTTTAGAATAGAAATAGAATCTTTAAAAGGATAATTGGATCAAGCAATAATAAAATTGAAGACACATCCAAAATTTGAGAATATCACTAAATTCATTGATGATATCTTGAATATTCATATGTCTCCACATGATAAGATAGGTCTTGGGTTTAAATAATACCAAAAGGAAAATAAGAAGATTCATACCTCAAATAGCAATGGATCATCAAGAGGTGATGTTAATGACAAAGTAAAGACCTATGTATAAAATTTCAAATCTAAGACTCAAACTAATCATCAACAAGTCAAGAAGAATGTGACTCCTTCAAGAGATAACAAAGGTATAGGTGCATCATCCAGCATCAGATAGAGAATGTATGTGAATTATTTTAATGGTTATTATTTATCATGAAATCAATATGGACATAGAGTTTTGGATTGTAGACATCATGTTAGTATCAATTCCTTATGGAGGAATAGGATGAATACTCATCTAAATAGTAAAAGTAGAATTATGTGTTATAAGTGTGATCAAAGGGGACATATTTCAAGGTTTTAAAAGATGAGGCATATGAGGAAGATCATTCAAGATAAAATGGTATACAATCATACCACTAAGAAGTGGAACAAGAAGTCATACCCTATGAGTAAGGTGAAATAAGAGTAGAAGACTAAACGATAAGAATATATTCTAGATTAAACTACCTTTCACATCCAAGATGAAGGCATGAAATGGTATATAGATATTGGTTTCTCAAGCCACATGATAGGGTACAAGATCAAGTTTATTTCATTGAATAAGAATGCTATAGGGATAGTGAGATTTAGACATAACACAACTATGAATATTATTGTCAAGGGTATCTTAAGTTTAGACAATGGGAATACCAAGATAGAGAATGTGTTATATGTGGAAGAATTGAAACATAAATTTCTTAGTGTAATTCAAATTTCAACCAAGAACACACATGGAACTTTCATGATAGATGGTGTGATATAAGGATAGCCAAATCAGGTAGACTAATTTCTAATGCTAAGAGGACTGATAACAATCTATATGGATTGAATGATATAAAGAAGGAGAGATGCCTTATGAGAAATATGGATGAATGTTAGCTATGACATAGAAGCTTTGGCCACCTAAACTTTGATAAATTAGTCAAGATAAGCTCTAAGAAGTTTATGAAGAATATGCCTAAAATCACCTAACCTAGAAACACACTTTTCAAGGCATATCAACATGGTAAGCAAACTAGAAGAAGGTTCAAGTCTAAGGATTATTCTAATAAAATAACTTTAGAGTCAATAAACACTAATATCTATGGATCAAAAAGAATACAAAACATTCAAAGAGATATCTATTCCATGTTACTCATATATGACTACACAAGAATGAATTGGGTAGCATTCTCGAAAGAAAAGTCATAATATCTTGATAATTCCAAGGCATTTAAGGATCTATTTGAGAATGAAAATAATGGAAATATCAAATTCCTAATATTTTATAGAGGATATTTTTGTTCTAATGAATTTGATGACTTATGTGAGGTCCATGGGATAATAAAATAGTTATCAGCAACTAAAACACCTTAGCAGAATGGGTTAGTAGAAAGAAAGAATAGAACAATTAAAGAAATGGAAAGAATTATGCTAAATGAATCAAGATTATCTGATGGATACTAGAGAGAGGTAATGAGAACTAAAGTCTACATTTTGAATAGATGACAAATAAGGATTAATGCTAACAAAACCCCCTATGAACTATGGAAAGGTAGACATATTAATGTGGAAAACTTTAGAGTGATTGAAAGTAAATGCTTCATCAAAAGAGATGAGGAAGACATAGGTAAGTTTGATTATAGGTATGATGAAGGAATATTTTTGGGATACTCATTAGTAAGCTCAACCTATAGATATTATAATAAGAGGTTGTAAAAGATAATGGAAAGTACCAATGTGAAGATCAATGATATAAGTTCTATGAAGTCACACTCTTAGTCAAAAGATGAATCAAAGAATTTGAAATTCAAGAATGAAGAAGAAATAATAGACATAGATGAGTAAGAATAATAGTTGAGGAAACACATGATTTAAAAGGTCTTTCAAGACAGATTCAAAGAGACCATCATGCATCATAAATCATTGACAACAAGGATGTAGGCATGAAAAAAATAACAAAGGTGGTAAGAAGACTAAATTGAGATAATGTTGTTATATTGTCTAATATTGAACATAATTACCTTGTGTAATGAATAAAAGATAAGTTTTGGATATGTGATATGAATGAAGAGTTAGACCAAATAGAAAAGAATGAGACTTGGGAACTAGTTCCTAGGCCTGAAGATAAGAATGTCATTGGCACAAAATGGGTCTTTAAGAACAAGTTGAATGAAGATGGAAAAATCACTAGAAATAAGGATAGATTGGTATGCATGGGGTATACACAAGTAGAAGGGGTATATTTTGAGGATACCTTTTCTCTAATAGCAAGATTAGAGGCTATCATATTACTTCTATCATATGCAGGATTCAAAGGGTTCAAGGTGTACTAGATGAATGTCAAATTAGCTTTTCTAAATGGGAATTTGTAAGAGGAAGTGTACATAGAGAAACCTTAGGGTTTCTTATTATCAGGTAACAAGGACTATGTATGTAGATTGAAAGAAAAACCTTTATTTTTTTAAATCGATCTCCTAAAGCTTTGTACGCTAGATTGGACAAGTACCTATTAGACCAAGGATTTAAGAGAGGAGTTAGAGATAATAATCTATACATAAAAACAAAAAAATGATCATCATTTGATAGTGGTTATCTATGTGGATGACATCATATTTGGTAGAAATAGTGAGAATATGACTAAGGCCTTTATAGATATGATAAATAAGGAGTTTGATATGTCCATGCTGAGAGAACTATCATTATTCCTTGGGTTATAAATTAATCAATCAAGAAGAGGTATATTCATTTCACAAGCTAAGTATATAAGAGAGATGTTGAAGAAATTTAAGATGGAATATTTCAATTCTATTAGAAAACATATGATCATAGGGTGTAAATTAAGTAAGGAGGATAAATCTCCAAAGGTCAATCATATATCATATAGGTCAATGATTGGAAGTTTTCTATACACTACTACCTCTAGACCTAACATAATGTAAGGAGTAGGACTTGTGGGAATATTTCATGTAGACCCAAATGAAAATCATTTTAAATTAGTCAAAATGATACTTAGGTATCATAAGGTAACTATTGCGTTTGGGTTGAGGTATCCAAAGAGCAAGGAGTTTAACTTGATAGCCTATACAGATGTAGATTGGGTAAGGAGTTTAGAAGATAGGAAGAGTAGTAGTGGAGGCTATTTCTTCTTAGGAGAGTGCCTAGTAGCTTGGATAATAAAGAAGTACCCATCAGTGGCATTATCTACTTTTGAGGTTGAGTACATTATAGTATATTCATGTTTTACTCAAGTCTTATGGATGAGGCAGACCGTAAAGGACTACAAAGTGGAGTATGATATTTTTATTCCTATATTTTATGATAATAAAAGTGTTGTAAGTGTATCAAAAGACCTAGTTATACACTCAATGAATAAGCACATTCACATTAGGTATCATTTCCTAAGATAACAAGTAAGTTAAAAAAATGTCAAGCTTGAGTATGTATCTACTAAGGATCAAATTGCATATATTCTAACCAGGCCACTTCCAAAGACAAAATTTCAACATCTAAGAAAGGAATTGGGTATAATTCCTATCCCTAGCAGTCATTTAGGAAGTGAAGTGCTTAACGGGAACTAATCAGGTGGTTCATTAGCTTAAAGAGTAGGTGATTAGTTTCAAGAAGGTATGCATGGAGATAAGGAAACATGTTTATATGATGTTTCATAAACTCATATTCCTATGTGTTGAGTTTTTGGTTACAAGAGATGTGATACAAGGAGATGCATGTACCTATTTATCATTAATTTCAAAGGGGGAGAAATTTTATAATGGGGAATAAATAGCCTTTTGGGATAAGTTTTTGAGAGTGGTTGCCATCAATGACAAAGGGGGAGATTATTGAGTATTGTCATTAATGTCAATGGTGATTAAAGATAGTTGGTAGTGTGTGATGTGAAAATATGAATGTAATAATGTTTTCATGAGAGAGTTTTGTCATGATATAAAGAGAAACAAAGAATTTTAAGGCAACTAATATCTTAGAGTGTTGTCTAATTTCTTATGTTAGCATGATAGGTATAAGTCATTGATGTCAAAGTGCATAGGAAGCCTATTTGTGACATGAAGAGGTATGTAGATGGAAAAAATAATGAAAACATACATGTAAAGGCTGTATATCATTTTTTGAGCATGTAATAAATGTATAGAATAATTCTTGAGAGTTTTAGGGTGAGCCTATAGGGGTAGGACCTTCAATCTAAGTCTGCACCTAAACCACTCTTAGACCTTGCCTAACCTAATGAGGTATGCAGGTAAAATTTAAAGTTAAGTATGCACATGTGAGCATGGAAATAGGTGAGATAAGTTTTTATCAATATGATCACAAATTTTTAGATCAATATTTGAAATAAAAGTGCATGAATCATTATTTTAGGATTTCTTAAGCTCACAAAATGAGGTCTCAAACTTGAGAAGCACTTTCATATATTTTTTCACATGTGTAACCTCTGAAAGGGAGTTTGATTTGTTAAGTATAGATGGTTAGGGGTCCTAGCTAAGATATTTAGGATTTATTTTTGGATTCAAGTTGTAGTACTTTATGAATAATCGTTAACACCAAACCCTATGTTAAACCTCCCTAGAACCCTAATAAGGACATGATATGAAAGATTTTATTCAAAATAGATCAAAATGGATTCAAATTCATATATAATATATTCAAATAATGTATTAAATTTCCCAAGTATCTATAGGTGGTGGTGGTTAGTCAAATGAGAAATAAAATATATAAATACAAGTTTATTTGTTGAGAAGTTATTATAGCTCTCAAAAGTTGAATTGATCAAGAAAATAAAATAGATAGTATAAGAATTGAGAGACTAATTTTACATGTCCATGTTTATTTATGTATAAGTTATATTCTTCAAGTATTTTATTTCAATCATCCAAGTAAGCCAATTGTAGATAGACCTAATGGTGTGAATAGTGTAAAACCTAGATAGACATGGAAAGATAGATTTTAAGGTCTGTGCATGATATATTGATGAAAAAAAGTGTATGAAGAAGTTATTTATGACTTTTAATTCATGATCATGCTTTGGATAATATTTTCAGGTCATTTTATATGGTGAAAAAGTTTCTCACAAAATGGTCTATCTGGTTTAGTTTGGATTGTGAGATACAAGGTCAAGAAATAGGTTTACAAGACCAATATTTTCGATTAGACCATATGAATTTTATATATAAGGATGTTAAATAGATTTCATAGTAATTTTTTTATGAATCAAGAGTAATGAAAAGTGTTTACATAGGCAATGGAAGTCTAATTCATCATGATTGGTTTTTGAGGTGAATTGAAATTTCTAAGTAAGCGAGTTATAGAGATGTTCTTGAGTATTTATCTCTTAAGTGAAGGCATGTTAGGAACCTATGTGACCCCTTCTCTTTAATTTATTAGTAGATTAGTTTTTATAGATGCATATGCTTTATAATTCATCCCATGAGCTTTTTGCTTTATCTCACATTCATGGGAAGTAGTAGTTACTTAGATTAGACTTAGTATATAAGTAAGTGTTGAGGCCAATAGAGATATCCATGACTTATTATATTGATATTTCTCAAATGAGGTTCCCCCCTAAAAGTTGTCTATGATAAATATAAACATTTTGGTGTTTTTGTTAATTATATAAATGTGTTATTTCATGCATTGTCATTAATGTATTGTAGGATGATCCTCTCATCTAGTATTAGAGCACTTTTCAGGGCCAATTATTTTTTTATAGAAATTTTTTACTCTATTCTACTACATAATCCATTTAATTAATTTTTTAGAAAGTCTTAACTCTATTCTACTACATAATTAATTTTTGTAATTATCTATATCATAATAATCTATTTCGGATCAGGGTAAACTTGACCGTATAATTATGGGAACTGCTTGGGTGAAATCCCTAAAATACATTGTGAGGAGTACCATAAGAACCCCAAAGTAGCTGGCCCATTGAGAGGACCTACTATAAAAATGGGCAATGGCCCCTTCCTGATTGAGTAGTTCCCATCCATGAAGAAAACCAAGAGCTGTCATTGAGAGATAAATTTATGGCTAATTTTTTTTTGAAGAATGATACTCGCTTAGACAACATTGGTGGCTAGAATGATATCTTTAAACCAATAGGAAACCATTGAAACTTGGGGCCCATTATACCAATTTCAACATATTATTAGTAGAGTATCAAAAAACTACCATATCATATTTTTAGTAGATTATAATTAGACTTTCTATACTAGTTTTAGCATATTACTAGCAGAGTATCAGAAAACTACCATATCAGAGCTGTAGACTTGTCATCTCAGTTTCAACATATTTCTAGTAGACTTGTCTTACAAACATAGTAACCAAAAATAACATTTTTTCATTTTTTTTCATATCTCTCCATCTATATCTCCATTTGTACTCAAATTTTATCTAAACACCTCAACTTATATTCCCCACATTTTCTCCCTTGAGGTCCCATATCCCAATTCCACTCCTAATTCCCACAAATCTCAATTTACCTTTTTTTTGGTTTTGCAATAACTTCTATTTTTAAGGATTTGTCTCAAAAAAATTCTATAATGCTTATCTCCCTATTCTACTCTTTTGACCCTCTTTGATAAAATTTCTAGTTTTTTCCATTTTCACTCCTGAAATTATCCTCACCTTCAGCAATCATACTCCCACTATGAAAAAAAATTAGTAAAATTACCTTTACCCATTCCATTTTCACACAAATTTAAAAAAATCTCATAAAACATGTCTTAACTTTAGTTTTCCCATCCAATCCAAATTAATAATAATAATAAATGTCTAGAATATCTTGATGAAAAAATTCTTGGCCTCAGTCTTCAACATACCAACAGGAATAGTAGATGACATCCAGAGTCCTCTTCAAACATTGAGTTTTCTTCTTCTAGTAATTTTCATGGGTTAAAGCTTACTTTTCTTTGATTCAATGGTACAGATCCAACTAGATGGATGTATCATGTAGAATAATATTTTAGTCTACATAATACTTTTGATGCCAACAAGGTCCCACTTTTATCCTTTCACTTAGAACATGAGGCTCTTCAATGGTATCATTGGTATACCAAGGATGATGATTAGCCTGTATGGGATGATTTTTTCACCCTCATTATGCAATGGTTTGGCCCTATTGATTTTGATAACTTCACTAGAGCACTCACTAAACTTTGCCAAATAGGAACCATAAGATAATATCAAATAGAATTTGACAAACTAGCCAATCACATAGATGAATTGTCTAACGAATTCTTCAAGAGTTACTTTATTAGTATACTAAATTATGTGATTTGATCGAAGGTCAAAATGTTTCATCCCAACACAATGATGGAAGCCCTAGGGTTGTCTAAAATGGTAGAGGATAAAATAACAACTCAGTAGTGATTTAAATCTAAGTTTGCTACATTTAGAAATAGAACTCCATAATGATCTTAAATAATGTTATCCCCTAGAATCACTCTTATGAAGCATTTAACTAATGCAAATATGTGAGCCCCTAGATAAAAATGACTATGTTATAATTGTGATGAAAAACTCACTTGGGGACATTGATGTGTAGAGCAAATGCTCTACCTACTAGATGTGGATTCTTCACCTAAAACTAAAGTTTTTGAAGATGCTTAGGATATAGTAGATAATCTGGAAGAAGCTTCATCAATTATAGAAACTAATTCCCAACAAGAGAAACTAGAGATCTCTCTATATGCCTTATCAAGAGTCACCAACCCACAAACCATGTGGGTTAGGGGTTACTTCAAGAATCTCCTTCTCATAATACTCATTGATTTGAGTAGCACCCATAACTTCATTGACCCTCAGATCTCCAAATAGGTTAATTTTTTTATCCATCCTTGCTCCAACTTTAAAGACATGATTGCCAATGGGGGAACATTACCTTGCAAAGGGAGGTGTTGAAATGTGTATATCTCTATTGGAGATTATAACTTTTACTCTAATATGTTTTATTTTACCCTAGGTAGTTGTGATGTTATTTTAGGAGCCCAATGGTTACACACACTTGGACCCATCTTATGATATTTTGTTGAACTTTGGATGCAATTTTTA
The DNA here is from genome assembly GCA_037957365.1 of Torreya grandis. Taxonomy (NCBI): domain Eukaryota; kingdom Viridiplantae; phylum Streptophyta; class Pinopsida; order Cupressales; family Taxaceae; genus Torreya; species Torreya grandis. The sequence goes on along the minus strand of JARHVA010003868.1, from coordinate 974,548 downwards.
GATAATGGACAAAAACACACATTGAAAGCCTTACAGCTGGTGTCTCTCAACATCATAAGTTCACATCACATGGAAAATATTCTTAAGAATAATTCACATAGTGTAATTACCTAGCTTCATTCCATTTGACTAAAACCATCAATGATATCCACTACTCCTTTTGAACTATAAAACATTCTACAAAGGTATGCAAGTGTCTTTGCCAAACTAGTGGGATTGCCAAACTATAAACCATTGTATTCACTTCCTTCTTGTAAGCATTCCTCCCAAAATCAAGCCTTACCACTACCCATTTTAGCAAAATAAAGAAATTGAGATGATCATTTTAGACTTACTAAAGAAAGGAATTATTCACCCTAGTACCAACCCATATTCTTCTACAATTCTCCTCATCTAAAAAAATATGGGTCATGGTGCCTTTGCATTGAATTTCATCCACTTAATTAAATCACAATCAAGGATAAGTTCTTGATTCCTATTATTTATGAGATTTATGGCTCTGAGTTTTTCTCAAAGTTTGATATTTACTCTAGATATCACCAGATCTAGCTTCATGAAGATGATATCCCTAAGATAGTTTTTCACACACATGATGGCCACTATGCATTTTTGGTCATGCCCTTTGGCCTCACTAATGTTCCTTCAACATTCCAATCATTTATGAATAAAATATTATGACCCTACCTTTGGAAATTCATATTTTTCTTCTTAGATGATATCCTCATCTTTAGTAAAACATGGTCTGAACATCTCCAACATCTAAACTCACACTACAACTTCTCTTTGATCATCATCTCTGTGTAAAATAGTCCAAATGTGATTTTGGCCTAGATGAATTAGATTATCTTGGGCATATTTTTCTATCCCAAAGGGTTCATGTGGATCTAAAAATAATAGATACCATGACAAATTGGCCTCATCCTCAGACACTCAAGAGCCTCCATGGTTTTTCGTGACTAACTAGACACTATCATAAGTTTGCCAATGATTATAATAATATTGTGGGTCCACTAATAGATATGTTAAAAAATGATTCTTTTACATAAACAAAAGTTGTTGAGTGTGCATTTGAAAAATAAAAACAAGTTATGTGTACTATCCATGTTCTAGCTATGTTAGATTTTTCCAAGACATTCACTACTGAGAATGATGCTTGTAGAAATGGACTTGGTGTTGTTTTCCTCCAATAAGTATGATCCATTTCATTCACCAAAAATCACTTTCTAGAAAGAATTTAATATTCTCTACTTATGAGAAGTAACTGATGGGCATTTTGCATGTAGTATAGAAGTGGAGGTCATACCTACTAGGAAATCATTTTTACATTAAAACTAATCACCATAGTCTAAAATATTTTTTAGAAAAACTGGTCTGTACCCCATAAAAATAGAAATGGGTCAATAAAATTATGGGTTATGACTTTGAGATCACTTACAATAAGGGTTAGGACAATATTATGGTTGATGCTCTATCTTGCACATTTGTGAACCAAGCTTCCTTTTTAGCTATTTTTATGCCTATTTTAAATTGGTTGGATGTTTTAAAACAAGGTTATGTCAATGACTCCTCACTATCTCAAATCATTCAATAGTTGGCCAATAAACCCTTTATAGTACCATGTTATTCTTGTGATGGTGCTTCTCTACAATACAAGGGTCATTTGGTGCTTCCCTAGAGCATAGATCTTCAACAAGTTGTATTATATGAAATTCATGCTTCTGCATCTATAGGACACTCAAGGTTCCTCAAAACATATGAGTCGGCATGCTGCAAATTCTTTTAAAAGGGAATGAAAAAGGCAATTTAACAGATGGTGGCTAAATGTGATACCTTCTAACATAATAAGGGTGAAACTAAACTCATTCCTAGGTTGTTTTAACCCTTTCCCATCCCTACCAAGATTTGGATAGATATTTATATGGATTTCATTGAGGGGATCCCTAAATATGGAGGTAAAATAGTGGTCTTGGTTGTGGTTGATCACCTCTCCAAATATAGTCATTTTTGTGCCCTCGGCCATCCCTATACCACCTCCATAGTCACACAAATTTTCTTGGACCAAATTTTATATCTTAATGGCATTCCTTCCTCCATTTTCTCAAATCATGATGCAACCTTCACCAACCATTTTTCGATAGAGTTATTTTGATGCACTAGTACCCAACTCAAGATGAGCTATGAGTATCAACCACAAATAGATGGCCAAACTAAAACTATCAACAAATTCCTGGAAACTTTCCTTCATTAATTCACCTTAGAAAAACAATACTAGTGGGTAAAGTGGGTTACTCTTGATGAATGGTGGTACAATACCTCCTACCACACTTCAACTAAAATTACTCCCTATGAAGTAGTCTATGGTCAAGCACCACCAGTGCTCCTTTCATATACCCCCAGTAGTTCACTAGTTCAAGTAATTGACATGCTTCTCCAAACCCAATATCAGATCCTCGGCACCCTATGAGACAATATTCATATGGAACAAAATATTATAAATAATAATCTAATCAACACTTTTCTAAGTGTACCTTTCAAGTAGGTGATATGGGTTTTTTTGCTTGCATCCATACAAACAATCCTCCCTAAAATTCAAATGGCATCATAAGATGGCTCCTAAGTTATATGGACTTATAAGGTTCTCCAAAATATTGGGTTGGTTGATTATAAGTTTGATCTCCCACCTTCTTCTTGAGTTCATCTATTATTTCATGTTTCTTATATGAAGAACTTTCTTGGCACAAATATTAGAGTGCAGACTATTTTACCAGAACTTGATAATGAAGGATCCATCCTTCTTGATTCAAAGGCAATCTTGGATAGGTGCACATGCCAACTTCAATCCCATTCCATCAATAAGGTATTAATTTAGTGGCATGAAATGCAACCAGAGGATGCAACATGCGAACCACTCTTTCAAATTTAGTACCAATACTTACATCTAAAGCTTTGAGGATAAATCTTTTTCAAAGAGGGAGGGGATGTTAGGAACATATGTGACCCATTCTCTTTAATTTTTTAGAATTTGGTGATGACTTTGAGGTCATGGATAATCTATTTACATGTTTCATTTTTCATATTTGAGTGGCTTAAGGGTGTTTAAACTTCTTTCTTGTAAGATAGATTTTTGAGGTACACAAGCCTAAAAGGGCAATTTATTCTAAAAGTGATTTCATGGTATGAATAAAGGATAAAAGTCTATTCAAGCATGGAGGAGGTTAGAAGAGTTCATTGGATAAGTGTTTGAATTGTTTTTTATTGTTGGATAGATCCATCTAGGCCCCAAGAATATCAATTTTTGGCATTAAAAGGATAGACCTAATGCAATTAGGTCTCTATGAGACCTAAAGGAGGAGTAAGGCCTAATTGAGTTATTTAAAACAAAAAACGGTTCAAATCATTTTGAACCATGATCATAATATGTTATAAGATCTATTATATGTTTGACCTAAGAGGTTTAAGGTGTGTGGTTGACCAAGTGGTGTGTGACCATGTGTCTAGTATATATATAAAGTAGTTTAGGCCTATTTCATGTATGCAAAACAAGTGAATAAAATCTTACATGGATAAGCTAAATGAGGTCTTGCAATGAGTTATAAACTATAATATAAGAGCAAGTGTATGAATGTGATGAGGTTTTGAGTTAGTTTCAAGTCACTTATGGATTTGGTACTTCCTTACAAGTAGGTGTTTATTAAAGCTTAGTCAAGTGGGTGCTTGAATTTATTGGGGTTGGTGCTCCAAGTTGAGTTGGTGATCAATATAATTTAATATTTTGTTTTATAAGATTTTATTCCATTTGTATAGATCATAGTGGGTTTTCTTCCCCTTAAGGGTTTCCCACTCATATATGTGTTATCTTGTTTCATGCTCATCTAAATGGTTCTTTATGCTTTTCTAGATCACTATGTTGCTTTCATAGGTCATGAATGATTGAGTATAATTAAAGGAAAGTTTTTAAACACTGATTCACCAACCCCCCATTCTTATTAATTTTGCTTCCAACACATTCTTTTAGAATACATTACAAGTCAATTCTAGTAGATAACCATAAATGAAATGATGAAAGGTATCATCAGCATTGTACATCACATGATTTACATCAATGAGGAATTCAACTAGATAGACTTCCTCAGTTATTAAATTATCATGAACATTAGGATATCACATAATGTTGTAAATAAGACATCTTAGTATCACTTTCTAGTATTTTTCCTGGTCTTCACATAGTGGAAATCCCTAGAAGGAATTGTACATCTAGATGTCAACTAATTGCTTGAAATCACTTATTAGAATCTCATCTAGAAGAGAGTAGAGAGTAGATATTTTATGTATAGGCAACTATTTAGTGTCTAGTGGGCTGAACTTATTAAATTGGTGACCTTCCACCCTCATACCCCACTAAATGTGATAAAGTAATTAGGTTAGCATGCATTTGTCATGAATCTCCCACACATACCCACTATATTCATCTATGAGCTTCTAAAAGTGCCTAATGTAGAATTGGTTTTCTTTGTTGATATAGAGATTATAAAGCATGAGGTCATGCACCAAAAGGAACTAGATGCACACAGAGTGATGCATTTATGAATAGTTGAAATAGATGACCTAGTCTTTAGTTTATCCATTGTAGAACACACATCACCAGCCATAACACTATTATATCATGGAAATATAAGGGTCCCTAAAGGGAACATATCTCCTTCACCTCCCAAATGATGCATGTAAATCAAGACATGGATAGAAGACCCATATGTGCCTAAAATCATAATCCTTTATCATTGGGATGAGATTTAGACATACATGAAATATGTCTATCATATGATGAATGATAACATGGCTTGTAATCTATATGAAAAATATTAGGAAAAAGAATATTTCCTTTGGAAAGTAGTGTAAATTAAGCAAATATGTAAAAATCTACCATAACACCTTTAGATGGAGCTACCTATTTTCCCACCATTAATTATTATGGATATTATTGTAGAAGTGACCCCCCTGTAAGATATAAAAAATAATTCAATATAGGGGGAGCACATGGAAGATCTTCACCTCCACTATCATTAGATCCTCTACCTCAAAGTCTTATAGAAGCACTTCATCAGAGGAAGTGTATGAAAATAAGATTTAGGTAGGTAATAAATGAAGAATAAATAGAAAGATTAAATGCCCTTATGTAAAAAATAGAAAAAGTTATTCCCATAGCCTTTCCATCACTAAAAATAATTTCACAACACAAAAAAATGATTCTAAAGTGACCAACACACTTGAAGACTAGGGTGTCAAGGAAAATGGTCCAATAGTTTATGCCTAAAACTTCACCATCATAGTCTGATGACATAATGATAGATACTAAAGAAGTCACACTAGATTCACTAACACCAGAGGAACAATAGGTTGTGAGGTAAGAGGCATCAAGGGTTGTAGAGCATTGATGAAGGAAGAGAGGAAGTAAAATAAAGAGAAGTTTAAATAAAAAGAGGCTATAAAGCAATAACAAAAATAGTTATAGCACAATAATTAGCTAAAGAATATGAGGCTCAATAATGAACCAAGGATGTAGAGGCACTAAATAAAGAGGCTGAAGAAAAATAAGTCCAATAGAATTAGGAGGAAGGGATATATAAGAAAGATGCTAATGACCAATAAGTGAAAAAGTAGCAAACCATTGATGAGGAAGCCAAGAAACCAGATACAGAGGAGGAAAAGAAAAGGTAGGATGGTACTGATATAGCCAAGAAATAGATTGAAGAAGAAGAAAGAAGAAAAATAAAAAACAAAAGAAAGAAGATGAAACCAAGAAGCATAAAGAGGAAGAGAAATGGAATAAAATAGAATAAAAATAAATTATGAAGAAAATGGTCACAAAAAATAAGAAGCAAGTAGAACAAGAGTAGACATAGTGAGAAGAAGAGACAATGAAGAAAGAGGTTGCTAATTTAGAACAAAAGAGGTCGACCAACAAAGAAAAAGTTAAGCACAAGGCTACCATTGAATAAACCCAAGAGAATGTAGAAGAGGAGAAGAAAAGAAAAGTGGAGGAAATTAAATGCTGAAGACAATGCAAGTGGATCTACAATAAGATCTAATAGATCATTTTGTGGTGGTTACATAGAAATCTACATCAACTACAAGCACCACACCCCCAGTATAGGCTCCTTCTCTAGCACCACTCAAATTGAGTCTCTAGATGTGGAATGTTTTAGCACCACTTTATCCTTTCTCATCTCTCTATTATAATAAGTTTTGGCCACCATGGTTTCTTCTAATTTGGCACTTATACCACTTAATATAAAGGATTTTTTGGATGTATCAAAGCTTCCACTAATAAATAAAATCAAAGGGGTAGTAGTATTTCAGGAGTCCATCACCTAGAATACTACAACCTTGGAATAATAAGTGCAAAGCCTAAGACTTTAAAATACTAGCTTATGCCAACAACTACATAAGGCCAAAGGGATCATTGAATATTCCTTCCCAAGATTGGTCAAAGTGGCCATTGGTGATTGACATCTCTCTAATCATTAACAACTACCTCTTCTGATCATTTACTTAGTTGTTGATTAGTTGTCTATTGATAATGCTAACCAACTTTGGGCACAGGGCCAAGATACTAAGGCTAAGACTAATAATTTATTTGATCTACATGAATTTTATTGGTGATATGTTTTTGAAGTACCACTCAAGCATGATAATTTTCCCATCACCTACTAGATTGGAAGCAATAATTAGATGAGACATGTGATAGTGCACACCTAGAGTTATCATAAGTATCTAAAGCCCAAACTACTATGGAATATAATGAAACTACCTACAACCATATGGATGTATCTTTACAAGCTTCCATTAACACCCATAATACTATTATGTAGTGGATTCAGACTTGGCAAAACCAAATGCTATGAAACACCTTTATTAGAGTACAAAAATAGTGGTAGGTAGACAAATTAAATGATATAAAATAGGATATTGAAGTGAAAGTGTAAACTACCAAGTCTAAGTTGGCCATCACTAATGATGATGGATTTTCCATATCCTTTTCATTTAGTCTCCCCTATGTGCTCTCTTGTGCATCATTTAGGAATTTTTGATGGAATAATAGGCAATCAAGGTTGATATTACTACAATTGATTCTTTAATCATGCCCTTGGTTAACATTCCCATATTTATTATACCATGTCAACTTTTCGTCATTCTCTAACAACAAAAGAGTGTCACTTAGAGTGTACCTTCTTTTTCTCCAACTTCTCCTTCTACCACTCCTAAAGCCTCACCAATGTCAGCCAATTAGGTAATGTCGATTGTTTATTTTGAAATTTTGGCTCCATGTTTTGCAATTTTGTTATGAGATGCCTTCATAAGTTTTGTAGAACTAAGATGGTTGAAAACCCATAAAGGGTAGCCCCCAAGGACACCATTTTTTTGAAAACCGTAAAGGGAATTTAAGTGGTTCACATGTAGTGAAGACTAGTAAATGGTGCTTCATGTGATTTATATGAATCTTGCTCAGTTATCTCTTATTTTGGGCTCATTATATCTAAGTAATAGACTCTTCACATTGATGACATTGTTTTGGGGCAAGCCAACATTTTAAGTCTAGGAGGGTATTAATGAAAGATTGTGTGAGCATCATAACACGTAGAGTATAGGTGACACATCAACGGTGTTATAACATTTAATGTCTAAGTGGGATAATTTATACCCTTAACATACTTTAGTTTATTATTAAATAATAACAGTTTATTATTTATTAAACACAAGGTAAAAACCTCATGTAAATAAATAATAAAATATTTTGATTTATTATTAACCAATAAAATTAAATGATTCTTGGGTAGGATGAACCCATTGGTTACAATGGTCACCTCCCCTCACATTTATTATAAATATGATTTTACCCCTATTATATTATTCACTAAAAACACACTTAGTGAATTTAATATTTTCATGTCTAAAATATTTATAAAGGTTCTATAAAGGTTTATGTGAATAAGTTTGAAGGGAAGGCTTTGTATTGGGGTGTAGAGTTTTCTAATTATTAAATATCATCTTCATAGGTTTTTTACCTCTTGGAAGTTTTTCCACTTTAAATTCTTTTGTACTGTGTCAATTTTGTGTGCTCTTTGCCATCATTTATTCATCTAGATCAAATATATATTACATATATATATTATATTTTATTGATTTTATCATAAAATCAAATCCATGAGATGATTAGGTGATTGGCAAGATTTTTTTGTTGGAAGATTCAAGGCATTTATTAAAAAAGAATATATATATATATATATATATATATATATATATATATATATATATATATATATCAGCCTCAAACCTTCGTTTCACACTATTTTTTTATAGGTGCCATAACTAGCATGGGAAAACCTAAAAAAATGAATATTTAGTCAAAATGCTATTTTACAAATTATTTCAAATAAAAAAAAATCTAGAAGATTAGAATAAATTTAAAGATTTTTGGGCTCTCATAAGCATTTACATGGGTTCCATGCTTCATCATGGGAAATTTAAAATATTGAATTCTTCACAAAAAAATCTATTTTGAAGTTCTAGTTGTGTTTATCAAACAAAAATAAGAAGGCTGCTAAATTTTCAACCAAATCTAAGACCTATACAAGGAGATTTGAGCTATTAAAATTCTACAAGGGAGCCATTGTGAAGCTAAAGGGATGTAACTTTTGTTATATAGTTTTAGAAATTATTTGTTAAATATTTTTTTATTTAAACATAAAATTATCTACATAGACTTGTGGCCCCCACTTTCTTTGTCCTTTACTCTAAAAGTTAAAAAGAAAGTAATTATTATTTACTAGTATTTTTACATGCACAATAAATATTTATTTATATTTTTTTATTATTATAAATTAAAAAAAATTAATTAGTGCATGTTAATATTTAATTAAACTCAGATGATTTGGTGATATTAATATTACTAAAATTTACGACTAAGAAGATATCAAGTTCAAAACACCTTAAAAACTTTATTTTTTGGTCTTTTTGGTTGTCTTGGTAAAATTAATTACAATTTAATTTAAACTAATTTTCATTTATTGGTTTACATGCCAATGTTTCACTTGTCTAAAACCCTAGTTGACTTGTCAAACTTGTTTTGACTTTTAACCTAGTGAATATTGTGACAAACATAGTCATGTAACCAATTGATATCTAGGTTTTGGAACCTTTCAAATACATATACATATTCAATTTTTTTAATTTTTAAACTTCCTTATATTATTTTTTAAACTTTTTTAATAATAGTGTTTAGGTGGTCATTTTGAGTGTGACTCTTTCGACACCTAGTTTTGTGTAGTTCTAAATCAATTTTTTATATTATTTGATATCTAAATTATACAATTAAGTATATTTTGTTTTACAATCATAGTATAAAAACTCACTAAAAATGTTATTTTTCTTATTCTTACATTAGTTTATTTTTGTGACACTTACGACACCCAATTTTGTCACAATATTTTGCAATTTTTATTACTTTGTATATCATTAAATTGAAAAATAATTATGTGTTTGCACTTTCAAATTTGTTTTAATATCAAATTAAATTAAAATTCATACTATTTTTTTAATTTTTTAAATTTTAAGCATTTAGTTACTGTCATGTTTAAACAGAAGCTATGGCTTTGCCTCATTTTTATTTAAGATGAATCTCAAATGTTTAATGGAAATAACTATCATATATAGAAAATTCATATTAAAATTGAATTTATGGCCCAAAAGTTATGAAATATTTTTTTTGGGTCTAAAAAATCCCCTTCTGGATGACATGTGACCCCTGAGCTCACCCATGTATTTCAACAGAAATTATAGGAAGCTATGTCCTTTATCTTGTAGAGTGTTAAGGATAAATTCTTTCTCCACATTGATAATCAGGAGTCTCTTAGAGATGCTTTAAAATTATTTGAATCCATGCATGAGGGCACTCATCTCTTGAAGATTATTAAGTTAATCTTTGAATTGCTAACTACACCTATGAAAGGTGATGAGAAAGTTATGAATTTTCTTGATAAAAATTAAAAATATTAAAGCTCAGTTATATGGATGTAATTTTAATTTGATTTAGGATCAATTGATTTATTTTATCATTAAGTTAAATATTCATGAAAAGATTAGAAAATTTATTTCAAATTTGAATTGTAATTATCAAACTAAGCAAGATATCCCTGACTTTACCACCTTGTCTGCTCTCTTAATTCAAGAAGAGCAAGTTATGACAAATTTTTATTATAAAGAGAATTCAACTAAAGAACTTATCACTTTAAAATAATATTTTTGATAACACTAAAAACCAAAAATCTAACCCTAATTCTGCTAAAGACAAATATGGAAATAAAAAAATCTGGGAATAAAAATCATACACCTAAATTTAAATAAAATTGTAATCTATGTGGTAAATTTGGTTATAGAATGGAAACCTATTATAAAATAAAGGATAAAATTAACAATCAATATTCTAAAAATAACAAAGGAAATAAATCTAATCAAAACCTTAATTAGAATAACAATTAGGATTCAAATGTTATTTCTTTATATGTTACTTTATTAACTTCAAATGAAAATGAGTGGATCTTAGATACCGGTGATTCACACCATATGAAATACTTATATGATATTTTATGTGATTCTAGAGATATCTTTGAAATAATTTACTTAGGAGATAAATAATTTTTAGAAATAATTAAATAGGGAAAAATAAAGTTTCAAATGTTACTATAAATGATGTTTTCTATGTACCTAAGCTTAAAAATAATTTGCTATCTTGTTCTCAACTTAAAAATGATAATTATATTGTAAAATTACTTAAAGATAGCTGGCACATTATAAATCAATTTGATTCCTTGATTTTTGAAGGCATTCAAAATAATGGTTTATATATCGTTTTTCCTTCTTTTACATGTTTTCTTTCATTGCATGATAAGAATGGATCTTAATTATGGCATGAAATATTAGGACATATTAATTTTATAATTTTACATGATATGTCTTCAAATAATCTTGTTTTTGTACTTCCTTCTATCCATTCTCATCATGAAACTTGTGAGGGTTGCTTACGTGGTAAGAAACATAGTAACTCCATTCACAAGAATCATGATGTGAATTCCTCACATCCTTTAGAATTGAGTCATAGTGATGTTGTAAGAAATATTAAAGTTTTATATCTTAATATTTCTTTATATTATGTTACTTTTATTGATGAATACCCTAAAATGATCTGGTCTTTTTTATTAAAAATAAATTTGTTGTGTTGTCTAAATTCAAAGAATTTAAAGTTAGTGTTGAAAATGAATCTAATTTTTATATTAAAATATTAATAAATAATAATGGTAGTGAATATGTTAGTAAATATTTTTATTACTTTTTCATTAGTTGTAGTATTTGAAGGGAACTAGCAACTCCCTATTCCCTTCAGTAAAATCGTATTGTTGAAAGTAAAAATTATACCATCATAGAAATATCTAGAATAATGTTACAATATACAAATGTTCCTAAATTTTTATGGGCCAAAGCCATGAATATTATTATGTATATTCTAAATGGAGTCCTTAAAAAATACTTCCATATTTCTACCCCTTTATAATTGTGGACTTAAAAAAAACCTAATGTGGATCATCTTAGGATCTTTGGTAGTCCTTATATCTTTATTTTTAAATTTAAAAGAAAAAGCTCAATCCCACTTCTTATTAATTAATTTTTTTATATTATGGAGGTAAGATAAAAGTTTTAAGAGTGTATGATCCTTATAAACATTATATCATTGAGAATATAAATGTTATTATTCTTTTAAAATCCTTTTGTGAGCCCTATATGGAACCTCCTTAGTGTTCTTCTATTGACTAACCTAACTCTCAAGTTTCTCTTAGTGATGAAATATATACCTTTGAGGAAGTTGATCTAGTTTTGGATAACTTAGAGTCTAAGGAACCCCCTAAGTTTCATGTTAAATTTAAAAGACCTAAGTGGACATAATCCCTAATTGAATCTTCTAATGTTTATAACCTTCATAAATTAACTAGAAGTCAACATTCTTTTCATGCATTAATGACTATGTATGAATGTGAACCTCAATCATTTTATGAAACCACTCAATATGATAGATAGTATGTTGTTATGCAAGCTGATTATAATGTCTTAATTAAAAATAAAACTTCGCATCTTATCCCCCCTCTACCTAAAAGGCATATTGTCAGTTGTAGGTGGCTTTATAGGATCAACTATGCTACAATTGGTAAAATTGACAAGTTTAAAGATAGAATAGTTGCTCATGAGTTTACTCAAAAACCTAGGATTGAATATGTTGAAACCTTTGTTCTTGTAGTAAAAATGAGTACTGTTAGACTTCTTATTGCTCTTGCATCTCAAAATAGTTGGTTTATCCACCAAATGGATGTCACGAATGCATTTATAAAGAGTGATATAGAATAAAAATTCTACATGATTTAACCTAAATGTTTAACTAAATATAATAAAAAATATTATGTATGCAAGTTATAAAAATATTTATACAGTTTAAAATAAGATTCTAAAGTTTCGTATTCTAAAATTACTTCTTTTTTCAAAGAATTAAGTTTTTCTAGCTGCTATTCAAATAATGATCTCTTTGTTAAATTTTAAAATGGTCTTTTGATTATAATTTTATTATATTTTGACACTTTCTTAATTGTTGGTGATATATCTAGTTTAATTCATAAATATAAGGATAAACTAAGTCAAATGTTACAAATGATTGATTTAGGCATTCTACATCATTTTTTATGATTGACTATATTTTAGGATAGACATTTTATTGTTACATCACAATATTAGTATACTCATAATCTTCTTGTTAAGTTTAACATGTTTGGTTGTAAATATTCTTCCACTCCTATTGAATTTGGTGTTAAACTTGATCCAAAACCTACATGTGAAAAATCTAACCGTGATTTATATATATATATATATATATATATATATATATATATATAGTTAGTAGTTTGATTTATCTAATCATTACTAGGCCAGATATTTCATATGATGTTAGTGTTGGTTTTAAATTTATGTAGGATCCATATTTAGATAATTAAAAATTAGCTAAATTAATTCTTTGTTATATCAAATGAATAATTAATTTTGTTTTATTTTATTCTTCTATTGATACTGCTAAATTATATGGTTATTGTGATGTTGGTCATGTTGGTGATAATATAGATCACAAATATACTTTTACATATGTGTTTAAGTTTGGAGTAGTAAGAATAAAATTACTATCTCTATCATTTCTACTAAAGTAGAGTACATAAGTGTTATGGAAGCTACCAAAGAATCCATGTGGCTATGAAGGTTGTTGGGATAACTTTATTTGTATGTTTCTCATAGTACCATATTTCATTGTGATAACCAAAAATATATAACTTTGATAAAAAAATTGAGTGCATTACTAAAGAAATAAAATTATTGAAGTTCATGTGCATTTTATCCAATTAAAAGTCCTTAATGATGGTATTGATCTGAAATTTTATCTTACAAATGAACATGTGGTAGATATCTTCATAAAACTACTTGGTGCTACCAATTTTTGTATAATTTTGGGCCTCTCAGAGTTACCATTGATGAGGAGTGTACATGATAATGTCATTTCCTAATGGCCATGTGCTCCTTATTATTATTTATACTTATTCTCATTGTAAATCTTTGTAAATTTCATGTGGAGTTTATGTGATTTGATTAAACTTTGTGTGTAATTTTTACTTGTCTATACCAATACATAAAGGCATATTTTTTAATGGAGGTCCTTATGTTATAAAAAGGCTCCAAATATGCTTAGATGATTATTCATGAGAAACTATGAGATGTACTCTCATGATCATGTTAGTCTAGACTTAATTTATAGTAGTTTATGTATTATAATTCCTTTTATTTCAAAAGTGATGTTTGACATGATGAAGGTTTTTAAATCTTTCAATTGTATTCAAAGTATAATTCCTATATTAAGGTGACTATGACATTTATCCACACTTGGAATTAAGGGGGAGTGTTAGAATATTTAATGTCTAAGTGGGCTAATTTAGACCCTTAACATATTTTGGTTTATTATTAAATAATAATAATTTATTATTTATCAAACACAAGATGAAATCCTCATGTAAATAAATAACATAATGTTATCATTTATTATTGACTAATAAAATTAAATGATTCTTGAGAAGGATGAATTCATTGGTTACAATGTTCACCTCCCCTCATATTTATTATAATTAAAGTTTTACCCCTATTGTATTATTCACCGAAAACACACTTGGTGAATTTAATATTTAACAATGGAAAATATTTACAAAGGTTATGTGATGGCTTATGTGAAGAAGTGATAAGGGAAGGCTCTGTATTGGGGTGCAGAGTTTCTCAATTATTGAATATAATCTTCTTGGGTTTTTTTACCTCTTAGATAATTTCCCACTTTAAATTCTTATATACTATGTCAATTATGTGTGATCTTGTCCATCATTTATTCATCTAGATCCAATCTATATTGCATATATATTTTATATTCTATTGATTTTATCAGGTGGTTTTATAGTTGGTTGTAGTTTTTTTTTCTTTTTAGGCTATTCCTAGCTTCATACCAAATACATATTTATTGCAACAACTTGGATGATGCGTTGGTAGTTGGTTGTGATAGAAATTACTTGAAGGTTACAAATAGTTGTGAAGATACTACAAGTTAATCTCTATTGGATTGGAATAATTTTTTGTTAATCATGTTATTGATCATGTTAATTTTTGATGTTATGCATGTAGGGAGACTATTACACCTGCCATGTAAGACTTATTCCATAATATTTTGTAATTAGGGTTCTTATTGTAATATGTGAAGTGAAAGTAAGAAATGGATAAGTTATATCTGATTCCAAGATTAAAAATAGATTAAGATATATTTATGGGTATTTGATTTTTATGAATAGTTTTTCTATCAATATATTTTATTTTAATAGTAATTTTCTTTAAAAGTATAGATCTAATTTAAGTAGTATTAGTTTTGACTAGTAGATTATATATGTTCACTTCTTTACACAAGCCTTCTTAGATATAATCTCATTATGACAGTAGTTCTTCCCTCTCTTTCCTATGATTTCAAGATGTTCTTGTAATTATCATGTTTTTAGGAATCTTAGAAACCTCTATTGGCACTTACAAATAATAACTTGTTCTTTACTTGCATAACTATTTGAAACAAGCCTTGTATTAGGTATCAGTACACCAATCTAGATATATTATAAGTTTACTTAAATCAAATTACCAAATTAAATGATTTTTCTATGAAATTACACAAATTATAAGGTTAACCACATTTAAGACATGTTTGTCAAGTCACTATTCAATACAAATCTTAGTATCTTCATGCAACCAGTGCCCTTGCGAATATACTACCTATGGTTTATTTGTTTCATACATGTTTAATTATTTCATGCAAAAGAAATGTTTTTGGTATGTTAAAATTATATTCCTACCTTATAGAATTCACTAACACCTAGTATGAATCCTCTATTAAAGGCACCAAGAAATAACATCTAACCTGGTATGCTAAAAAGTTCATAATTCAAAAACCAAAAAAATGTAATTGGTTGTACACCAATGACTGAATTCCAACACCACCATTTACTATATGGAATAATAAAGACAATTTTGAAGTATAAAACTATATTCATAAAGAAAAGAGGTACCCAATAGTGGTACTCTGATATTAATATGATTATTTTTACATTTTTTGGTTATCCAACAATAAGCCATAATTACATGGAGGGATTACACCAAAGGTATATATAAACAAGATAAATTTTATAAAGATAAACATACCATTACAAGTATGTTTCTAAAATACTTAATTCTATCATTCCAAAGTTATTAACTAATATTAATTGGGAATAATAAAACTTGATCAAATTGATGTTACTTGGGTCAATACCTAAAACCTGAAAGTTCCCACATAAATAAGGGCTAGTAGCCACCAGTTCAAAGGTAAAATTATTTAATATACATAAAATTTTCATAAATTATTTACAACCACTTATAATAAGCCTTCAAAGCCATAAACTTACTCAAAAATCACACCATATAGTGGTTAAACATATTAGTTTATATATGTCAAAATACTTTCCTAATAGTGCTAAAATAATTTACAAATAAGATTATACCATCCACTTTTAAACAATAATGGTAGCCAAACATTTTTAGTCATCAATAAAGATTCAATTTATAGTTATCATATAATACAACATAAACAATAAACAATGACTTCATCATTCAAAACCACCATCTTGGATTCTATATTAGCAATTAAATCATGTTAAATAATAATCAAAGATAATCATAGAAATGTACTTTCATGTAATGGAAAATTAAACATTAGAATTGTACCACAAAATCTCAGCACCTGTATGAAGATTTGATAATAGGGTAGGTCAGTATAAGCTAGAAAATGACTACCTTTCAAGGTAAATAATTTGAAATTAATTTTTTTCTTTATAATAATACAAAAAGTTTCAAAGAATTAATAATAATGATTAATAATTTTTTTCCTTTGGATGTAATAAGCCATAATCCAAGATTTTGAACCAAGGAATATATTACCAGTCCTTTTTACACATACCAAAATGTTTAAGGCTTACTTAATAAATTCACTTAGATACAGAGTATTTACAATATTTTATAGATTATGCATTATTCTACAATAGCCAAAATAAATTCAAAAAATAATTATAATCATAAAATTTCAAATTACAATCTATTCTACTTCATATATAGTGAATGTCATAGTCATATAATATTTTACAAAAAAATGCATTAAATCCTATAGTTTTGAAGAACCAAATATGTTAGATACAATACCATCTAAGGATCAAATAAAAAATTAACCAATATCTAAATAATCATGATTGGATTAACATATGATTGTCAATATTAAATCCAAGAAATGGATATTTATTAGTAATATGTCACCACTAAATCTAATTAACAGTGTATTTTAACATCATAAGATCATAAACCAGTTGGACATTAAGCCAAGAAATAAGGAGAGCTCTACTTAACCCATTAAGTAGCTTTATGCACTATTTTTCAGCAAAACAAAGGTTTGACTCAACCATCCTTGGGAGTAATTGTCATTAATATTTAACTTATTTTTATCATAGTCAATTAGCTGCCTATTGAGCTATTAAGTCAACACATAATCCATTAATATTATATTATAACATCGGTGAACACCAAGGTAAAAATTCTGAAAATTGCAATACATAATTATTTATGGCATCACTACCTATTTTAGAAGGTTCTTAAAATAATCATAACTTATACAAAAATTGTATAATGTTATAATTGAGTCCTAAATACCAAACAGAATCAAACAAGCATATAAAATGGAGTTTTGAAATAAAGAGATCTTACAATTAACATGCTAAGTAATTCTATGCACTTTTGATATAATCTAAAACCGTATACGTTATTTAATCCTCAAATAAAACTAAAATCATATACCTTATTTAATCCTAAAATAAAGATAAAACCATATACATTATTTAATCCTCAAAGAAAGCTATAGTCATATACCTTATTTAATCCTCAAACAAAGTTACATCCATTTACCTTATTTAATCCTCAAAGAAATCCATAGTCATATACCTTATGATGCATGCTTAGACAATCAAGAAAATACCTTCTTTAAAAATTCACAAGATTATAAAGAATTAGTATACAATAAATATAGTAACATAAAATAAGATTCCATTCATATACCATATACTGCTCACAATCGATCTTGTCCATTAATATTTTATATAATTTATCTTAAACATAATTTCACATGTTCTAAATCAAAGTAATATTCTATGTAACAACATACAATAAATTCAATAGACTTATTAAATTTAAATAATTAATTATGGATTCTAAAACATGTAAAATCATCTTCAACTCATAGTGACAAGTATCTACAATAATAATGTATTACATATATATATATATATATATATATATATATATATATATATATATATAAAATTAAATCTCTAAAAGAGTATTAAATGTTTCCACTCACTAAGTATCATAAAACATAGTAATGGAAATTTCATGTAATAATAACACCTTAGGATTGTTATTCAATTTTCAAAAATACATGAACTCATTAATCAAATAAGATCAAACACAATAATAAGGCTACAATGAAAGGTTACAAGTTTCAATCCATAACCATAATCCCAAGGGTTTTCACAAGCACAAATTCTAATTATAAAATTATTAAAATAACTATGCAAAGATATTATACATACACAATCTAACACAACCATTCAAATACCAAATAAGCATAGTAGGACATTGTAGTATAAGTGAATGGACTAGGGTTTCCACCTAAGTCACATATCATCTATAATACTCATAATTTTGAAAATGTCATTTGATTTTATGTTAATTTCACCATAAAAATTTTATTTTAACAAAAATATAATTAGATACATATAATCATTAAACCTATCCATCCATAGGTAGAATCCATCATTACCCATAATGTAGGGTTGATTTTCTAACACAGTCACAATCGTAGGGTAGGATGTTATCCTTTATCAAATTTTTAAAAAAAAAATCATATTAATAAAAGATTAAAATTTTAAAAAACTTATCAATAAAGGGTTAGTAAATTTATTGCAAACCAATGTTTAATTTTTCCTTGTCATTATTTTCCATACATATCCAATAATGGACCTTAAAACTCTAGTTCACAATGTTTATATATCTAAAATGAGATAAACATGAATTTATGGTTGAATGACAAGATGCAATTCCCCCTGAACTCCACCACTACACACTCTCCCAAAACAAAGACCAAATACAAGTTCCATGCATCTTGAAAACCCTAGTGTATGACCCAAATGTTAAAAACATAATAAAAAAATCATGAAGGTCCTCATTTAACTATTTAATTTTTACTATATTATACTTGGTGTGTTGTTTAAGTAATTTATTAAATCATAACATTTGCCCAACTAATTTATGTAAATATGGCTAGGTCCCATGCCTCCCAAGTTAAATAAGACTATTAAACATTATTCCTAAATTGTGTATAGTCATGTATTACTTTAGAAATTAGAGTTTTATGTAAGGTTGGAACAATAAAATAACAAGAGACACAATTGGCCTAGTGCCAATGATGGCTTCCAACCATCAAAATTACATCAAGGTCAGCTTGGTAAAACCATAAACACAAGTGGAAATAATATTATCATTGTTATGACCTTACCTCAAGTCTCAATTCTTATCTAAATTTATCATAATAATAACAACAAAAGGTTATACCCTATAAATTATTATGTTAATACATTCACAACATATTCTAAAAAAATAAGTGATTAAATTTTAAATTGGTTCAAATGAACTCTCTAAAGTAATAAACCACTTTCTAATGGATTGATAATAATTATTATAGAAGAAACTATCTTAAACAAGCACCAAGAATACCAAGCATCATTGTTATAAAAAACTCAATGAGATAAGTATAGTCTTAAGGCTAATTCAAGAACCTTGGCCTCCCCTATGAGCCCAAGTTTCTCCCAATGGGAAACTTAGCCAAATTATTTAATAAAAACATCTGCCTTACAATTTAGAATACATAATTAGTTATGATATGATGATAACTACCTAACAAGGGCAATGTGATATAAACCACTAGCAAAAACATGTAATAATAAAAGACACTACCCCACAACTCCATAAGGGCTTCACACACCAAACACAAAACGGTCACAACTATAGTGAATGTAATGATCATATGGAGATATAATAATGGTTAAACATGAGGTCACTATATATCAATTATCCCACATAACAGTATATAAAATAATAATAATAATAATAATAAACCAAACATATAAATCATATTAATAGATCAATCCCTAATAACACAAAAACTAAACATTATTAGTTATGTTTTATGATGTTGATTACTAGAAAGTGCCCTAAATAATGACATAGTAAAAATGTTATGTTACACACAAAGACCCAATCACCCACATCTAAATGACTCTAACTATGGTTTTGATATTCTTTATGCTTCATTTTATTCTTTGTCCTTCCTAAATTCTCTTGTAAACTAGCTAGTACCTCACATTGATGTTGAATGTGTTCTTCAATAGCTCAAACCTTGGGTTGCATCCTCAAGGATGAAGTGATGGATGGAGGATGATAACCATAAATTACCATAAATAGATACAATTTATATGTGTGGAAGGAGGTTCTATACCACCATCCCACTAGGGGTAACCAATGAACACACAATTCTAATTTATCTAATGTAAAACAATGGAGATACCATTGTAGGAATTTTTTGAACACCTTCATTTTCCCATTAGATTGAGGATGATATGATGAGATATGAACCAAATAATTACCAAAACATGAGAATGAATCATTCCAAAAACTACTAGTAAATATAGAATCATGATCACTCACAATGATATGGGGAGTAGCATGAAACTTTTGAACTATATCAAAAAAAAATAGCAACTACTATACTAACTAAAATGGTTATGATAATGAGAATATTTTGTGAGCCTATCCACAATTACCATGATGAAATTTTTAACTTTAAACAAATATAACCCTATAATTTAATCCATGGAAACATCCTCCCACCTATTTCTAATAATGGATAAAGGATGAGAAGGCCCGATGTCTTAATCATTGGTTAAATGACATAGAAGACCTAGTGTCTTAGTTATTTCATCCTCATTTTTTGACACACCATGAGTTTAGACATAAAATTTTGTATATCCCCCTTTAATCCTTTCCAAAAGAAATACTACTTGATTTGATTATAAATTTTCAAAAATATTAAGTGCTCCCCTATTAGAGATGCATAAATCTCCTTAAAGATAGTGTGCTTGAGGATGAAATTCATACATAGGTATAATTGATCTTTTATACCATAATATGTTCCCTTTAAACTCATTTTTTTATAAACACTACATACATGTTATATATTATAAATAAAAACCTATGCATTCCTACCATTTTCTGATTTTGATATTTCATCTTCCAATTAATCTACCAACCAAATGGTTATTACACATAATAATGCCTTAGTGGATTCATCCCTCCTAGATAGTGAATCTACTAAAACATTATTTTTTCCTTTATTATATAAAATTTTAAATTCAAATACAAACATTTTAGTCACCTATTTTTATTTTTCTTGTAATGAAAATCACAGTTCTATAAAAAAATCATATTAATATGATCAATCTTTACCTTAAAGTGTCTACCCATAAGTAAGGTCTCCATTGCTTGACTACATGACGAATAGCCAACATATTTTTCTCATAGATTGAATTTTTTCTATTTTTACACTTGATCTTATGACTCTTAAATGTAATGGGTCATCCTTAATACATGAATACTTCCTCGTGCAATATCATGATGCATCATATTCAACATTAAATGTTTTGTAAAAATTAGGGGTATTCAAAACTAGAGTGGTGCACATAATCCTTTAGATTCACAAAGGCCTTGTTAGTTATTTTGTTACAATGGAAGGAGTACTTATATAAAGTTACAAGTGGTATTTCTATGTTTCCATAATATTTTATAAATCTATGATAATAACATGTAATCCCCAAGAAGCTTAAAATATTCTTGAGAGTTTTTGACACCTACCACTCCATCATAACTTTGATATTTTAAGGGTCTAATTGGAATCCATGGTAAATAATATGACCCAATTACTCTACATGTTGGACTCCAAAATCATATAATGAAGGTTTTTCATAAGGATTTTCTTATTCGTGAACTAACAATACATGTTTCACATGTTGTAAATGTTCTTCCCAAGTATTTTTGTATATTAAGATATCATAAAAAACCACCAACACAAATTTATTCAGAAGGGGCCTTATAAAAGTGTTCATCAAATTAATAAAATGTATAAGGTGCATTTGCGAGACCAAAAAACATGAACAAAAAATCATAATGGCCTTCGTGTCTTATTAAATATATTTTAAGGATATCCTCATCTCTAGGTCAAATTTTATGGTACCCAGAACAAAGATATAATTTTGAAAAATAAATAGAATTTTGCAAATCATATATCAAATCATCAATTAATGTAATAGGGAACTTATCTTTGATGGTGTACTTTTTTTATTTCTCTATAGTCTAGGTATATCCTCCAAGTGCCATCCTTCTTATGCATCATGACTATAAAGGATGAATATTCACTTTGAACATGTTGGATGATACTCACCTCCATCATCACATCTACCATATTTCAAATTTCATTCTTATTGGAATATGGATACCTATATGGTATAATTTTTGGTGTTTGACTACCTAGAAGTAGTCAAATGGCATGATCATGTTCTCTTCTTGGTGGTAGTTTTTTTGGTATGGCACCAAAACTAACTAGGCAAGAACCAATAATCATCTATAGATCAATATACATAGACAAATTTTTTAATTTAACTTATATATAAAATAATTGGGCTATAAATATTTCAACCCCTTTTGATAATCTTCATCATCTAATGTGAAATAACTAATTATGTATATTTTTCCTGTAATCCATGGAATTCAAATGTGTTGCCTTTATAATGAATTTTTTTTAATAGTTCCTATAAATTCATCTCTATTGTGCCCAATTTTTTGATCCATTATAATCCAAAAACCATGTCTTCCCCACCCATGGGAATAAAAAACATATGAGAATATAACTTTTAGTCTCCCATAGCAAAATTAATACCATGACATTTCCTAGAATAATTGACGATGCCACCATTGGTGTTCATGAACTAAAATTCTAAAACTAGGTCAATAAAATAGTTAAAATGAGTAGATAACTTACTATTGATGAAGTTATGTGTAATCACTAAGTCAATTAAAACTACCACCTTATGTTTCTTGAGAAAACACACAAACATAAGGGTTTTAGGAGTGATAATAGCTGAAAGTGCATGACATGAGATAGTAGGTTGGGAATATTCACATTCCTATTTTATCTATTCCTCACCCTCATTTTAGACTACATCATCATTTTAATCTTCATTTATTCCTTAAATGTATAATAACTTATTCTTAGCACATTTATTTCCTTTGTTCCACTTTTTATCTCAACTGAAATATAACACTTTTGCATGATTCTATTCAATTTATTGATGGATCAATTTTGTAGGGTAAGGAAATGATTGTTTTAGGGGATTAAAATATTAAATATTAATGAACCCTTTTTCACTAATGTTATGGAATAAAATACTAAACTTCAATTAAACATGTGAACATCAAGTTGGATGTTATCCTTGATCCTACCAAAGAATAGGGTATTCATGCTATCCTAGTTGATGTCATCCAAGTGTAAGGATATATTCTAAAATTATTTAATATATAAATTCATAGGCCCTATTTATTTTAACTTTTATAACTGACCAAAGTAGTTTTCTAAGATATAATTCTGATAGTGCATCTCTATCTCTTTAATAAACACTAACCATTTAACAAAAAGGCCCTTATTTTTATTTTGAGCACAAAACCACCTATACTAAATGAATTGATCATGTTATCAACACATAAATACCATGACCAAATTTTATTCACATGGATTCTAATATATATAAAATAAATTTTCAATTTGATTGATCCAAGTGAGTGGATATTTACCATCAAACTCCCACACTTCCACTTTTGACATCATGTTCTTTGAACCGATATTTGATTTGTGATTGTTCTGGTTGGGAGAAATTTAATGAAGAAGTAGAGTATTATATAATAGTGGAATATAAGATACAAGAGTGTTAAAATTCACAATGATAATTTCCAACTAATGCTTGACATGATCTATGTACCTTTTTTACTGAATCAAGATAAACTTTTTTCACCATTCTTTTCATATTAGGTTGTATGCCATGCATATTGTACTCAAGTTATATTAATTTATGATATATCGTAGAAAATATTTAAATAAAAAAATTATTAATTCCCCCTTATAAATCCATTTCTTCTTTGTTATGATTTTTATCCTAAGTTTCAATACCCTTCCCTTAGCCCCTAGTTTGTGATCCTACCATAATAAGGCTTAACAATGTCAATATTGATTGTCACCTTTGACAAATCATTTTAAAATTATCTAGAATTCAAATAATAAAATAAAATTAGCATACCCCAACTATATTTTTCCAATCATTCTAAAAATTCCTCAAAATGTGGCATATAGAGTGAGTTTATGAAATAAAAAGGTAATAACTCAATTAAAATTTATCCAAAAAACTCATTTTTTACTTAAAGTTCCTTTAAGGTTCCTCAAATATTCATAAGAAAATTTTAGATAAATTTTCTATTGATTTGAATATAGAAGTGATTTTCTAAAATTAGGGTTTCACCCACTCAATGGGCCAAATTGAAGATCTAATGCCACTTATAATGTTTTTAATTCACCAATAAAGTAAAAAAATAATAATATATCATAATATCCCTAAAATATAGTATCATATATGAATATATAGCAAGACACTTTGAGTTAGAAACATCCACAACCTTACAATAAGAACAAAACTCATAATATGATGATCAAATACTAATCACTACCTCCTATTTATAGTCTACTTAGGCTATGGTTACTCCATAGGCTTGAAAATATGACTAAATGATATAATATTGAAATTTAATATGATAAAAAATGGGTTATATAGGTCTCAAGTCAGCTACATATATCCCAACACACATTATAGGCTAAGGGTATAACCTACTCAATAATTAAACATCTACATAGATATAATTATTTATTTAAAACATACCAAATTTCATGCATAATCATCTATATAATATCATATTAGTCCACCTATACACAATCCACTTCTATCAAACCTTATAGGTATTGTTATTCCATACTAATATATATGATTAGATATAACCCACTTCCTGCATCAAATATTTTTTAAAATCAAACCCATCCTTAGGGTTAGCACATTTTCCTAGTGTGTTTTTTTGTGTGAAAAAATATTAAATTGGATCCATATATAGAAAAAATATCATTTAAAAGGGGTTTGGGAACTTCTCTGATAGACAAGTATACACTATTGCACACTAAAAAATTCTACCCTATTATTCCTAATTTGAAAATATATCACTAGGAGAAATCACAAGCAAAGTTTGAATAACTCAAAATACAAGTTAAATCAATCATTATAAATTAAAAAATCCACATCATTAGTTTCATACATATAGAGAATGAGCACAATTTCACAATCATGCTAGGTGGGATAACTACATTCAGCTTGACTTATCTCATTAGAGTATTGGATACATAAGAATTATAAAACATCAGATGGGGGTGATTAAGGTCAATAAACCAATTACATTTACCCCATTTTTGTAATTTTATATCCCTCACAAGTATGTCTAGGTTTTAAAATCAAAGGAGGTTGATTTCAAGATTTGTGACCATCATAAGTGTTTGTTATCACAAAGATGGATCAAGAAAATATGACCATACGTGAGTATACAATAACTATGCCCTACTTATAAATAGGTAAATATTGACCATTAGATTAGTATCGACTGATGATACTAACCCAAATCTAAAAAATAGACTTAGTGGTGAATCAGTTTAAGAATTGAACAAACCATAATCCTACTTTTCCCTAATTTTAACATCTAATATATAGTCATAGTTAGATGGTCAACCATAAAAGCTAAGTATCAAAATCTCTTTATTACTTTCCATATTTATTAAATTCCACTTTTCAAATCATAATAATTATTTTTAGTCTTTTACATTTATATGTATTCTTAAATGCCATATCTTATAATATGAATCTTATTACAAAGTATTATATTAATTATATTAATCTCACCCATTAATTAAAATTATGGTAAATTACACTATCAATGTAGGTTTATGGCCCAATTTAATAGGTTGATGGGGTTTTAACCTCTTATTTTAGGATAACAATATGACCAAAAGCATAAGTTATAGGTACAAATTTTTATATATAACCAAATATTGGGATAAAATTTAATAAATTTGGTCTCTAATATGTTTCTAAAACTTTCTCTTTGAATTATTAATTCAACCTAACTGGAAGTCTAAAATATAATAAGCATGGATATTCAAAATGATGTTATTCTAAAAAATAATGAATGAAATAAACATAAAAATAACGAAAGGTAGAGTAGAGAATGATTTTTACTAAGCTAACAAAGATATTTTCCTAAACATGCCAACTTTATGAAACTCACTCTATAATTTTTCCAATATTCATTGAAATCTAGTTATTACATAATTTTAGATTAATAAAATGACTAGTATGAGGGAGAGATATTGAAAATAAATTCTTGTGAAATTCTCTTGATTGATTTTTTAATGATAAATTTATTAAACATGCACATTATATATATATATATATATATATATATATATATATATATATATATATATATATATATATAACATAAGGTTTCATCACAAAAACAACCAAACTAATCAATAATTAAATTTATCTAATCTAGAGGACCCACATATGAATCTTATATGTTGCTTAGTCCAATCTAAACATCCCATGATGTATGTAAATTGAGAAATCCAAAAAACATAACTCACTAAACATAATTTCTATTGCATAAAATATTCCTTTCCTCAAAAGAGGCGAATACAAGGTGTGTATATATAGGTTTTAGAAAATCACAACCACATTTAGAAGTGTAATTTGCATATAGAGATTAAAACAAATTTATAAAATTATTCTAAAGTTAAATCAAGTAAAAATTTACAATGGTTTTTTTCTCAAATCAACATACAACCAAAAACATATTTTATTCTACCATATTAGTGGGATTCATTTGATTCATTAGAATATATTTTTTGTTGATTGTAAAAGTGAAGAGATCATGCTTGGTAATTCTCATCTATTCACACCAAATTAATAATTCAAACTCTAAATAAATATTTTTTTATCAATTAATAACATTTCAAAGATGGAAAGAGTGTGAAAATATCCCTTTACAATACTTTATCTCTCAATCCTCTCTTTAGCATAGTATACTAAGTTAATGATCTCATTTTTCCCATCGTTATTTTATTTTAATACTTTTTTCAAAAATTTGACATGAAAGTAATCAGTTGGGTATGAAATCTACAATGGATATTATTTGATTAAATGGATAAATAATAAAATAATTCATGCCTCCCTAATAAATACAAAGTATTATTTATTGAATCATCGATATAATTGATAACAATACTCATATTGTCAAACTCTTGAATGGAAGTTATAATGTGCATTAAAAAATTTCATAAAGGCCAATAATGAAAAATGTCACCAGGCTCAAATGTGGAAACATTTAATTCCTTATCACCCTAGTCAAATTCCAAAGTTTGGCTTCCATCTAAATAATGTTCTCTTGATATAGTTTAACATGTTTTGTAGAGGATAAATTTTATTTTTATCTTAGAAATTAGTGACTAATGATTATTACAAATACTCCAAGGATTTTGAAAGTTATTCACTATTATTCTTAGGAACCATGGCCTTGGTCTATGTTTATAACCTCCTCATTTGTATTTAATTACTTATATGAATTTATTATGCATCTCCTTAGTTAATCACTTATATGAGTTTATTACACATCTCCTTAGTTGATACCACTAAATACTCAATATATTATTCAAATTCATCATGTTCTTTAGGCTTATTATTTCTTTTTTCATAATTATTGTGAATGGACATTATTTTGTCTCATATAAAGTGGGAGTCTCTACTTTAGTGATTATTATTCTTGCGACTCTTTTTAGATTACTTGAATATTTATAAAACTTTAGTTTGACCTAAATTTCATCTAATATCATCATCTCTTACCTTTTATACTTTTAAAAATCTATGTTCTCTATCCAATTTTCTTCCCCTTGAGGAAACTTTATAATATAAGTTGTGTGTAGTGTGTACAAGGAATATGGTGTAGTAAAAATGGGAGTATGGTATATGTAATAGATCTAATCAAATCTTATGTTACATGTATGTTAGGTAAATATTTGGGAAACCTTGGAGAAGATACAAAAATTCCCTCGATCTAAATAACCATGCAATCTAGATATGATAATAATCTCCCATGATTACAAGTTATCTCCTAATTTATTTATTTTATTATTATTATTATTATTATTATTATTATTATTATTATTATTATTTTAACATATTTATTTAATTGATAGCTTGATATAATGTAGGATAAAAATTTAAAAAAATATCATGAATAAAATTGGTAGTAATGAAGTCTTATAATGGATTCTTGTGTTAGTAATGGAGTATTTTGTTAGTAATGGAGTCATGTGTTAGTAATGAAGTATTTTGTTAGTAATGGAATTGTGTGCTAAATTCATATCTCTTTGAGAGGTTGTATATCCAATTATTTTATGATAACTAATAGAGGATAGCTAAAACACTAGAAGGAAGTGGGGATACTCACATTTGAACAATAGCCTTTATTTGGCTTAAAATATGTAAGATACAAACTAGAGGGATTTGTATTGTTGTCTTAGGAGCTAATTTCCTATTATTTACATTAGTGATTTGGATTTTTTTTCTTATATCAACAAGATTCATACCTTTAGTTTAAGAAATTAAAATAGGAGTTTGAATTGTATTATACTCTAATGGAGGCAGGGATGGTGAAACAATAGGAACCCCCATTGATTTTTTATAAATTTAATCTTATATGTGTTAATAATATAATTTATGGATAATAAAAAAATTAAATTTATGGAGAAGAAAGATATTTAACATGAGAAGGATCAAGGGACTATGTTCCTCTAGAGGTTAAAAATAACCTTTGATAGGTCAATAGAGGAGGAAGTACTTTCATAGCCTTATTATTTATATATGCATTTATATGAGGTGAATCATAATGGGTTGTGGATACATTGGGCCTCTACTCAAATTATTATAAACATTCTTGTCTAAGAGGTGGGATCCTTCTTCCTACAACTTACATTTTTTCTTGTAACTTCTTGATTACTCTATACATTTATATATACCCAATCATGGGGGTCAATATGGTGGTTGTACAATATTTTTAATTTTACATTCAATGATCTTAAATGTGATTTCACAATGTCTTCTATATCCCATTGCCTAATATTATTACCATATAGATCAAATGAAGGCCTTTGTGCTACTACAATATGAAATATAGGACAAATTTTGAATGACATTGGAGGCCATGGAGCTTGTTTATTTTATTTCACATACCACCAATCCCATGGAGAATTTTATATGCAACCTCCTTCTATGCTCGTTTATCAAGTAAATATTTAGGAAAATTCATAAGGGGTACAATAATTACCTAAATCCAAATAACTATATAATTTGGGTAGTAATAATAACCCCCCTACTTCTAATTGGTCTCTTGAGTTCTTCTGAGACTTTTGACATTGGCATTTCATAGAAAGCTTTATATACTAGATGATGAAAAAAATAAAAAATATCTTGAATAATATTTTTGAACTTGTGTCCATAAATTTTTGAAATTTTAAAATGGATTAGGCTCCTAAAAATAGGACAACAAATTACAATGGCATAGTTTACATCAATGTAATAAGACATAATATATAATTTATGTCCATCTCACACTACCATAAATTTTTTTATAAATTGAAAGAAATAATTTCCCATAGGGATTGGACTTGTTTCTTGTTTATAATCATGAACAATAGAGGAATCCAAATATTATTTACATGAATAATGTCTATAACTATGTATAATATGTTCATTATTGTCATGCTTATTCAGACACATGGTTGAAATAACCTAATGGTAATTTTATCCGCATCATTCATGTTGACCCATTAGTCAAGGTATTCAAATTAGTATTTTTTAGTTATCATTAGATTATGGTTATTGAGAAAATTTAACACCATAGTCTAATTGTAAAATATTGTAGGCTAGTTTTATTGGTAATAACCTTATATATCTAGACTAGAAAAGAATGTTATTTTATTATAGTTCTTCAGTGGTAGAACCATTTCATTTATATATATTCACCTATAAAATAAATTACATAAAATATCTACGTGAGAAAATACCTTAGCTTTAGCATCCACAAGATTAAATCCTACCTTATGCAAAATGATAAGATCATTTGAATAATTTGAGTTTATTGAGAAAGTTTTATATTGATAATTTTTTTATCTTCTTAGAGTATAAGCCTCATTATATTTAATTTTTCAAAGATAGTACAACATTTTTTAAATCCCAATCCCAAATCATCTCAATCAAAAATTATGTATGTGACTACTTTAGGTATGTTATAGGCAACCATTATTATATATGTTATATTGCTCAATCACTCTATGATTTATTCAATGTAAACAATCTAGCTTCAAAATATATGAGCTCTTTAAAATGCATTTTGTCTGAATGATTATATCTTTTAGATTGAAGCTTGAGAAATCAAAACATCATTTTTCTTAATATTTTTCTTTAAATCACTAAGTGACACACTCAATTTCCTTGTGCTTGTTCATTAATTGTAAAATATGGCATTTTATAGCTTAATTAAATGTTTTTAATATTATATTTTAGTTATGGCTCTTATTTTATAATTTTCTAAAGAATAAACCTGTTATCCATGTGTCTTCATCACACAACTTGTACAAATTATTTATAAATATAGAGTCATTTATTGCATGCCATGTGGATTAAATGAACCTATTTTATTACTTAGTCAAGGTGAAAATGATCATATGTTGGTCAAGTGAGAATATTTAACTAGCTCATAGTCATTTGAATCTATCAATGTCACTATTTATTCATTTGCTATTATAAGATCCTTTGAAGCTAAACACATCATACCCTACGGTTTCTTCAAGATCAGATAGTTATCAAGGCCATAAAAATACCATTTTAATTATACAAAGTGAATTATCAATAACATTATCACACACATCCCATTTGTATTAATTCATAGTTACAAATATCTTAGTTCTTCTCAGAGTGATTTGGAATGTTCAAGAAGTTTGTGGTTGTAAGACAATGTAATTATGATGTGTGGAATTTTTTTATTAAGTCAAAGTCTCACATCTCTTAGAATCTACTATATAAAGCTTAATTTTTGAGGTTTTACAAATTTTTAAGGTTGAAAAGTTGAAAAGTTGAAAAGTTTTGAATCATTTTAAACATGACATATGACATCCTTTGAATAACTCAGACTCTTAGAGTTGAATGCTTATTTTAAGGGGATGTGAACTTATGATATGATTTGCATAATATATTGACACATGACATCCTATAATTGACTCAAATTCATGAAATATTAGACTTATTATTTGAAATATTTATATTGTGAATGATATATGGAAAATACATGTGATATGAGTCAGGCATCACAAACATGAATTCAAACTAAGTAAAATAATCATGGTTACTATGAAAAAAATGTAAATAGTAAGATGATAACCCATAAGGTCTCAATTTTTTTGAAATCCATGTGATTTTGAATACAGTTTGAAACTATGTCAAAACATTGTATCAATATTTCTAAATAACCAATTCCTTGAGTCTAATAAGACCTAGTCATTTTATATACAATAAAATAAGATACATGAGATAATTATTAGAGCATAAATTTAAAACTATAAACCATTGGATCATAATGAAAAAATATTTAAATTTTTTTTGTAGTTCATATAACCATAAAATTATTTACAATTTTTTTAATATAAAAGTATGCCCATAATCCCAAAGGAATGGGGGCATGTTGGTCATAAAAAATGGTGTCTTCTATGGGAAACACTATTAGGTGTTTAGAATATAGACTCTCTATTTGAAACTTGAAATAAAACCAACATAGTGTCTAATAATGTCATGTTTTTTATAAAATAAAACTTAAGATTTAGTCTTATCAAGTGACATATTAAACCTTGATGCCAAAAAAGATTCAGACACATGTGCAGTGATTTAGTTACCTTACTACTAGGATTGTGTCTTCAACTCATAATTGATAGTTTAGATAAAAATATCTTAATTTAATTTAATTTAATTTATTATTGGTAAAATGTGGGGTTTTTTAAACTAGGGACACAGACCCTAGACATGAAATAATAGGCATGGCCATAAATGCCAAGATAATCAATTAGGACAACTACACTTAATCTAATAAGAAACATCATAGAAATCCTTGATATAGAACTAACCCCTTGAAATAGGGAGATCAATAAAATATATATATAATATAATTTAAAAACATTAGAACCATCAACATACATGAAACAACTGTAAATCATCCACAAATGTGAGGTCTTCTTAATCAAAGGGTTATGCTAGTAGTCTTCTAGACTGTCAATATTTTACCTTCTATATTTATATGTACTTCAGTCCACTCCCCATTATTTTATAATTTATTTAGAGGTATATGTTAATTTATTTAAATAATGTTAAAGGGATCATATTTATCTTTTGAAAATTACTTTAGATCCACCATTGAGTTGTGTTTTTCAATCTTAAAGATAGGATGTTTAGTAATTGATCTATTAAATGAGACATCCTTAGCTTCTTCTAAATCTTTAAACATTATAAATCTCCCCTCTATAATATCCTAAGATTTTGTTCTTAGGTTCTAGGGTTCCTCTTCCTCCTTATCTTCCTCTTCAGAGTCTGATCACCATGAAAATTAGGTCTAAACATTATTAGTAAATCAAATGAGTAATTCTTCCACCAAGTAGATTCAATATTTTTTTGATGGAGTTACTACACTCTGAAGTCATATTACCTAAGTTAAAACATATATGACATCTTATATGCAAACCTTCATAATATAATGGTGAATTCCACAATTTTTCCTCAATAAGTAGGTCAATAAAGTCTAACAGATTGTTGATCCATTTTGCCCGCAGGCAAAATATCGGTCACCTTATATACCTGTTGTTTAATGCCAGTCATTTTCGGGTTCAGTGAGTTCAGATAGTTCATTTCATGCCTTGGTTCAATTTTTTAGGTAGCTTCTGGTTCAACATACTTGGTTTAATGAAAAAATTCAATGGAAAAGGTTCAAGTCAACAGTTCATCGGCCTTGGTTCAAATCCATCGCCACACTTGGTTGAACCAATTGAACCATTGAACCTTTTGGTTCAACGGCTTGGTTCAACAAGCTGGTTCAGTAGACAGTTCAAGGGTCTGCCCCAAGCTGAAGGGAAGTCAACAGTCAAAGTGCCCTTTTAGAGGGCAGGCAGACACTAAAGTTTTTTTTAAAGGGCTCGGGCATGGTAAACACGAAGCCCACGACTTAACTCAAAAGCAAATGAAGAATTTCTGTGGACTTTTGTCCATAAAAAAAAACATTCGTAGACAAAAGTCTATGGGTTAACAAAGCATATAAGCCAAGAGATAGTCCATGGGAATCTGGCAGCAGTCTACACAAGCAAACAACGATCCATCGAAGTGTATACAAGGCAAAGTGCCTGAGAAGGTCACGTAGATAGATGAAAGATAGCTCGAAGGCTGCCAGCATGGACCCGACTACTCCGAGGCCATCAAATTTAATATAATAGAATAGCCATTGGGTTTTCAAACATTAAAAAAGGGAAAAGGGCCTGAATGCAGTGATCTGCTAAGTGTTTGCCCCTAGACACTGACAAGCTAAAAGAGACAAAATTGAGAAAAGACAAACAACAAAGTGATAGACAAGGAGATGACATGGCACAGAAGTGACAAGGTAGTCTAAATGGTAAAGTGCAAGTGATTTATTGCATGTTAATTCTAAATGGTGCAAATAACATACAACAGGGCCCGTGCATTTAAAAAAGGGGACAAATTTCATTTGTTGGCAGAAAAAAGGTGTGACCCATGCTTCCACATTAAAGCTTGAATGCCAAAGTCAAAATTGGCAATTATACTGCATGGTTCCAGCAGGCTTCTTCTAGGATGATGACAACACAACAGTGTTTCCTCTTTCCAATGGGACGCGACAGGCCGACTTGTCAAAGAAGCGCCAAGTTTCTTTCTTTATATATATATATATATATATATATATATATATATATATATTGTAACTTCTCATTTTTTAAGGGAGATCGATTCTTCCACATTTGTAAAGAGCGCAACTCTACAAAATTTCACCTAAATCAAATAAAATGCAATTTTTACCTCCATTTGGATAGATATTACTGAGTGTGCCTCGAGTGTTCTGTCTGTGTCTGGTCATTGCTTCTTGATGCTCTCACAGGTTCAACACCAGTAGACCTATTATCTACAAAGTGCCATTTTTGCAACTGAAAGGAGAAGAGCGGGCATTTTAGAAGACCAAAATAGAAGGAGTCACTTATAGTGTGCATTTCATAGCACCTCAGTGATTGTTTTTTGTCTCTTGTGTTTTCATGTAAGCCTCCCTGCCAGTTTCTAGCAGCCTGGTCCCTTTTTGCCAAATGTGTAGTGTATGTCTGTATTTATCTAGTTCTGAGAGTGGATGTGTGAAGGTCGACCCTTGTTTTGGTGCATCACCTCTTTTATAGTAGGTTGTTTATTTTCTACATTTCTTCTCCCTTTTCATCCCCCCTTTTTATATCTATATATGTGTGTGTCTGTGTGTGTGTGTGTGTGTGTGTGTGTGTGTTTTACTTTTGCTAGAAACAACACGATGCATCAAAGGGAGATAGCCCTTACCTAGAGACTCTCTCCTCCAGCTTCGTTGGTCCCACAGGTGAGAGGAGAGTTTACATGTTGTGAGGAGAAGGCAAGAGCTAGGCCTCCTTGCCCCAAGTGCAATATCCAACATCAACAATTCTAGCATGCCCGATGGGACCAACTGGGACAGGTTTTGTCCAAAAAAAAGTTAAAGAATTTTTGGTGTGTTCTTCAACCGACCAACCTTTAGAGGCTTTGCATCGAACACCAATGGTGAATCTGAGTTGAATCTACTGGTTAAGCAGCCTGGTGCCATCAAAAATCTACTTTGTTTTTGTATAATCCCTTTGCACAAAATCATGGGCCTTATATTCCTTCATATTACCATGATCAGACTCAGCGTCTTTATGGCATCCCCTCAAGTAGCTCTCCTAGTTGCCCTACAACGATAAGGGAAATGAGGCTAGAGTTTGAGAGGCAGATAATGGAGATCAATAGAGAGGAGGAGTAGTACAGATATTAGTAAGAGCTGATGTATAAAGAGGATTGTTTATTTAGGCAAGCACAGGCTTTGCAATCCATGAAGGAGGAGGTAGCAAAATGGAGAAATCCATATTTTCAAGGCAGGCAGCCTTGTGCACCCCCTCATATTTCAAAAAATGCCCCCTCTTTGGCACCAAATCCTTTCTATCACATTGCACTTGCTCACTCCAACTCATCAAATGCATCTGCTCTCAATCCCATGTGCTTGGCTTTCCAATACCAGAGGGCATCAAAGTAACCCCCCATGGAGATCAATCTTCCCAATTCTTTATATTGTGCATCTTTCATTGGGGGGAGTACCACCAGCCAGCACATCCCTCTTCTAGAGTCTCTTCTAGTGCATCAATAGTCTCTTCCTTGCATTCCTTAACCTCCAAAAATCTTTCAACATGATGCACAGATTCCAAGTTGGAGGAAGAAATGCTAGGAACCAGCTCAAAGCTTTGAAGAGGATAATGTTGGTGATCTCCAAGAAAGGCTCCTTTAAGAACATAAAGCCAAGAGAATTGTAGAGTTAGAGTCCCAAACGAGATTCCTCAGCCAATGTCTGGTGGAGCTGTTTGAACCCAGCCTGTCCACACACCTCCAAAAGAGCTATCAGGCCACACCTGATATTGATGAAGTGCCGACCAAGTGGAAGGAGGAGACTCATTTGATTCTAGCTCAAGGACTACCTCCTCTTCCACATGTTTTCTCCAATTCACCCCTTCTCAAGGAGGAACCTATTTTGTAGGAGGTGAGTGAGGAGTAGAAGATCCAATCTGTAGTCCTTCAAGAGACTGTCACGAGGGACGATGAAGAAGAAATCGTCATTGATGCTCCTTGTGAAGTCACCATCAGCAATGGAGAAAATGTAGGTCTTACACATATGTAGATGTTCCAGAAATATGAGGAGGAACAAATGCATGGTGATCTCTCTTCCCTTCTATTTGATGAACTTCCTCGCTGTTTTGATGATGAGGACAACTACGCTGAGGAGCCTAAGTTGGAGGAGGATCAGGAGAATATCTTTGAAAATCTAGAGATTTGGATCTTTGAGGAGGAAAAGGAGAGGTCTATCTTCCTTGAGGAAGGCCTCAGAAGAGTAGAGGATGAGTCTGACAGAGTTTTCAGTGAGACAGAAGGAAACAAGTCAGACCATGATACATTGCAAAGAGAATGTTCAGACCAAAGGGCTAACAGTGATGAGCCAGTAGCCAAAAATTTCTTAGTGAAGAGCACCAATTCGAAGGACCATCATTCAAAAATCTTCCAAGGAAAAATAGATTACATATATGTCGAAGGCATGTTCAATTTTGATCCACTCAGATTCCAGCCAATGCAGGTGACAGGAAAGAAGAGAAAGTCACCAAATCTCTTCTTCATTCAGCTACTTGCCTGGCACCATAAGTCTTCTTGCCAGGAAGGGGACTTAAGAAATTTTCCTTTTGATCCAAGAGGGAGGCAATTATTCCTAGTTAGATGTATATAGTAGTTTGTTTTCAGTTGTTTTTCCTATTTTCCCTAAGTGCAGTTGCACAGGTAGTGTTTTTAGCCTTGTGTGTTTCCCTTTGCTTGGGGGTAAAGGCTTCATATTTGATTCTCAAATCTTTTAGGCTATTGATAAATCTTTCATAGCTACATCTGAATCTGCACCCAATGGATTTTTAAGGCAACTAGATTCTAAGCATAGCAGGCATGCTTCCCCTGTGAGTCACTAATTGTTGACCCATTTTGCCCGTAGGCAAAATATTGGTCACCTTCTTCACCTATTGTTTAATGCCAGTCATTTTTGGGTTCAACGAGTTTAGAGAGTTCATTTCATGCCTTGGTTTAAGTGTTTAGGTAGCTTCTGGTTCAACATACTTGGTTCAATGACAAAGGTTCAAGTCAACAGTTCATTGGCGTTGGTTCAAATCCATCACCGCGCTTGGTTGAACCAATTGAAATGTTGAACCTTTTGGTTCAACAGCTTGGTTTAATAGGCCGGTTCAATAGACAGTTCAAGGGTCTGCCCCAAGCTAAAGGGTAGTCAACAGTCAAAGTGCCCTTTTGGAGGGTGGGTGGACACTAAAGTTTTTTTCAAAGGGCTCAGGCACGGCAAACACGAAGCCCACGGCTTAACTCAAAAGCAAAAGAAGAATTTCTGTGAACTTTTGTCCACAAAAAAAAACATCCACAGACAAAAGTCTATGGGTTAACAAAGCATATAAGCCGAGAGACAGTCCACGGGAACCTGATAGTAGTCTACACAAGCAAACAACGATCCGTCAAAGTGTATACAAGGCAAAGTGCTCGGGAAGGTGACGTAGACAGATGAAAGATAGCCCGAAGGCTGCCAGCATGGACCTGACTACTCTAAGGCTATCAAATTTAATGAAATAGAATAGCCGTTGGGTTTTCAAACATTAAAAAAGGGAAAAGGGCCTGAATGCAGTGATCCGCTAAGTGTTTACCCCTAGATGCTGACAAGCCAGAAGAGACAAAACTGAGAAAAGACAAACAACAAAGTGATAGACAAGGAGATGACATGGTGCAGAAGTGACAAGGCAGTCCAAACGATAAAGTGTAGGTGATTTATTGTCTGTTAATTCCAAACAGTGCAAATAACATATAGCAGGGCCCGTGCATTTAAAAAAGGGGACAAAAAAAAAGGTGTGACCCATGCTTCCACATTAAAGCTCGAATGCCAAATTCAAATTTGGCAATTATACTGCATGGTTCCAGTAGGCTTCTTCGAGGATGATGATAACACAACAGTGTTTCCTCTCTCTAATGGGATGCGACAGGCTGACTTGTCAAAGAAGCGCCAAGTTTCTTTCTTTATATATATATATATATATATATATATATATATATATATATATATATATATTATAACTTCTCATTTTTAAGGGGGATCGGTTCTTCCACATTTGTAAAGAGCACAATGCTGCAAAATTTCACCTGAATCAAATAAAATGCAGTTTTTACCTCCATTTGGATAGATATTGCTGAGTATCCCTCGAGTGTTTTGTCTATGTCTAGTCATTGCTTCTTGATGTTCTCACAGGTTCAACACCAGTAGACCTATTATCTACAAAACACCATTTCTGTAGCTGAAAGGAGAAGAGTGTGCATTTTAGAAGACTAGAATAGAAGGAGTCACTTATAGTGTGCATTTCATAGCACCTCAGTGATTGTTTTTTGTCTCTTATGTTTTCATGTAAGCCTCCCTACCAGTTTCTAGCAGCCTGGTCCCTTTCTGCCAAATGTGTAGTGTATGTTTGTATTTGTCTGGTTCTGAGAGTGGATGTGTGAATGTTGACCCTTGTTTTTTTGGTGCATCACCTCTTTTAGAGTATGTTGTTTGTTTTATACATTTCTTCTCCCTTTTCATCCCCCCTTTTTATATCTATATATATATATATATGTGTGTTTTACTTTTGTTGGAAACAACATGATGCATCAAAGGGAGGTAGCCCTTATCTAGAGACTCTCTCCTCCAGCTTCCCCAGTCCCATAGGTGAGAGGAGAGTTTCCATGTTGTGAGGAGAAGGTAGGAGCTAGGCCTCCTTGCCCCAGGTGTAATCTCCAGCGTCAACAAAGATCAACATTATAAAAAAGGTGGTATTGGAGAATAGAATCATGGCAGAGTTAATTCATAGGAATTTACATATAGAATTGAATATAGTCTTGAAATATGGTTTAACCCAAAAAATGAAGGGGAAGATAATATTTGCATACCCAAATGGGTCTAGTTTAAAAAAAAATTGTGGGAGGGATGATGCTTGAAAACCAGGGTTTTATGAGTAGTTGATGTGTACCCTAGTTCCACTATTTTTCAAGGATCCAATATTTATCAGAATTAAGATGAAAAAAATAATGAAGAAACCCTTTACATAGGGATCTAGCTCAATCTTACCTTTAAGGAAAGATTCTATTGATTAGATAACTATGCATTTAGTACTACTATGTTTGGCCATATATTTTCAAACTAAAAATTACTCTAATGCCTAAATAATAATATTTGTTGGCCAAAATATATTGAAGAGATTGATTTTACAAATAAATGGAGAGGCTTAATGTAGCTAGTTTAAGAGGTTTTAATTTTCCCCTTAAATTTTGGCATGAATGATCTTGAATTCTGACCACTTCCACATAATATCTCAATTTTTATTCACCATCCTTATTCATAAACAACTCCTTATTCACTCCATCAAATATTTGAAAGCCCACAATATATAGATCCAATGGCATAAAGTCACAAACAACTGCCATAGGGTTGTCTTATCAATCATCCTACACAATTCCCAATACATCAATGAGTATACATGAGGAAAGAGGAGAGCTAATGTTAGGGATTTGGGATCATAGTAAGGAATTAAAAGAACCAATTGGGGCTAGCAAAAGCATTGCAAGTAAACTAGGGAAATTTGAAAATGCTTTGGACAAGAGAGAGTCAATGTAAGGAGTCATCACAATGATTTTTTCCTATATTAAGGTAATTTTATTATTTACTTATTCTTCTCTTCTTTTTATTTTTATATGTATATAATTTAACTTTAAAATTAATTATTAGGGCATTTCTCTACTACTAGTTCAGTGTCCATATCCCTAATAGAGATACCTTTAGATCCACTTTAATTATCACTTCATTGCTATATAGGCATCTATAGCCTCGATGGAGATGACCCAAATCACCCTCTTAGATTTTTTTTGTTTGTTTGCTTAAATATTTGTTATTCTCATCTCTTTTTACTTATATTTAAATTTATTAGAGGGTTAGAAACCAATGTGTCCAAGTTAAGGGATGTATCAAAAAAAAATATAAGTAAAATTTCCTTTGTTATTGACTTCTTAAAAATAAATATTATTGTCATTTAGGTTTAGGCATGACTATTTTAAATTAAATTTTTTTTTTCACATGTTAATACTAAAAAAATTCAAATCTTAACTTAACATGAAATATTTAGTTCAAATGCTAATGTAATTCTATGTTTTAATCTATTATCCTTAATCTTAATCATCTCACAATGTTTTAAGTTTGGGTTATCTAATTTTTAAATAACTATAAATTATTTATATTTAAAACATTTACCTATGTAATTGAATTGATGATATTATTAATCCTTCACATGATTTTATTAAATAAGGCTCACTGACTAACTATAGCTATGAAAATAAATTATTCTATGTAATGGACAAAAACAACTAACTAAGAAAGTAACATAATGCATAAAAAATCAAACTAACTATTCTAAATATAATCTACTTTAATTTAGATGTCAATAAATTCTAAATATTCACAACTATTTTTTATAGAATTATATTCTAACTATTCTATGAACTAGCCATTTTCTTGTATCCGGATGTGAAAATTATGTTGGGATAAAATGAACTATGAGAACGTATAGGTAAATGGATGGAAAAAATTCAAGTATATCATATATAAATTAGGATAACTAGATTGATACAAACTCAAGTTCCCATGCAACTCATGATTGAAATAGATCCCAAGATTAAGGTGGTGCTTGTAGATCAAACCCAACTCATAGGTAATTATTGGTATGATCCACTATTTTTATTGGACATGTTCTCTAGAATTAAATAAATAAATAAATAAGATATTTAAGTTTGAAATAATCTCATTTTATAATAATGAAAGGTGTTATATATTAGAAAAATATGAAGGGGTTTACCTCCATTACATATTTAAAGAGGAGGCTAAATTAATCATGAAATACTAGTAAAAAAATAGGTAGTGGTTATCCATCTAGTAAAATGACAACACAAGATTTTTTAAGAACGTTATTACTAGCCTACTAAATTTTGAAATACCAAAAACCATGTAAGTACATGCCATTTATTCCAAATAATTTTACAAAATGGAAGCGCATCTCATTATGCCATTATATCTAGTTTTGAAGGACATCATTTTTCTTAGTGGGGTTTAGATTTTGTTAGTGTAATTAATCCCAACACCTAAAAATGGACATAAATTTTTGCTAAAAAAAACAAATTATTATAAATTATGGACTAAGGATATCAGTAAAAGGAGTAGTAAATCAATACAAGTTATAAAGTTCTTAGAAGAAAACATAGTCACATGGTTTGGACCACCTTTCTCCTTAGTCTATGATAACGATCCTTTTTTCCAATCTAGAAAATCAACTAAGTAGGCCTATTATAATAAGATTACACTAAAATTATCATCCAATAATTATCCACAAGAAAATGACATTGTTGATTTTATAATAAATATTTTTATTGATGCAATTAAGAAGTTTCCTAAGAGGAATCCTAGAGTGGCTTTTTTATTAAAATACATAGTGTGGGATAACAAAACTAGATACAAAAAAGTTCTTAAAACTTTACCAT
Organism: Torreya grandis; assembly: GCA_037957365.1. NCBI lineage: Eukaryota > Viridiplantae > Streptophyta > Pinopsida > Cupressales > Taxaceae > Torreya > Torreya grandis. Next base: position 933,026 of record JARHVA010003868.1, on the reverse strand, counting down.
TTTTGCTAGTATTTAGACAAGAACATGTGTTTCCAACTACAATAAGGCTCCCCACACATCAGTTCATACTAGAATATGTGGAATAAGATGATCAAGTACAATAAAGGATATTGAATATCATTTAAATGAAAGATGCACACGAAGAAACTCTTCACAATTTAAGTAAACACCAAGATGTTGTCAAAATATAGTTGGAAAAAAGAGCCAAGGTGAAAGATTTAAAAAATTAAAACCTGTTCTTACTCTTGAATTATTCAATTGAAAATAAGGGTGAGCATGTCAAGCTTGTTCCACTATGGATTAGTCCATATCAGATTTATGAGATATGGGTAAATAGTGCACCCCATCTTAAATACTTAAGAGGTGATGATTTTTCACTTCTGATGAATGGACAATACTTAAAGCATTGATTTTATGAAATATCATCATCATCCATCTCAAAAATACTAGGATTATAGTATATTATAATTATAATAGTTAGTTCATTTTTTATACATTGTGTTGCTTTCATAGATTTTATTTCCAT
>JARHVA010003868.1:875000-930000 GCA_037957365.1 Torreya grandis | reverse complement strand
AATTAATATTTATGTACTAAATTTTGAGAGACTATTAAATAACTATTCTAATTATAATTTATTGTAATCCATATTTCATTATGTTCTAAACATTAAAAACTATGCTATATTTAATTATAGTTTAACTATTATATGAACTAGCTAGTATCCTAGATATGGATGTGAAAATTATGTTTTGATAAAATGAACTTGGAGACTATAGATAAATAGATGGAAAAACCTTAGTAAAATGATATATAAATTAGGTTAATGAGGTTGATACATGGTTAAGTTACCATGCAACTCATGACAAAAATAGATCCTAAGATTATGGTAATGTAAGTAGATCAAACCCAACTCATAGGTAATTATTTGTATAACTTGTAATCATGATGGCCAGTTATAACTATTAGATTTTTGTAAAGTAAGTGTATACACATAATATTTTAAAAAATTTATCTATTACTAAAAATTTGTATCTTATAGGAACCCATTGAGTCTCAATATTTTTGAGTACATGCCTTAAGGGGTATACTGGGAAAGGGGTGGGAAGACCATTGGTGCTTTGTAAGATTGTTGTCCCTTTTGCCACTTGTTATCTACATACTTATCACTTGAAACCATTATCCTTAAGATTTTTATTCTCTATTGTACCTCCTATAGTCTTTTCCCACTTTACATCCCTATTTTCCTCACCTTAATCCATTTTTGTCATTCAGTTGTACTAGGTTAACTAGGCCAACCATGCATAGTTTTGGGTAATTTTCACTCAAGAACTAGTTTAGCTTTTGGCCGACCTAGCTTATGACCTAGTGAATAATTGTCTAAAATTGTGCTAGGTTGATTGGGTCAACTCTATCATCTAGGATTTTTATAAGGGTTAAGGGTCAAATCCACCTATATATAAAAGTTCATTTTGTCATTATTTAGATAAGAAAATAATAAAAAAGAGAGAATGTGTATCTGCTTATTAATCGTTCTACTTCAAGAGCAAGCTTAGGGTTTCATACTTTCTTTAGATATATGGATATTATCTTTTGGAGAAGTATCTTGGATGCATTGATAGGTTGTGTAACATAGAGATGATTTATCCTTGTCATCCTTACATACCACAACAACCTCTTGTGAAGCACCTTGGACAAGGGAGAGATTGAGGCTTAGCAGGTTTGTCTTCAAAAGTAAATATTCCTAAATTTTTCCCTCCTTTGTAAGAGTAGATAGATATGCATTTTTACTTCTCTTCCATGCATTAGTATTTTATATACATTGATGTGAGTATATGTCTTATATGCATGTTTACTTTTATTATTTCTAACCACCACTTTGTCACATAAGATTTGGTGAGCACTAGATTAGATTTACTTTACTTTTTATTATTTTACTTATTATTTGTGAGTTAGTATGTTTTATGACTAATTCATTTCTCTTTCAGTTTTATCTTCTTATTTTCTGATTACATGTAAGAATCCAACCATTTCTTGAGTTTTTCATACTTCCCAACTTAACTTAGTGTGATAAACTTAGACTAATTTTGCCAATTTTTGTTTTTCTTTTATACTTCCCAACATCATTTAGTATGATTAAATTACTTAATTGATTTATTTTTATGTCATTTGTCCTTTTTAAAAAAACCACTTTATTACATTATTTTTTTACTTCCCAATGTGATTTAGTGTGATTTTACTTTTTTTAGTCTGGTTCCAATATTTTATTTGGTTTAAAAACAAACTCTTTATGACCATCTTGTTTTACCACTCTTTGGTTCTTTATACTTAGTCATTTTTTGTTATTACACATTTACCAACATGAAATAGTGTGTACCACATTTTTGATTGATTATATTTTACCAAGTCCTTTTTGCCTATTTCTTTTTAACCATGCATGGGCCCTACATAATGCTAGAAAAGAAACCATAACTCATATATTTACTATAGCATACATAAAAATAGATAAATAAATGTGATAGAAATAAATATATCCAAGCATCAACAACCAAAACCAAAATGACAACATATACAATCATCATCCAAATACCAAAATAAGACATCTCTATATATATCATGATTTTAAAATACAACAATATAACCATATGCAAAGCTCCAAATATATGGTTGGGACTCATCATGCCTATCTCGTGGCCTAGCCACATTGCTTGTAGATGGCTTAGACTAAATCCTTTAAATAGAATTATATAAAGAGGATGTTTGAGATCTCAATCCTAATACCTACCCCTATAGATGATCCACCTGAGCCTACACCTATGCCAATTAGGCTAAGGTCACTATATGTGTTTCCCTCTCTTTCTCTTGAACCTATGTCATATGGGATAGGATCACTACATATGTCTCTCTCTCTTGGGCATGTACCTATCCCATCTGTGTCATGGTATATGGATTCACAAATCTCTCCTCATAAAGGACCTATCATGCCCATGCTTCTCCTACACTCACCTCTATCAGTGGATACATCCCCTCTCTTTATGCTCACAACTACCTCACAACCTCTCTAGCTAGTTTGAAATAACTCACCTAAGTGGGGAAGATGATACCATGTTATCCTCCAATGTGCTAGGGTCATATGTCATCAATGCCTCATCTAAGATATCATGGAGTGTTCTCCTTACTAGGTACCCCCATCTAGTCTCTTCATACTTTGACATGCCTACAAAAATTGAAACAAATAGATATTAGATCATTGATACATCTCAATATCTATCTGTCTCTAGTCTATCTCAAAATAACTATAATAAAAATTTAACCATCTTTTATTGCCTATCTGTGTCTTGACCACTAATGTCTTACCATTTGTGCGACCATTGAGCATAGTCTCCCCATCTATGTGGCCTCAAAGAACCTCATTTATAGGTCTCTACCAAAAAAAAATCTTGAAGTCATAACTTTTGCATGTCTCAACCTATGCCTGGATGGTCTCTCTATTATCCAAATATGTTATGACCCACCTATTAGGTCATTTGATATGGTTATATTCTTTGATCTCTTTCTCTTACTACCTCCATCGATGCTATGTCAATGGTGGTCATTGATCCTCTTCCTATAGAACTAGTAGTGGTACCTTTGGTACTCCTACCTCTGCATCTATCTCCTCCTACTCTACTACCTATCATGCTCAACCAATCCATGGTCTCTCATGATGTGGCCTGAGCATTGGCCTAATAACTCATGGCCCTAGTCCTCCCCCTCCCTCATGAATATTTCACATGCTAAGACCAAAATGTGGACATCACTATAGGTTCCACTAGGTGAGGCAATCCCATCTATCTTGGTAATCATGTCATTGGATGTATCTCTATCCACTAGGTATAATGCCCTATTACAATTATCCATGTTAAAGTTGGTACAACTATCTCCCATCTAGCCTATATCATAGTGATGTACCCATATAGATATAATATAATGTCCACTCATATCATCATATATAGCGTTGGCACATGGGGAATGAGCCATACTACTTGTTCAATCTTCATCTTTGAACTTGAGGTAACCTATCATCAACTACATAGGGTAACCTAGCTATCTGATACATGTGGAAAGTCTTATATATCCATGCCATTAATAACATAATCAGCCCCACTAACATCTACCTTTTGGACATCACTCCATACATGTCATGCATGAGTTGTACCCAGATGATAGATCCCAAGTCATATAACACCCTATGCTCTAATATCATTTGGCTCAAGGCTATCATAAATAGTGGTACCTTGCCATCTAACTTGTGACATAGTACTTGTATTATCATAAATCCTATCATATCCTTTTAGATATATAGAATATATGACATATATACATCAAACATACTCACCCTCAATCTAGGGTGTATCATCTTCGAGCCCATCACCTATATGGTTAAGCCTCTCCTCTCTTCTTCATTATTAGGTACTCATGTGACTATGGGTGTCCCTGCTAATGTTAGTCCTAGGATGGCATGGACATCTTCTAAGGTGATACCTACCTCTATGGTATCCCCCTCCACCTTCCAATTGAAGGTGTTAGTAAATCATTCCTAGGATCCCAAGAACATGACTAGAAAATCTAAACTAAGTAGAATCCTACACATCTCCATGATAACTTATAAACCTAATAAAATCAATCTAGAATCTATCCTCTATAGATAGATGCTCCAATAAGTCTAGAAGCCATGATGTGTACACCAAATTCCAAAATCTTGGATGCCCCTACAACTAGGAAAAAATAAAAGATGTATTATATCCTCCATGTCATTTATAATCAAAATACATTATTTTCCCATTTTTAAAAGAAAACATGCTTGATTGCTTTCATTTTGTCATTTTAAATCAAATTTCACCTATTTTTTGCCTACAAATCCCCTTTTATTCCTCACTTGATTACTCTAGGCCCTTTTATACCATTCTTTTGGCCTTCTTCATGCATTTTGTACTATTCTGGTCCCTAGGTCAAACACTAGTTTGACCAAAATTTCCCTATTTTGACCTAGTTGACTTAAAAATCTAAGTCAACCCCTCTATTTTTCCCCTCTTAATGTTGACTTTTCATAGTCACTTTTTATTCTAGGTTGGTATCAATACCCTAGGTTGTTAATATGGAAAATAAACTACATTGACACATACCTACTAGGTTTTCAGTGTGGATTTTGACAATTTTCAGTGACTTAGTTGTTTTTCCCTACTAACCCCTTACATTTTGTGAAATAAATGCCTTCCAATAGTTATTTCCAAAAACCCTTCCAACCCATTTCCCGAAATGGTTTTTCCTACCTATAGCATCTAATTTGGGTTTATTCTAATGTCTATAAATTCTTTAAATTACAAATTTCTAAAAAAAAACACTTGAAACACTAAAATATTCAAAAACTAGCTTGAGATTCTTAATTACCTACCTGTAATACACTTGATGCTACCACTAGGGGTCCCTATCATTTATCCTATCATCTCCTCACCATCCTATCTCATTTTTATATTAGAGCTCTTTTTCTGTCCTTTAAAATTCAAAAAAAAAACAAATGACTTTAATTTAAACCTATTTAAAATCACTTTTCAAAAATCTTAATCTTTCAAATCATTTCCGTTAGATTCCTTGTTTTTCCTATATCTTTATTTTTACTCAGCCATTTTCCAAACCTTAAAATTTTAGGGAATAATGATGATGTAGAGAATCTTTTCCATTACTATATGCCTATTTTTCAAAAAATTCAATTTTTTTGTTATTTTTTACACTAACTTCTATAGGTTTGCCTAATGTTCTTCACATTTGGATGCCTTCACTTCTCTTGTAGTCTACTTATTTATATACAACACTAAGGTAAGTAAAGGTATGTGTTTTTCAATTCTATCCTTTCATTTATATTATTTTCTCCTTACTCCATCTTACTTAGCATCAACATTATGTGTTATCATGTTTTATTCCTAAAGCACCATCTCGTGTTGCACTCACATGACACGTGATGAGCTTCATCTAGGGAATATGTATATACATAATATTTTAAAACTTATTATTGATTACTAACACTTTGTATCTTGCAAAAACCTATCAAGTCTTAATTTTTCTGAGTGCACACCTTAAGGGGTGCATCAAGAAAGGGGTGGGTAGACCATTGGTTCTTCACAAGATTGTTGTCCCTTTTTCCACTTGTTATTTACACACTTGTCTCATGAAACCATTATCATTGAGCTTGTTCTTCTCTATTCTACCTCTTCTAGTCTCTTCTCACTTTCTATCTCTCTTTTCCTCACCTTAATCCCTTTTTGTTAGTCAGTTGTACTAGGTCAACTCAGTCAACCCTATATAGTTTTGTGTAATTTTCACTTAGGAATTAGTTTGGCCTTTGGCCAACCAAGTCATGACCTAGTGAATAATTATTAAAAATTGTGCTAGGTTGACTAGGTCAACCCTAATAACTAGGGTTTTTGGAAGGGTTAATGATCAAATCTACCTATATATACAAGTTAATTTGATCATTATTTAGAGAAGAGAAGAAGGAGTGAACACACATCTAAATATTGACCATTATACTTGAGGAGAATGCTTAGGGTTTCATATTTTATTTAGAGATATGGATTTTATCTTATGGAGTGTTATTTTAGATGCATAGATAGTTTGTGTAGCCTAGATTTGATTTATCCTTTTCATCCTTACATACCACAACAACCTCTTGTGAATCACCTTCATGATGCGAGAGATTGAGGCTTGGTGGGTTAATCTTCAAAGTTATGTATTCCTAACTTTTTTCCTCTTTTGTAAGAGTAGATAGATATGCATTTTAAATTTTCTTCCTTGTATTAGAATTTTGTTTATATTGAAGTGAGTATATGTCTTTTATGCATGTTTCTTTTTATTGTTTATAACCCCCACTTTGTGCCACAAGCTTTGGTGAGCACTAGATTAGATTTATTTTACTTATTATTAGTTTATTGAGGTATCAAAAATTAGGACCCCTTTAGGGTTATTGCATTATTATGTTAGATTGGAGGCTTTAGAACCCTTCTTAGCATAGTGTATTATGATAAAATATCCCCTAATCAGGTCTAGTAGATCCCCATATTGGTCATATTCCTACTTTAAAAATATGTCCCCAATCAGAATTATATGGTATGATCTATCTTATTTGAGTTAAGATTGATTTGTAGACATGATACATTTTTTATTGCATACATTCTAGTGAAACCAACATGAATCTAACCCTTCTGAGTTTTTCTTTTATTTCATCATTTTATCATTTTATTTTTCATATATTTTTGATGTTAGGTTGACTGTATCGACACATTACTAACTTTTGTACACAAGTTTGACACAAAGTCACATCAAAATGATTTTGTTCTATTTGTCCAAGTTTTCTAGACTTATAGTTCAGACTAAGAGGTTGACCCAATCAACCTTGTACATTTTAAAGCATCATGTTTAGCATACTAGGTCAACCCAATTAACCTTGTATATTTTTCGGCTATCAGTAACATATTTTTGTAAAGCTAGGTTGACACAATTAATAAATTTTATAAGTACAAATCAATGTTCTTCAATAACAATATTATTATTCTCTACATCCTCCAACCCACAAAGAATCATTTATATCCTTCTCTATCATTTCTAGTATTTGTTATAGTTATATTTTTCATAATTTGTAGTCTTTAAAACTACCCTTGTATAATCAACTAGGTCGACCCTATCGACATAGTTCTATATTCTATGTGTAGTGTAGAAATCTAGGTTGACTCTATCGATGTAGTTCACTTTTAAATTTTTTTATTTGATAGTACAAAGGTAACAGTGTCAACCCTATTTTATATTCTCTGCATATATTGTCAACTAAATTGACACTATACTATGTTAAGTTAGAATTAACCCATATATTTTGGTAATTAGCTCACACTTCAATTTCTTATTGCTCACATGTTTAGAGTATATCACTCCATCTAATTAGGTGGATTTTAATACACCATCTAGTTTCACTATTTTCTCTTTTATACAAACACTAACAAATAATAAAATCATAAAATTCATTTTAACAATTATCTACCCAAGGCATACCTACTTGAATTTCATCACCAAGGGAAAAGTCTATTAGAGGTACAATAATTGAGAGGGGGTGAATCATTGATGCTAGATAATCCAATTCAATTCCCAACTCTTAAACATTTATCATACATCAATTTGATCAAGAAACATAAACATGAAAGCACATTCATTTAAAGCATATATAAGAGTATACACTACATGAACACATCATATATGTGGGAAAATATCGTGGGGGATAAAACTCACTGAACCTTACAATATAGGCTATAATATTATAAAACAAGATCCAACATTTAGATCAACACCCATTGATCAAGGAACACCCATCCCTTAGTTTAAATGAGACACCCATCTCATAAGGAGGAACCAACCTCCTATGCAACTAAGCACCCACTCATCTACCTTGATCTGATCTCTAATTTTGATCTGATGTCTTCTACATGTGATGATCGAATTTTCTTACTTTCACTCTTTCCTTTTTATACTCTCACAAACTTCTACACACAAGCAATGTATCTAAAACACCCTTTTGGATCACTTTTCACTTCTAATCACATATATAATAACCAAACCTAAAACAACTCTATCACAACATCAACAACATGAACTATAGGTCAAGCACACATTCCTTAACCTTCTCATCTCTTTTCTCCATCTACTAAACACACTCACTCAATCAACCTCCAGGGCTTACTCACTCAATCTACCTCTTCTAGGCTTATTAGGTCTAATGGCCTAGTGTTCACATTCATCAACTTGATTTGTTAAACATGACTGATCCTCTTTGCTCTTTGATGGTCCTCACTAACCTGTATTTTCTATTTCCAAGGTTCCTTCTTCACTTAAATCCACTCACACTCAAAATTGATCATGCAAGCAATGCATCCAAACATCCATTTTGGATTACTATAGGCTTCTTATCTCATCCTCATTATACTCTATATTTTATTCCATCCATTGAGCACACTCCCTCTAATCTCTTCCTTTATCTCTATCTATTGCTCTCTCAATTCTTCCACATTGACATCTATAAACCATTGCCTTGGTTTTCACTATTTATACAATCTTCATGAATGAATATCAACTTATTGGTTGGCCATAAGACTTTCCTTAACCCTTAAGGCATTTATCATGCTAAAACAAAGATCAAATACATTGTCACAGGTTAGCCATAGTATTTATGGGTAACACATAAATATATATGCCTTTCAATTAGGCCTTATTAGCCCTTATAGGTCTCATGGAGACCTATCAAACCATTTATCACTTCATTGAACAAATTAGGAACAAAAGATCATTTTAAAATACATGGGTCCAATCCATATTATCTTTAAGACATCTTTAAGTGATTCTTCCCACCAAAACACCCTTATGTTAAAGCATAATTTACTCAAACATAATTCCATACACAATAACCCATGAATGAATAAATAGTCAACTTTTAAGCTCCATAACTTTATCTATATAAACATTCAGACCTTCTAACTAGATCTTATGGATGAATATTGAAGTCATCTACAACTTTGATTTTTTATTTCAATAAATTTTTTATCCTGGATCAAAATTTATAGCTCAAAAACTAATCACTATTTTTCCCTCATTAATTTAAATATTCAAATTCTGTCACTAAGTAAATGTTAAACAACAAACACTTTGATCTCATCTCATGCTCCCTATAAAATTTGACCAAATACACATCATCAATGTCCTTGGATTAGCTTGGTCTTTATCGTGAAATGTTCATTGTTGATCTAAGATCAAATCTTCCATGATTGTGCCACTTGAAGGCTCTATGTGCCTTCTCCACACATTGACTTTTGACTCAATGTGCTTCATCAATCTCAATCTATATAAACACTTTCATGTTGTTGATCCATTTTTAGCTTAATGATATTGAGACACATGTTACAAGAACATACCTTCTTTAATATATTGAATTTGTGTAAGCCATTTCATCATAATCTATGATTTAACATGTACCATTAGATATAATAACTAGTTGACCTCAATATGTAATTTATTTAAACTTGACGGTCTCTGGCCCATCACAGTAAGTTATAACAACTTTGAAGGTTTATAACTTGAGATAGAAAACACTTCAAGAGTATAAATATTTAGGGTGCCTTCTTAGCACTATAGATAATATCTTCATGAAATCCTTTGACCTCGATTGAATTTCTAAGTACCTAAATTAAATTCATAAACTTTCTAGTTTAGTCATATCTACATGATGTGTAATGATGGTATGATTTCTCTTAAGCTAGAAGATTCATGCTTCTCATTCTAAATGATCAAGTAACACACCAGATCTTCACAAAGACATATATGTATGCCTTAAAACTTCTTATTTTTCCTTATAGAATTGCATAACTTCTATATATTCTCTAAGCTATCAAACACAATAGATTTGCCATTAATGCATTAGTAACTCATGCTCTCTTTAACATCAATGGAAACCTAACATAAATGACCATGATTAACAATCTCCCCCTTTGTCATTGATGCAAAAACACCCTCAAAATGACTTCATTTTAACTCCTTCATTCTGATCTTTCTCCCCCTTTGACATTAATGATAAAGGGTCTTTTCCTCAACAAGCCAATAATGATTCCTCAACATATGCATTCAATTACTATTAAGTTTATCATGATACTTACATATTTCAAGAATATGAATCAATTCATCCCACTTTGACATGCATCAATCTAAACTTAGACTCCTCTAATCTTTAGATCTGACAAACTACTCATAGAGCTTATAAATCTCCCCCTAACATTAACCTCCATCTCATGTCATTTGTTATTTTTCATGTACCCATATAAACATGGGAATTTTATGATCCTTGGACCTGTCTACCTATAAAACTCATAAGCTATCTTTGATCATGAAATAAGAATCAATACCTTATCAAAATACATGACTTGGTTTGATCAATTCATCATATCAATCTTCTTGAATTCATAACTATAGCGAACATATTCCCACTTCTATCATGACTGAAGCATCTTCACACATGCTCTCCATCACATCATGTATATCTTCTTTAAGCCACACAAGCTAACTGAGTTAGTTTCCCCTTGTCCAAACACATATTCAAATTATATTATTATCCTACAATAAATTAACCAAAGCTCAAACTAGCATCTACCATGCTTCCTCTTTCTATCAAGTGTCTCCTTGAAGCCTACATAGATATACCCAAACCCATAATGTCCTAGAACAATGTGAAACTAGGAATTTCCCATAACTCCTCGTATTCATTTTATTTATTGTACATCTTGTGTCCATAGAACTGATTATCCTTATTTTTCTTCTTAGGTTTAAGATAAACAACTTGCTCATTTAATACAAAATTATCCTTCTCTTCTAAGATTGAATTGATAATACATGGAAACAACAAATATTCATGGCATAACTCATCACTAGACATTGACAATTGATGTTCATCACATGAAACTTGTTCATCAATGGCAAGATGATCACTTAGATATATACACACCTCAAGTCTAGCCTAACCTAGCATCTTGGTCTTCTCCTTGAGCTCTTCATTCACAACATGAGTAGTCAATGAGAGATTAGCATTCTTCAACCTTTGTACATTCTCCACCATAGTAAATAGATTACTTGGACCTAAAGACTCATCATGACTCACACTTTCCACTTTTATTTTCCATGAGTTAACTATCCTTCTTCCTTTCACTCTAGGAGTCTAATTAAAGTTGTTTTGATTTGATAATCTTTATTTGTAGAACCTAGTAATGTGACTAATATTCTCAAAGTTGTAGCAAACTACTCTTTTTGAAGGAAACTCAACTTGCCTTACGTTATTTGGAAAACATTTTTAAAAGTGTCCCACATCATGATAGTTGAATAATTCTATAGAGAGGATTACATAACAAGATTAGTGAAACATTAGTCTAATAAATCAAAGGAAAAATGCATAAGAGTAAAACAAATTAAGCCTATCTATTCATGTGGGAATTACAAAGGATAGTAAGAAACACTTGAAAGAAATCAATACCATATTACCTTCCCAAATGGATTAACCATACAAATATTGCTCAAAAACATGTTCTTATTTGATAAATAGATCTTGTCTTCAACAAAAATGGTGGCCAAATCCTCTAATGTCTCAATAACTCTTTGTAAAACCTAGGCTCATGATTTGGAATCACTAAACTAGCGTATCAATTCAGCTTGAAAAATAAAATCAATGGTCAAATGCAAAGGATTATGGAAACAATTTATTATTATAACTTTTCAAAAATCAAGCTTAAAAATGATGCTCATGGCCTCTCTATTTATGGATTTTTGAGATTGATCAGGATCAACATGAACCATCCATCTCAAGATTGAGATGTTTGGCTAAGGATTAATCCAATTATATAATAAAATTCATAAATATACCTCATAACTATTTGGGATAGAGGGTAATTTAAGAGGCATGGAGGGTCTTAATGAGGCATGGGAGACCCATAATTTTGATATTTTATGCATTTATGGCTTAGGGATGTCATCCAAAGAAATGATGTCATCTAATGATGCAGTTAATAGAAATCAATTTCTAAAAATAAATATTTAACAACTCTCATATAAAATAAACTTAAGCTCTTGATTTGGATCAATTATCCTTAAACAAGTTTAATAATCATTTGTGCAATTATTTAGAAATTGGCCCTCAATTAATCAAAATGGTCATAATGTCTTGTTATTGGCTTAAATTTTGATTCTATTGGAATTAGAAGTTGATTTTATATTTATTTTATTTATTATCTCATTTAAGATGATTTCAACACCAAATAACAAGGGAGCATTTCTCATGCAAGAGATTTGATAAAGAAGAACAATCCAGAGCACCCATGTGTAAAAATAACATTTTAACTCAAAATGATCTGATCAAAGTTAGTTGGCCCATAAAATACATTGCCTCATTTAGGGATAATTTGACCTAAATTTACACTTTTAAATGATAATTTCAAACCATTTAGAGTGTTTTTATAGATTTTTACCTAAATTTTGCATTTGAGTACAATTCAGGTAAGATTAATAATTTCAACATAAATGGTGTTAAGAATTGGATGTCTACATTTTACCCCTATTTGAGAAGGCATAGTGAGATATTTAGGCAAAGTAATGTATTTTTAAATAAAAGAGTCATCAAGAAGAAATTGGGATAGACCCATGATGCCCCCATGAGAGGACATACTAGAATGGAAGAGAAGGATGGACTCTCAAAAAGAGAGAGATAGTGAGAGATTAACCCATGGAATATATCACATATAGATGAGATAATGATTGCACATGTGGTCAAAATCAATGATAAAAATATAATTAAAGATAGGGGGAATGGGAAAGAAACAATCCATAAATGTAAGGGACACACTTTAAATGTACCTAATCTGAGAGTACAAGTTGCATGCTTATAACATTGATCAATCCTGAGACAAGATACACACTAATATATTTTCATCATGGGCATTAGTGTAGAGAGCATATATTTAGAGGAAAAGAGATAATGTTCTACTTTATGAAGGGAAACACCACTAGAATAGGGTCTCCAAAGAAAAGATAATAAGAGGTTCCCTAGTAGAATGAATTTGATCATGATAAAATAGTTTTGCCCCAGTAGGGTGAATTTTAATAATTGATAAAGAATAAATAATGGTCTACCCCTATAGGGATGATTTGATTTGAACCTTGTTAAGCTATTGTGCCCCCTCATGGGTAATTGGTAAGAAAAATAGCTCAAGGATATAACCCAGAAGATAGGTTAAAGTGAGTAAGTGCAAATGTACATGTGACGGTGTAATGGCTTAGAAAGCCACATAAAACCAAGCATATGAGAATTCATTAATTGATGAAAGAGATGAAAATAAGAATGAAAGATAGTCGATCTAACTCCAAATGTGCTAGACAAGTAAACGTTGCCTACATAATTCCATGGACTATGTTCCAACATGAACTTCAAGCCAATGTAGTTCACTCAAGAAGTGGGATAGAATAGAATGAGTGATGAAGAAAATTGACCAAATTTTTATTATAATCATGATGCATGCAAATATATGCACATCTAATCATAGAGTTGAAGTGTTAAAATGCATGATACCTAGATGCCTAATTTCATATCATGAGCCTAGATTATGCAAAGTGTTCTTGACATCTATTCATTAGAGTGATGTTGATGTTAAGACTTTGAAACCATAGCACAAAGTGATTGCTATATAAAAATAAATTAGGCATCATAAGTATGAATAACTTATAATGACATAATATTCTAATTACACTAAGCCACTTCAAATGTGAATAACTATAACTAAAGATAATGGTAAAATAATGACCAAAACTATAGTTACAACTATTTACATTTAAATAGAAAAGTACAAATAAAGACAAAGAAAATAAGACATCTTAACAACATGAGATCAGGATATGAACAATCAAGATCTATGTGGACCATCAAGATGTATTTGGAAAATAAAACAAATAATCAAGACCAAATAAGAAAAAAAAGAACAACATGACAAATAATAATCAAATAAACACACACAAAAAGGTTTTGACTTTTTGAATATTTTATAAATGTTTTTGGGATCTTATAAGTATCTCAACTCGATTAAGAATTAAGAGATATAAAATAGTTTAGCTCATGAAATGGTGAGAGTGTACCAACTTAAAATGCTTTCAATACGATGAGAGTGTATGATAAGAGGGACTAAGTAGACCTCAACATGAATTGAGAATAGCTTATATAACCCCAAAATGATCCCAATTCATAGTAATTCTACCCACATAAAAGGTGATGAAACACCAACTTGTTCATAAAAAGTTCACAAATAAAGGTGAATGATAATATAAATGATAATAGTAATGACCAGATAATGTGATAATGCATTATAAAAAGGCATTATACCTAATTTTCCCATAGGTGGTTATAATTAGGAAACAACATCATAATACTAATTTACCCAAAGGTGGTTATAATTAGGGGCACCAAAATAATATTTATGTGCCCATAGGCATTTATAATCAATGATACCATATAAGATAATAAAATAAAGATAACATGCCAGATCAAATGTCACACTATGTTAATAGACTATCATTTAACACTAAATTTAAAAAAAGAAAGAAATTGGATTAGAATCCCCACATAGAAGGTGTAGGATGAACTAGAGGCACCAAGATAAAAATGAGATTGGTAAGATGACTAAAATCAATCATGAGTTAATAATAAATAAATCATATAATGAAATGATCAAAAGACAACTGGCTATAGTGCAAATAAAGTTGACCCCAAGTGATGATTGGCTTAGATTGCTCAAAAAATGGAAAGAGTATTGCTTAGGTTTCTTAAAAAATAATGAGAGTGTTTAAACTTAACAATTTCTCACAAAATGATGAGATCATAGAAAAGGACTATCTGAGTTGACCTTAATAAAGATTGAGCTCTACCTACATAGTCCTTAAGGACTTTAATTCAATGTAGTTCAACATTGCAATAAATGGACCATAATTGTATAATAACACCTAAAAATGGTCTATAGGGTTGCCCCCAGGAGATGAGGCATGGCAATGGAAAATTGTAATTGGAAAAATGAAAAATGGTTTTGTTGCTCTTGCTGATAGGGAGATGCACATCCTAGTCAATATGTGAGAAAACAGAAATGATCATTTATAAAGTTGTTATCCAACACCCTTTTGGTATAGTTACTTTGTTAAGGCCTTACTACTAATCTAGATCTCAATAATGTGTTCACGATCTCCATTGGTTGTTTATTTTATTTCCTTCAAACACCAAGACAAGATATCCTTATAGCCTTGACAAAGGAAAGTGTTGCCAGTGATAAGTGATATAAATGGGTAATAAATAGGTGGGTGATAATGAAATGTATAATGAATGTGAAACAAATTAATATCAAGACTTTCAATCACATGCAATGTTGTTGATGATATATTTGACATAGATTTGGTTATGGTGGGGCTAAAGGCCTCTGAATATTCTCTTAATAAGACCACCAGATTGTTTTGTTGCTTAATCTTGACAGTAGTTAGTATCTGATTATACTTTAGATTAGAATCTATTTTGATTTGATCTTGAATTATATCTTTAGTAAATAGTGAAAAAAATTTGTGCTCAGCTATTGGTGTCTTGATGAGGTTTTCACCAATGATTTTATTTTGGTCATCCCATACTACCTTCGAGAAGGTTTCATGAAGAGATGTTAAATTTTGACTTTGATTGTCTTCTAGTGCCTTCAAAAAGGTTTCACTAAAATATGTGAAGTTTGATATTTTCTCATCCCTTAGCACCTTTGAAAAGGTTTCATTATGAGATTTTTCTTCTTTTAAATGAATGTGGTCTTGATCCCCTTGAGATTTTTCAAATGGTATGTCACCATAGATGCAGTTCAACAAAGTGCAATTATGTTGATCCCAATCAACATTTTTGGTAGGTAGAATGTCAATATAATGGCTATGTTTGGTGGGAATAATTGGATGGTGAAAGTCTACACAATCCTCATAAAAGATACTAGGAGAAATTGTGTTGATGTTGAAGTAATCATCCATAAAAACTTTAGAAGGATCACAAATATATTTAAATTGATCTATAAGGAAATTGTAACAATCATGACTATAATCTATTTATAAATATGATTTCAAATCAATGGAATCTAAATCCAAGGTCACAACTTATGTTTATTCTATTTATGATGCTAAATCTAATGTCAGTTTAGAGATAGAACTTGATTCTAATTCTAATTCTTCATCTAATGTGGTTGTTTCTTTAATGTACTATTGAATGCTAAATATTTGACAAGTAATGGTAAATGATGGAATAATAGGTTAAATAAAAATTGATTCATCTTTGAAGGGTTCAACATAGATTAGCTCATGTAAGTGAAGCCCCTCAAAGAGAGGGTACCGTTCAAGGGACGTGATAAAATTATGTCTATCAAAGTGAGACTCCTCAAGGAGTGGGAAAAGATCAAGAGACAACTCTATATAAATTATCTTATCAAGGAGATGAGGATCTTTAAAAATAGGTAAAATATGAATAGGTAACTTATCATAGGCTGACTTGTCACAAATGGATGTTTTAACAATAACATTTTGGTTTTGGTTCATAATTGGTTGCAAAAAATCAATTTTGAACACATTTTAATCCTCATAAGATGGCTCTTGAAAAGGTAATGGTTTTTGTTTTGGCTCTAAGATCAAAACGACATTTCTAAAGTGGGGAATGTTTGGTTTAATAATAATAGTGGTTTTTGGTTGAATAATGGACTCTCCAAAAATTAGACTATTGAAGAAGGGATCAAACACAATGGGTTTGTCAAATGGAGGTTCTTCAACAACAGGTTCATCAAAAATTAGTGATGGGACAAGAATGGTAACAAATGGACACTTTTTAGTTTGGTTGCTTGTGAAAACCAAAGGAGGAGGTCTTAAAATGGTAATGACTAGACACTTCTTAATTTGGTGGATCGTGCAAACCAAAGGAAGAGGTCCTAAAATAGTAATGACTAGACACTTTTTAGTTTGGCTGCATGTGCATACCAAAGGAAAAGATACTAAAATGGTGATCTTGGCATGTTGTGGATCTTGATTAATTACACAAGCCAAAGCATCCAAGTCTTTCTGATAAACCCAATCATTTCAGTCTCAAGTTGGATCATAAGTTGGATCTTGATTGTGTTCCCATGACTGGTTTTTGTGAGGTGGATAGAAATCTATCTAACAAACCATATTATCACCATTGGGGTCTTGACTAAAGTCATAAAAGTCATTTTGTATGGCCACTATATCATAAGTTGGATTATCCATGACTCCACCATAAGTGTAACTAGACATATCCACATTTAGTGAATAAATCTCTTAAAATAAAAAGGCTTAGAGTTCTACAAACTCTGAAAAGTGATTTCCAAAAGACAAAAGGTTTAACCTTAGTCGAAAGGGTGGAGTTGTATCTCCAAAATGGTTTCTGCCAAGATTTGGTATAAAACAACCTAATGTCAAATGTATAAATTCAAAGGTTTTTTTTTAATAAAGGTTTTATTCTTCAAAATAAATGCATAAACAATGATGAGGATAGGTTCTTGAATAAATAAATAATCAATAGTCTTCAAATTTGTGTAATCATTTAACCAAAGCTATGCAACCTAAAATAGAATTATCTATGTATCAGCCCAATTAATTGAGGCCTAAATAGAAACCAATCAATGTTTGGATCCTAACTTGACAAGGTTAACTAAAAATGCAATGTTGAAGACTAGGATTAGAACAAACAAGCTAGCTAAGAGTGGACAGCATGATGACACATAAATGAGGTCCAAATGGCACACACACAAACATGTTTAGCAAAAATTTCAAGGCATAAGTGTGGTGTAAAATGGATAGCATAACACCTATTTAAACAAAAGAGTGGCATATAAACAAATTATTTTTTACATGGTTTAGAAACAAACAAATAATTTATAGTCTCAAAACATACCAAGCAAAAATGACCAAAATACACTAAGTATAATCATCCAAATACTAAAAAGGGTATACCAATTTTTGGTTGACTAAAACTAATTTGTTTTCAATTATTTCTAGGGGGATCAATTACACAATGACTTTCACATCATGATGTAAAAGAAAAGCATGTAATTGGGTGTTCACGACACTCAACTTGTAGTAAAAAGGTCTTTCCATTTTTGCAACCACTACATCCTTCATTTTCTCAGTGTAATGAGATGTTCAAAGTATAGATACATCCTATGTGTAAATCCAACACTATAAGTTGGTTTAAACACTCAAACCTATGATTCTAGTGGGAGTGGTTGAAGTCCATGTTGGGAGATGAAACCCTAGGTCAAAGCTTCCCTATAGAACTTTTAGGAGGTAATGAAGTCCCCCTCACAAGCCAAGTTTTCATAAAATAAATGACATAAAATAGAAAGACTTTATGGTCACCTCAAAATCACTCAATACTATTGTGAGTGTTTGGGGAGTGCTTTAAACACATTCTTTCTATGTCTTGAACTAGGCATGTTTACAATAAGGATGGCATTTTTGATTCCAAAAGTTATCTAAAGGGAATGGATGGAAGATCATACACACATGAACCTTATTTTTAACAATCAATTAATTAATCATCTATTGCATACAAACTTGATAAATGAGTCTAATTTTAATCACCAAAACAAATATTTGGTGATGTTCTTTTTGGCCCTTGGC
Source organism: Torreya grandis (assembly GCA_037957365.1). Taxonomy (NCBI): domain Eukaryota; kingdom Viridiplantae; phylum Streptophyta; class Pinopsida; order Cupressales; family Taxaceae; genus Torreya; species Torreya grandis. The sequence continues at coordinate 911,290 of JARHVA010003868.1, read as the reverse complement.
CTCAAATTATGAACTTTGAATGAAAATCACAAAACTTGATTTAAAAAATCACCCTAAAAAGTTTTCATAAGCACCAAAATAAATATTTTTAGTTCATTTTAAACATATAAAATAGGTCTAAAAATCATGTTTTAACAAATCTTTAGCTCGGTCCTACAAAGAAAAATTCAGTATGTCCTTTAGCTTTGAAGATAATTTTAATTTTGGAATAATGTTTATGGTTATCTATCTACTCAAAGTCATCACTCCAAAAGCAAATGTGTTAGATTAGAAACATTTAAAGAGATTTTAAAATTTTTGTGAAAACATTATGAAACTTGAATCTAAACTAATATCAAATTATGAAAACTTAGGAGAAAAGACATGCTTTTAAAAAAAATCATCAAAAATAGAATCTATATGACCCTAAACCAAGCATTTTAAAATGGCATATTAGCTCTTGAATCTATGTTTTTAAGAAAAACCATAGTGACTATCGATGATTATACCTGACCATCGAATTTTCACTTGACCATATATGGTTGAAAATGATCATTGAAAGTTCCTCTAATTGTCAATAGTTACCTATGTAAATGAGTGAAGATAAAAATCTAGCCAAACCAAATTAAAAAATCACTTGGAAAGCATTTTAAGCATCCAGATTGAAAATTTAAAGTTGCCTCATGCTCTCTTTCATATGTGGGATGCATCTTGTCCCACCAGACATGCCAAAATGTAGATAATATTACAAAGAATGTTAGTCAAGCATTAGTCAATAAATCATGAAAAATTCATCAAAGACATAACAAAACTTAGCCATTTATTCATGTAGAAATTACAAAAGATAGCAAGAAACAATTGAAAGAAATCAATATTGATTACCTTCCCAAGTGGATTCACCATACAAGTGCAACTAAAAAGTATGTTCTCCCTTCATCAATAATTCTTTTCTTCATCAACAATGGTGGTAACTCCTCTAATGTCTAAAGAATTATTTACATAACCTAGGCTCAAAGTAGATTAAATCTCTAATCTAGCCTATCAATGAAGCTTGAAAAATAAGATCAATGGTCAAAAGCAAAGTATCGTGGAGATAATTTAGCATTATAACTTTACACGAATTCAAGCTTCAAAAATTATGTTCATGGCCTCTCTATTTATAGATTTTTGAGATTCATCAGGATCAACCTGAACCATCCATCTCAAGATTAATATGTGTGGCTAAGGATTAATCCAATTATATAATAAAATATATAAATATCCCTCATAAATATTTGGGACAGAGGGGAATTTAAGAGGCATGGAGGGTCTTAATGAGGCATGGGAGACCCATAATCTTGATATTTTATGCATTTATAGTCTAGGGATGTCTTCCCAACAAATGATGTCATCTAATTATACAGTTACTATAAATCAATTTCCAAAAAGAAATATTCAACAACTTTGATGTAAAATCCACTAAAGCTCTTGATTTGGATCAATTAGCCTTAAACAAGGTTAATCAACATTTATGCAATTATTTGGAAATTGGCCCTCAATTAATCAAAATGGTCAGAATGTCTTGTTATTGGCTCAAAATTTAATTGGATTGGAATAGGAAGTTGATGGTAGATTTATTAGATCCATTATCCCATTTAAGATATTGTCAACACCAAATAACAAGGGCACATGTCTTTTGTAAGATATTTGATAGAGAAGAGCAATCCATATCACCCAGTTGTAAAATTGACATTTTGACTCGAAATGATCTAATCAAAGTTAGTTGGTCCATAAAATGCATTACCCCATTTAGGGATACTTTGACCTAAATCGACACTTGTAAATGACAAGTTCAAACCATTTAGGATGTTTTTATGGATTTTGACCTCAAATGTGCATTTAAGTGTAATTCGAGTAAGATTGACAATTTCAACATAAATGGTGTTAGGAATTAGATGTATACATATTAAAAATTACTTATACTTCTTGATTGATAATTCCACTCATTCTTATCAAGTCTTCTACACTTTCTATCCCTATGACCAAATTGATTGCAAGTGTAATAATGACCATTGAATTTTTCATACTTCACGGCATTTGGTTGTCTGATCTAGTTTGTCTTCATTCTATCATCATCTTCATTCCATGATAAATTATTAACTCTCAAGGTCTAATTGTCTTGGTTCACATTAATCTTCACCTTGTCTTGAGTTACAATCTTTTGTTCTTCTTTGTAACCAAGTATAGCTCTATCACTGGCATGCTTTTGACTATTCAGAATATTGTCTAGATCCCTTCAGATATTTTCAAACATCACAAATGACTTCATATTACTAGATGTGTTTTCTAACTCATCTTTCAATGACTTATTTTTAGTCACATACCTTGAACACTCATCTTCTTTACCTTTCAAGCTTGTAGATAGGAATCCAATTGAGAACTAAGATGCTTGAATATATCTTCATGATCCTTAGTGTCTCCATTCATTTTTACCTTAAACACACTAAATTTATATTCATAGTAACTCAGTTGAGACTTCATCTTTTTGTTAATATTTTTCTCAATCTTCAGTTCTTCACAAGCATTCCTAAATTTAGTCTCACAATCCTCCTTATCTTCTTCATTATCTGTATCACTCCAAGTAGACTATTTTTGATATGAGAAACATGATTCCTCACCATGTAGAGGACTAAATTTTTAATAGGACTATCATCTTCATTATCAAACTATGAATTATTATCTTCACTTTCATCTAATGAGATGCAATATTTATTGGTGTAGAAACTCTTCTTGTTTTTGAAGGAATTCCTTTTGTCATAATTTTTGAATCCTTTCTTCTTTTTATCAAACCTAAATGTCTTATTTATTTTATCTTGGCTTTCACCATGATCTTAATCATCATTCTTCTCATGCTTATGAGGGTACTTATTGGCAAATTATCCCACTTCTCCACAATTGAAACATTTGAAGGGTAGCTTACCCTTATACTTCCCTGAGCCCATTTTCAATTTACTTGTAAACAAAGTTATTAGTTCATCATCAAATATCTCATCATACTTGACTTCTTTACCTTGATTTATTTACTTATTTGGCTTCATTTCTATCTTAAATTCTACTTCCTCCTTTGGTTGTTTGTCATCATTGACTCTAATATCATACGCAGTAAGGATGCCATGTAATTCATCCATTTTCATCTGAGTAAGATCATGACTTTCTTCTATAGTAGACACTTTAGAATTGAAATTAAGGGAGAGAGACCTTAATACCTTCTGTTTAATAGTATATTCTTCAAGCTTCTCTCCAAGACCTCTAATAATGTTTACAATATCATCAAATATTTGCAAAAAGGATGCCACATAATCTTCTTCCTACATCTTGAGAATCTCAAATTGTCTTCAGTGATTCTATAACTTAGACAACTTGACCTTTGAATCCCATTCATAAATGATCTACAATTTATCCCATATCTCTTTGGTAGATTTATAATTGGTTTCCTTGGTTAACTTAGTCTCTAAAAGACAACAAGTGATGACATTTATTGCCTTAGAATTCCTTTCACATTGCTTATTATCAGTTGCACTAGTTGGAGGGATTAAGGGGGCTAAATATCCATCCCCAATAGATTGGCAAATGTTAAACCCTATTGACATAATTTAGGTCTTCATCCTTTCACTCCAAAACACATAATTGGACCCACTGAACATTGTTGATTGCTTTGTAAATAAACCCTACATTTGTTGACTTTCCATATTGTACCTTAGATCACCTTCAAATGGTTAAACTTTAAATTAAGGTCCTACTCTAATACTAATTGTTAGAGTTATAATTACTGAGAGGGGAGGTGAATAAATTATGTTAGATAATATAATTCAATTTCCAACTCTTAAACATTAAACATACATCAACTTGATCAAGTAACATAAACATGAAAATACATACATTCAAATCATACATAAGATCATACACCACATGAACACATCATATATGTGGGAAACCCTCTTGGGGTATAAAACCCACTAAACCCTACAAAATGGACTACAGTCCTATAAAACAAGATCCAACATTTAGACTAGCACATACTGATCAAATAACACCCATCTGTTAGTTTAGTGAGACATCCATCCCACAAGGAGGAACCAACCCCTAGGTAACCAAGTACCCACTTAGCTACCTTAATTTGATCTCCATCTTTGATATTATGTCTTATACACCCAATGATAGACTTTTCTTACTTGCACTCTTTCCCTTTTACACTCTCACAAGCTTGCACACACAAGTAATGTATCTGAAACACCCTTTTGGATCACTTTTTACTTCTAAAAACATATATAATCAACAAACTTACAACAACTATATCACAACATCAACAACATGACCTATAGTTCATGTACACACTCCTCAACCTACTTATCTCTTCAATCCATCCACTAAGCACACTCACTCAATATACCTCTAAGACTTACTTTCTCAATCTACCTCTTGTAGACTTATTATATCTAATGTCTTATGTGATCACATTCATCACCTTAATCAGATAAAAATTATTGATTCTCTGTGCTCTTTGATGGTCCTCATTAACTTATACTTTCTCTTTCAAAGGTTCTTTCTTCAATTTAATCCACACACACACTCAAACTTTCTCATAAAAATAATGCATCCAAACATCCCTTTTGGATCATTCTAGGCTTATTCACTCATTCTCACTCTACTATGTACTTTATTCCATCCACTTAGCACATTCCTTCTAATCTTTTCCTTCATCTCTATCTATTGCTCTTTAGATTCTTCCACATTGACATCTAGACACCATTACCTTAGTTTCCACCTTTTATAAAGTCTACATTAATATCAATTTTTTGGTTGGCCAGAAGACTTGCCTTAAACCTGAAGGCACCTATCATGCTAAGAAAAATATCAAATACATTGTCACAAGTTGTCCATAGCATATATGGTTCATACTTAAGAAGCTATGCCTTTTAATTAGGCCTTAGTAACCCTTATAGGTCTCATGGAGACCTATTCACCTGTTTAACACTTCATCAAACAAATTATGAACACAAGATCATTTTAAAATACATGGCTCCACTCCATATGATCTTGAATACATCTTCAAGTGATTTATCCCATCAAAACACCCTTATGCTAAATCACAATTTACTCAAATAGAATTTTGTACATAGTAACACCATGAATGATCAAATAGTCAAATTTTAAACTCCATAACTCTATCTTTACAAACATTTAAACCTTATAACTAGATTATCTATATGCACCTTTAAGTCCTCTACAAGTTTTATTCTTACTATAATAATAAATTCATCTTAGATAAAAAGTTATATCTCAAATACTAAGCACTAGTTTTCCCTCATTAATTTCAATATTCAAATTCAAATGGTCACTAAGCAAATGTTAAACATTAGACACTTTTACTTCATCTCATGCTCCCTAACAACTTTGACCAAATATTTACCATCAATCTCCTTGTATTAGCTTGATTTTTATCTTTTAACACACTATTGATCTAAGATATTATCTCCCATGATTGTGCCACTTGGTAGCTCTAAATTTCTTTTGTGCACATTGAATTTTTGACTCAATGTACTTTTTTTATCTCAATCTATATGAACAATCATGTGTCATTGATCTTTTATCATCTTAATGATATTGAGACACATGTCACAAGAAAGTGCCTTCTTTGACATATTATCTTTATGCATACCATTAGATCATAATCTAAGATTTAATGTGTACCATTAGATCTACTAACTAGTTGACCTCAGACTTTAACGTAGTTAAACTTGATAGTGTCTGACCCGTCATAGTCTACTAAATCAACTTTGAAGGTTTATAACTTGAGCTATTAAACACTTCAAGAGTTTAAATATTTAGGGTACCTTACTAGTATTATAGACAATATCTTCATAATATATTTTGACCTCATTTGACTTTTTGAGTTAAATGCACAAACTTTCTATTTCAATCATATTTCCATGACATGCAGTGATGGTTTCACTTCTCTTGAACTAGAAGATGCATGTTTCTCATTCTAAATTATCAATTAAAACACCAAATCTTCACCAAGACATATATGGATGCCTCATAACTTTTTCTTGTCCTTATAGACCTACATAAGTTCTATTTATTCTCCAAGCTATCAAACACAACATATTTTTCATTAATGCATTAGTAACTCATGCTCTCTTTGACATCAATCACAACCTAACATCAATTACCATTCTCAACAAAGCTGACTTAGTTTTATGGCCAAGTATAAACACATGGTTAATTTTATATTTTGGCTAAGCACCTGATACCCTTATCACTGTGGTGTGTGAAGTGAGGGGGTAGGCCCCAATACTAAGCTAGTACCATTTCTAATACAGATCCATTTCAACCCAAACATCCTAAAACTATCTATATATTTATTTCTAGTTCCTTTCTTACAGCCAAAATTCCTATCACATCTAAAATTATACTCTAAATAATCTAACAACATTCAATTTCACCACTTAGTTAGCTTTACTTTCTAAGTCGATTACTTGTTCTTTGCTCAATTGTATGTTGTATTCCAAAAACTTGCATTAGCCAATGTTGGTGCAAGGTTTTGTGTTATGTGCCTAAATTAGATCAACCTCATTGATCCAATTGATTGTGTTTTTATTTTCATTTCTTTCTTTCCTAAGTACTTGCAAAAAAAATTATTATCTCAATACACAGTCATTTCTATTGAAATAGTCTCTTATAGATTGTCTATTTTTTCCTGTCTATTATCTTAAGTCAACCTAGTCAACTTTGTACACTTTTTTTAGCCCCAATATAATGTGTTAGGTTGAACCTATTGACCTTTTATACTTTTTCATACTCTGTTGCCTATGCTAGGTTGACCCAGTTAACTCTATACAATTTTTAGGCCTTATTTTATGTATTAGGTTGACCCTATCGACTCTATATAGTTTTTTTTCACTTTTTATTTCCCATTTTTTTGCATCTCTCTTACCTTGTTTATTCATTCTAATTCATCATGAAATTTATATTTGAAGACAACACTAAGTTCAATTTAATAGACATGATGAGTTTTATCAACCCTCATATGGTCTCCCACAAGCAGGGTAGGGATCCTCTCTTAGATGAGATTAATGTTCATATAGCCACTCATACAATGAACTATGGGACCCCTCCTCATTCCTCTTTACAACATAATCCTGTCTTCTCACTATAAAGTAAACCTGAATTAGAGTATACCCTTGAAATGTTCTTCTTTATCTCTTAATTTCTTTAACATCAAGAAAAGTATCCTTTTACTATTTACCATCTCATGATTAATGGTCAAGCTGAAGAACCCCATTCACCTTCTCCCACATTCTCACATGGATTTAAGGTTACTACCTTCTTTGATTCTCATCCTCTTCCCTCTATTAGGACCCCTTCTCATACCATGACCTCTTTTTCTTTGACTTCTTCTACCTCCATGTCTAATATCTCCACTAACATGGTAGGTTTTACATCTAGTGGGCCTCTCTTAAAACCCAATATTGTTAATCCTTCCACTAGTGCATTATTTAATACCTAAGGTAATCATACTTCTAGTGCTTCCTCTTCTCATCCCTTCACTAGTCCATATTTTTCTACATAAGAAATTTTTTCTACTAGTGCCTCACATTCTCATACTTCTTCACAAACTCCTATCAACACCAATAGTGGTACCCAATCCACTCCTTCCAATTCTAATGCTTCAATTAATGCTAAAAATTCTAATAAAACCCACCAAATATTATTACAAACACTTAATCAAATGAATACTTTTCAATATCATAATACAAATCAAATGATGAGAATGCAGAATCACCTTCTCCATCTTCAAACTTATCCTCAACCAACATCTTGGGGAATGCATAATAAAAAAATTCCCTGGCCTCCTCTTTGATATTCCCATGGAAATCTCATCCCTCAAACTCATTTGGTCAACAAGATAGTTAAACCTCTTTAGAATGAGCCTCTTACCACTCAAATTACTAATATTGATATAGGAGATATCACCACTACCATTTCTTATAATGTATCAACTAATCCTACCCTTCATCTAAAAACATTTAGAAATATTTATAAGGACTAGGTCAAATTTAACACCTTTGTTACTACCAAGCTATTATCCAAGACCCTCATGGGTGATGCTTTAGATTGGTAAAACTAAAATAAAACTCATTCTATTACTAGTTTGGAAGATTTAGTGAATGATTTAGTCCAAGAGTTCCAAACTATTGATCTTCCTAAGAATACTTTGGCCCACTTTATAAATTGTAAACAACTTGAAAATGAAACCGCCCAAGCTTTTCTTAAAAGGTAGAAAACATTTTCCAACAAATATTAACATAATATGGCCGATGATAACCTTTTTTGTCTCTTTACGAATGCTCTTTTTCTAAGTTACAATATCGGGTCCACACTCTCTCTCCACATACCTTGGAGGAGGCTATTGACCAAGATAAATGTCAAGATTTCCTTATGCATTAATTTGAGCCACCACAACCTTCTATGGGCACTCACATCTTAATTATGAACAAAAATCATAATGCTACCAAAGATGGTGTCACAAAATCTTATGACAATAGTCAAACTATACAAGATGTTATTCCTAACCAATATTTGGAACTAGCTTCCCCTTCTGAATAATATACCAATCCTCATTTATCTTCACCTAATAACATCAATGTTCACAAACCCCTATCTTTAGATAAATTACTAAAACATCTACTTTGGCCTCTTCTATGATAACTTGATCCCACTGGTCTTATGAAATCTTGATATGATCCCAAAAAGAAATTGGTCTCATGCTAGTTGGTGTCATTCTAATGAGACCTATAGGCAGCTTCATAATTTAGCTATGGATTTTCTTCTTGATCCTAATTCTAATCATAATTATATCTTTCAAAAATTTCAATAAGCCTATGATATTGATTTTAAGGCTCATGAAACAAATACTAAATCTCAATCCTTGAATCAAGATAATACTTATTTGGCTATCTATACAGACCCTCTTCAAAATCACCAACCTAATCAAGATACCCAAGACAAGACCACCCCTTCCACCAATAATGTATAAAGTCTTGTTAACCCAACTTATGAATAGAATCTGGTTAATATGAGTAAAATGTTAAGGGTTGTTTCTTTCATTAACCCTCAACCTATCTACACCCCTCCATTATCTTACACATTTTGTGTTATCCAAGATTATTCTCCAACCCACCTAAATGAGTTGGGGAAAGGTTGTCTTATAACTTTTGATGACCCAATTCCCACTCCTCCCTTAGATAACACTTCCGATTATATTTATAACATCCTTACATCTTATTTACCTCACATGAATGACAATAAATATTTTATCAACACTTCTATCACCAAATCTTAACCTACACCTGAACAAACTACTTCACCTTCTCAACAAAGTTCACAATATTTTTCTAAACCTTCTCCTTCTTATAAACACAAATGCTAATTCACTTCAGCTCCAAATTCTAAGTACCTCCTTAAACACTATTCACTTATTTCTAAAAACCTTATTATGTGTTATGATGAGTGGGATACCATCATGGAACTCACTAATATCCCATCTCAAATTCCATTCCTTGAGCTAATGATAACTTGTTTGCATCATCAAAATAATCTTATGAAATGTTTATTTGAAATGAACATCAATTATCCTCCCCTAATATGACACAAAACATCCTTATTTGGATCTAAAGATAACATATTAGAAAAATGTGAAGAGATGTTCATCCATGTTGATGAAACAATGGAAATTTTTCTTTCATTGAAATTTTCCATCACTTTCATGATTCTCAATGATATTTTGATTCATGTGGATGATCCTCCTTTATTAATTTGTGTCTAAATAGGTAATATCCAAGTCAAGCATGCATTTATTAATGAGTGTTTAGGCACTTGTATTGCCTTTCTCGATTTTATCAAAACCCTTGAATATTTTGAGTGTAATATAAAATCCACATGTAGCACGTGTAAAAGATATTATCAAAGGAAAATGCCTACTTTAGGTTATGCGTGGCTCACCATTACCATCCCATCTATCACCATTTGTGTGAAGGTGATTATATTTACATTTATATAATGTTATAACATCTTGCTTGGTAGGCTATGGACTCATCATATGAGAGAAATTACTTTTTGTACCTACCAATGCATTACATTACCTAATAATGGATCCATATATAATATTTATGGTGACACTAACCCTTGGAATTTTGAACAATTCCAATACCATGGTAACTTTAAAATTCCTACTCTTGAACCATTTCCTAGTGTTCCATTCCATGAGTCTCAATGATTAAATTTTCCCATCAATTCCACTCAAGGTTATAATGGTCATATCAATCTCATTGGGAATATTCCTCATAAACTCATAGATTCATATGATGGTGAGATTAATTAGATTAATATCAAGATTAAAACTTATGATCTCTCACCTCATCTCATTTCTCATCTTCCTACTTCATTGTATCCTCATTCTCACAAACATCTTTGTGATGATATCCCCATTGTCTTGACTAATAATTAGCATTTTATTCATCATACCTCATCGAATGATAATGTCATCCCCACCTATGTCATTGATATTCACACACCTAACTATGATGATGGTTATTCATTAGATGATACATTCCTAGGTAGTCTTATTCAAGCCCATGATGTTGAGATTATCTATTATTGTTCTTCCTTGCTTCAATATTTTCATGTATATTACCATATTCCATTGTTTATAGTTCCTATTTTTATTATTTTTCCTCTTTATCATAGGGTAGAGATATTTTTGACACGTCTAGTTTCTAAAGACCCTTGTAGGAGTATGCTTATGGATTATGCTATGACTAGGCCTTATCTCTTTGATAGGTACCTAAACATCATAGTTTGTTTATCCTTGAGATGTGTGCAACCCTTATTTATCCTTATGTATACCCTACCCCTCCCTCAATAGAGCCTACTTTCGAACTTATCACTTCTCCTTCTATTGTTGAGTCTATTCCTACTTTTGATTCCATTACTCTTTCCATTGAACCTAGTCTCATCCCTTCCCCATCATTACCTTCTTTTGGTGATGATTTTATTCCTTTACCTAAAATGGCTATATTTCCATCAAAATGGATTGATGAGTCTTCCTAAACTCCTTTTACTTTTGTTACACCTCCTCTTATGAGTACTTGTACTAAACCCACTCACAGATGTATCTATTTCTTTCATGGCATGGATAATCATTCATCCATGCATTATTTTAAGATGTGAAAATATATTTATACTTTACATAATTATACCCCTTAGTCTTCAAACAAATCCATACCTCCCCCAAAGGCATTACCTAAATATATTACTAAGTATGGAAAGGTGTATTATCTTTGGCACCAATGTAGTACCCATCACACTAATCATTTATGTATCCTTCAATAACATCTTAAATAGCAACTTATAAATATTCCTAAACATTATCCCATTCCTCCCATAGGCCATTCTATAAATAATTCTCACTCTTCTTCTCCCATGCTTCTACCTCTAGTGGCTCCATCCCCTCATATGGTCTCTTTGTCGCCTTATATTCCTCCACCTATGGACCTTACCTCACCTATGGATCCTTCTCCACCTATGAGTCCCTCACCTATGAATCCTTCCTCACTAGTGATTCTTTCATCTCCTATGCATCCTTTTGATCATGCCTTACCTATTATGCCTCCTCAACATGATCCATCAAGCATTCCTACTTTTTTTGTTTAAGAGATTAGATGAGAAGTATTTTCCTAGTTTTCACTAAAGATAGACAAGACATTAGCATAAGTTCATGTCTTGCTTCATATACACCTATTATATGTTATGGATAATATGTGTGGGAAAATATATCAGTATTTATGAACACATTCATGGTTTTCTTACATTTTCATTTTGGATTGGATGTGTGCTCCAATTTTATCTTTATCTATTTATTACATCATTTGACATTATGTAAAATTCTTATTTATCTTACATGATGACTTTACTTTTTGTAATTTATATATTTATTATACTTTCATTTATGATTTCTTATGGATGTCTTCTTTATCATTGATTTTGATTTGTCTTATTGAGTTTCTTCCTTAAATACTCCCTTATTTTATCTTCAATATTATTTGCTTTCTTCTCTCTATTTTTCATAGATAATTGTCATTGTGACTTGGTTATACAAGCCTGGTTCCTTTTATTTATTTTTATGTAGAGGCATGGGAATAATTCTCTTATAGCATCATTATCTGATTTCAAACCTAAGTGATCACAATGTACTTAATGATTTGGTCTTTAATATTCCATCTCTAGTTTAAACTTGCTCTTTGATTCTTGGGATTTTTAGTCTCTTGAAACATATACCTATCTCATGTACCTTTCAAGTACTTATTTATGGGATTAATATATTTCATTACACTCATGTTTGTCATTTATATCATCCCATTCCTAATACTTACCAACTTCCTACCATTTCTTCCACTAGTTTCTTATTAGGCTTTCCATACTTAGGTTTCAAATCACAAATTTTGACATAGGTATTGAAGAGTAAATATCCCTAAATTTATGGTCTCATATGATATTTACATAACTTATTTAATCTTTTTTAACCCTTGGATAATACTTCATCACTTGACTCATACTTCTAGACCACAATGAACTCCATAGGCTTTTAGCCTTTTCTTACACAATCCTTCTTTGTATCTAAAATATTTCATTTTTACTAAAGATCCAAAACACTTTTGAGCACCCTCTATGGTTTTCAACTCCCCATGAATTTTTAAAACTCAACTCTATTGATAGATACCTTTTCTCACTCTTAATATAGACCTAATTAGGTCTCTAGGTCTCTTGAAAGACTCAATCCCCTATACACATACAAAAAGAGTCCGTACCAATCCAAACCCATGGAATATCCTTTTTCACCTCAATAAAAATTAAGATACAAATTTTTACATTTGTCCTATGGTGGAATCTCTCTAAAATATAAAAACCCTAGTTTTAGGGTTTCTCAAGCCCTATATAGGCTAAGGGCACATTTAAATACATACCTCAAGTTATATAAGGTTTAAAAAGACAGAAAAATTCATAAAAAATTATATCTTAGCATCCTTCACCTCATACAATAGTTTAGAGTCCTTGTTCCACACTTTACTTTCTAAAAACAACCCAAGCATAGGGTTTCTACCTATTTCCATGATTGTGCAAGGTTTTCAATAACCCTTTCACCTTTTTAAGCATTATACTCACACTTGGATCAATAATAGAGTTTCCTTGCCTTTATCTAACATTTATTAACCTATAATAATATTAATCCACTTTCCATTGGCAATAACACTTCTCTTTGTTCATTAACTGTGCAAGAAAGATAATACTCAAGTAAATAGGAGTTTGGGTCTGAAGATTGTCTCAAGGGTTTGCAAAGATGTCTACCACCTTAAATATATCGATGTCTTATCTATCCAATTTTAACCAATTCTTAAATTATTCTTGTATCCCCTGACATTAAAGACATAAAATAGGCATCTAACTGTCTCTCTTATACTGAGTACATAAACTATATATTTGTTTGAAATATGACTATCTTTACATTTCATCTTCTTACCAAATATCTCTCTATATATGAGCACACAAATAAATTATTGGAATTATCTCCAATCCTTTCATAAACACTTGAACCATTCCACACTATCCAAAATAGAGAACACCAATGTATAGGCATAGGGTTTCATTTGAAATAAGGTCTACCTTCGTTAGTTTGACTAAACACCTTTATAACATCATCTTGCCTTCAAATATTTTAATAAATATCCTCATAAAATATATCCATATGATTGGATCATCAGTTCTAATGTACTATCTATAGATAAAGACTCATTACCTTAACATTAAGGGCTTTTACCTGTAACCACTCTTTGATTATCACCATCCAATCAACCACCTGCAACTTCATGCAAGAATCAACATTTTCATGTTTCATGGAATTATCTAATATAATAAAAATTTGATTAAATCACACTCATTAAATGGAAACACACACAAAAAACACATTGCTTTATTGATCATACCATTCTCTGTTACATAATAGTCCATTCATGGACTTGAGATCCTTCTTGAGGAGTTTCATACAATTTTCTTTCCTTAGACTCTCCTCTCTCTTCTTGGAGAGATCTCTCTCATTTTTATATTCTAACACATTCCCATTCTCCTCTCAATAATGCCATACAACTGACTATATAACCAACTTTATTGTTGGTTTATTGATTAGTTACACAAAACAAAGTTTCTTTTCTTCAACCCAACATATGGGTGAAGGTTAGATAAATAATGCATGAATTCCACATTTTAAATTAAATTATAATTCTTATAATTACCCTTTACATGACTTACTAATTCCCAATTTTCTCATATAAACATAACAAACATGCAAATGACCCTTCTAGATTCATTTTGAATATTTGAATTTTCAAATTCTTGGTTTTGGAGGGAAAACTCGAAATACCCTCAAACTGACTCTTATGATTCCTAGGGACTCCAAATGTCCTCAAACACATGTAAAAAACCTTAAAAGGTCCCTTTACTCACATTACATTCAAAACTGACCCACTTTTGACCATTAATGACTAAAACATAAAATTGGATTCTTTTTGCTTGATGATCTTACATCATATTCCCTCTTTACCATGTGATCAATTAGCAAATAATTAATATTATTATAACATAATTTTACTGATACACTTTGGATCTCCTTATTCCATTTATTCATTTCTCAAAAAGAAAGCATATACATGGTCGAGACTTGAGATAACATGCTAGTTCATTATTTAGCCAAAGTGTTCTAGTTAGTCTTATCTTTGGTTACTTAGCTTCCTTTAGCCTAAGCCTAAATCTCATTCATGTGTATCACTCTATCTCTCATGTTTGGTAATTCTAAGTCTATATGGAGGAGAAATCATAAAAATCATTCAAAACATTCAAAATCCAAATCATTTAACAAAATTCATTGATGTAAAAGGCAAAAACATTTCAAAATTCTTAAAAGTCAAATCATACTAAAATACATGATTCAAAGAACATCTCCTTCTTCTAGTCAAATCTCAAAATCTATAGTTAGCCTCATAATAAATCTAAGGTATATTGGGGTGTGGTAGGCTAGCTGATTAGAAAAGGAGAAAAAAATCCTTTTAGTGCTACCTACTTTCTCATGCAAGTACCCAATCTTCACAGTAGATTGATGGCTTTGTAAGGAGTCCTGAGGAATGGAGAAAACATCATGGGAAGGTAGGTTCATTTTACTTTTCTTATACCAATCTACCTTAATTATTTGATATTATTAGCATGCTTATTTTCCTACAAAGCTTTGTGTCTATAGCAAACATATTTTATTTGTACATTAATGGTCACTAGTCACTTAGTGTCTTCTCATAACCTTAGTATGCTTCCTATCTCCTAAGGTTTTCTCATAAGATGCCTCAATTATGCTTTTTGCATTCCCTTTTTCACTCAATAAATTCTTCATATTTTCTCTTGAGAAATATTATTTTGTTCACTAATTGCTCCTCTAGTGATTCTATTTGTGAGTTTCATTGTAAGACCATGGATAGGACCTTGCCTTCCTCATAAATTACCACAATTGTAGATTCCTATTACCAGCATCCCTTATTACCATATTTTCACATTTATTTCATCTCATTGGTGCTCCCTTTATGAGTTTTAGTGTAAGACCATAGATAGGACCTAGCCTTCCTCACAAAATTTTCCAATAATCCAAGTCATAATAAAAATTACATGTGTCAAATATGATATAATATGTGATTTATCATGAAGTTACATGTCAATGACATGCTTCCAAACTTTATTTAGTATGTTTTATGCTTACTTAATTTCTCTTTCACTTTTATCTTATTAATTTTAAATTGTATGTAAGAATATAACCATTTTTTGAATTTTTCATATTTCCCATCTTAACTTAGTGTGATAAATTTAAGACCGATTTTGCCAATTTTGTCTTCTCTTATACTTCCCATGTGATTTAGTATGATTGAATGACTTAATTGATTTATTTTAATACCATTTTTCCTTTTATAAATTTTCTACTTTATTACATTAGTTTCATACTTCCCAACATGATTTAGTGTGATTTTACTTATTTTAGTTTGGTGCCAATCTTTCGTTTGGTTTAAAAACAAACTCTTTATGACCATCTTATTTACCACTCTTTGGTTCTTTATACTTAGTCATTTTTTGTTATTACACATTTCCCAACATGAAATAGTGTGTAATACATTTTTTATTGATTATATTTTAACAAGTCATTTTTACTTGTTTCTTTTCAACCATGCATGTGTCCTGCATAATGCTAGAAAAGAAACTACATCTCATATATTTCTTATAGCATATACAATAAAATAAAAATACATGTGCTAAAAGGAAATATTTTCAAACATCAACAACCACAACCATAATTACAACATATACAATCAACATCCATATACCAAAATAAGACATCTCTATATATACCATGAGTTTTAAATACAAAAATAAAACCATATATAAAGCTCTAGCTCTATGGTTGGGCCCCATCATGCCTAACTCATGAACTAACCATGCTACTTATAGATGCCTCAGTCTGAATCCTTCAAATAAAATGTTATAAATAGGTTTTTTGATATCTCAATCCTAATACCTTCCCCTATAGTTGAGCCACCTGAGCCTACACCTGTGCTAATTAGACTAGGGTCACTAGATGTGTTTACCTCTCTTGCTTCTATACCTATGTCATATGGGATAGGGTTGCTACATGTGTCACTCTCTCATGGTCCTACACCTATCCCATTTGTGTCATGGTAGCTATATGTGAATCTCTCTCCTCATTCAGGGCCTATCATGCCCATGCCTCTCCTACACTCACCTCTATCAATGGTTGCATCCCCTCTCTATGCACTCATAACTACCTCATGGCTTCTCCAACTAGTCTGAACCAACTTGCATGAGGTTGGGTAGATGGTAGCATGGGATCCTTTAATTTTGCAAGGTTTTATGGCATCATCACCTCATATAAGATATCATGGAGTGATCCCCTTATTAGGGACCCCCATCTAGTCTCCTCATCCTCTACCACACCTATAAAAACAAAACCAAATAGATATTAGATCAATGATATATCTCTAAATCTATCTATATCTAGTCTATCTAAAAATAACTTAAATCAAAATTTAACCATCTTTTATTACCTATCTCTGTCTCAACCACTATTGTCTCACCATCTATGTGACCACTGAGCATAGTCTCCCCATTTGTACAGCCTCTAAAAACCTCATCTATAGGTCACTTCCCAAAAAAATTCCTAAAGTCACAACTCATGCCTGCCTTATACTATGCCTAGATGGTATCTTTATCATCCAACTCTACTTTGGCCTACTTGGTCATTTGAGATGGTGATAGTCTCTCCTTTCTCTTACTCTTAATTACTCTATCAACACTATGTTCATGATGGTTGTTACTCCTCTTGATATATAACTGGTAGTGGTACCTCTAGTACTCCTACCTCTATATCCATCTCCTCCTACTTTACTACCTGTCGTGATTGACTAGTCTATGGTCTCTCATGATGTGGCCTAAGCTTTAACCTATCAACTAGTGGTCCTAGTCTTCCCCTCCCTCACAACTCTTGTACTTGTTGAGACCAAAACATGTGCATCATTATATGTGCTACTAGCTTAGGAAATCCCATCTATCCTATTAATTATGCCATTAGATATAGATCCATCCACCAAGATAGTACCCTATCACCTCTATCCATGTAAAAGTTGGTGCAACTATCTTCTAGCTAGGCCATATCATAATGATGTGCCTATATGATTGCCATATAATATCCACACATCTCACCATCTATAGTGTTGATACATGGGGCATAGTCCATGCTACCTAGTCCTATATCCATCTCTAATCTGAGGTAACCTATCATCAACTGCATGGGGAAACCTAACTGATCAATACATGGATAACCTCTCATATATCCATGCCATCAATAATATAATTAGTAACACTAACTTTTTCCCTATAGAAAACACTCCATACATGTCATTCATGAGTTATACCTAGATGATAGATCCCAAGCAATATAACACCCTCTACTCTAATATTGGTTGGCTCAAGGCTATCACAAATAGTGGTACCTTACCATCTGACTTATGACACAACACCTATGTTGTCACAAGTCCTATCATAGACTTTTAGATATCTAGAATTTGTAACATATATACATTGAACATATACACCCTCAATCCAAGGTGTATCATCTCCAAACTCATCACCCATATAGATAAGGATCTCCTCTCCTCACTATCAGGTACTTCTATGAATATGGGTGTCCCTACTATGGATATTCCTAAGATGGCATGGACATCCTCTATGGTGATACCCACCTCTATGGTATCGCCCTCCACCTCCCACCTGAAGGTGTTAGTCAATTATTCCTAGGCTCCTAGGAACATGACTAGACAATCTAAACTAAGTAAAATCCTACACATCTCCATAATACCTCCTAAACCTAATGAAATCAATCTATATCTATCCTCTATAGGTAGATGCTCTAATGATTCTAGAAGCCATGATGAATCCACCAAACACCACAATCTTGGGTGTCCATGTAACTAGGAAATAATAAAAGATGTATTAGATCTTCCATGTCATTTATAATCAAAATACATTCTTTTCACATTTTTAAACAACAAAAAGCCTAATTACTTTCATCTTGTCATTCTTAATCAAATTTGACCTATTTTTTACCTACCTAGACCCCTTTATCCCATACACAGTCATTTTGGGCCATTCTCACACTCTTTAAGCCTTTTACATGCATTTTCATACTATTTTGGTCCCTAGGTCAAACACTAGTTTGACCAAAATTTCCCTATTTTGAACCAATTGACTTCAAAATATAAGTCAACCCCTCTTTTTCCCCTCTTAGTGATAAGTTATCACAATCACTATTTATATTGGGTCAGTAGTAATGTACTAGGTCAGCAGTCTAGAAAATAAACTATGTCAACACATACCTACTAGGTTAGTAGTGTGGATTTTGACAATTTTTAGCCTACTAGGTCGACTGGGTCGACCTAGTTGTTTTTCCCCATCGATCCCTTACATTTTTTGAAATAAATGTCTTCTGATAGTTATTTTCCCAAACCCTTCCAACCCATTTCCCTAAATGGTTTTTCCTACTTGTAACATCTTATTTGGGTTCATTCTGATATCTAGAAATGCTTTAAATTACAAATTTATAAAAGACATTTAAAAACACTAAAATATCAAAAAACTAGCTTGAGATTCATTGTTACCTACATATAATGTACTTTCTACCGATGTTAGGGTTCCATCTCATCTATCATATTGTCTCCTCACCATCCTAGCTTGTTTATCTGTCAAAGCTCTTTTTCTCTCCACAAGTCAAAAATAACATATCACTTTCATTTCAACCTATTTAAAATCACTTTTCAAAAATATTAATCATTCAAATCCTTTCCATTAGATTCCTTGTTTTTCCTATATATTTGTTTTTATTCATCCACTTTCTAAACCATAAAATGTTTTGGAATCATGATGATGTAGATAGTCTTTTCCATTACTATATTCATATTTTTCAAATTTTTTGATTTTTGGCTATTTTTTGCACTAACTTCTATAGGTTTAACCAATGTTCTTCACATTTGGATGCCTTCACTTCTCTTGTAGCCTACTTATTTATATATAGCACTAAGCTAAGTAAAGATATGTGTTTTTCAATTTTATCCTTTCATTTATCTTATTTTATTCTTACTGTATCTTACTTAGCATCAATGTTATGTTTTATCATGTTGTATTCCCAAAGCACCATCCCATGTTACACTCACGTGACACATGATGAGATTCATGTGGTGCATATGTATACACATAATATTTTCAAAATTTTAGATATTATTGAAACTTTGCATCTTTTAAGAACCCATTGAGTTTCAATCTCTCTGAGTGCACACTTTAAGGGGTGAATTGGGAAAGGGGTGGGTAGACCATTATTGATTCTCAAGATTATTATCCCTTTTTCCACTTGTTATCTATAGAAATGTCTCTTGAAAAAATTATAACTAAACTTGTTCTTCTCTATTGTACCTCCTCCAATATTTTCCCACTTTCCATCCCTCATTTCCTCACCTTAATCCCTTTTTGTCAATTGATTATATTATGTCGACTGGGTCAACCCTATACAATTTTGGGTAATTTTAACTTAGGAATTAGTTTGGCCTTTGGTCGACCTAGCTCTTGTCCTAGTGAATAATTATTCAAAATAATGCTAGGTCGACTAGGTCGACCTTAATAGCTAAGATTTGTGGAAGGGTTAAAGGTCAAATCCACCTATATGTACAAGTTCATTTTGCCATTATTTAGAGAAGAGAAGAAGAAGAAGAAGAAATAGAAAATGTGCACCTGCTTATTGACCATTACACTTGAGGAACAAGCTTAGGGTTTCATAATTTGCTTGGAGATATGGATCTTGTCTTATGGAGAAGTCTTTTAGATGCATTGATAGGTTGTGTATCCTAGAGCTAATTTATCCTTGTCATCCTTAGATACAACAATAACCTCTTACAAATTACCTTGGCCAAGGGAGAGATTGAGGATCGATGGATTAGTCTTCAAAGGTAAGTATTCCTAACTTTGTTACTCCTTTGTAAGAGTAGATAAATATGCATGTGTACTTTTATTCCATGCTTTAGGATTTTGTATACATTGGCATGATTATATGTCTTCTATGCATGTTCCCTTTGGTTGAGAGGGTCTACTTCTTACCAAATCTTGTGGCACAAAGTGGGGATTTACTTTACTTGTTATTAGTTTAGTGAAATATTAAAACTCACGACCCCCATAGGGTTATTGTGAAAGACTGGAGGATTTAGAACCCTCCTTAGCATAGTTTATTATGATAAAATATACCCTAATTTGGTATAGTAGATCCCCATATTGGTCATGTTCCCACTAAACAAATGTGTCACCAATCAAAAGTGTATGGTATGATATATATTCTTTGATTTAGGATTGAGTTATAGACATTCTACATTTTTGATTTCTTACAGTAAGTAGTGTCTTAAATTATTGAAACTCTTACCAATGCATATGATTTTTTATCCAAATAAATATACTCAAATTTTTAATCCTTTATATTTATTCTCATAAATGAAATAAGGTTTTTTTCATCATTCACTATTTTTTAAAAACTATTGTAATGGTATGATCAGATGCACAAGAATATATATAGAAGTATTTAGCAAAATCTAAGCTCATTAATAATGGATCTTGAATTATGGCATATTTAATGTCTTAAAATTATTTATTGGATTTAATTTTTCATTATACATTTTCACCCTATTTAAACATAACATTCAAATCTCTTAAAAAGTTTGGAAAACTAGAAATAAAATTTCACTAAAAATTAATTCTATCGAAAAATGGTTTCGATTATTTCTTGTTATTAGGAAGAAAATTTTTAGAAATAGCATTGGCCCTTTATAGATTAATTATGATACCTTATTTGTCGATAATGTGATATATTAACTCACCTTTTGTAACTCTAAAAATGATCTTTTTTGGAATTAGTGAGTTTTCACACCTTCTACATTTGTCAAAGACTTTTTACAAGTGATTCTACATTTGTCAAAGACTTTATATAAGTGATGAACATGTTAAAACCTATTCTTAGAAACCATAGTTACATAGTCTGTATAAAAAATAAAAAAATGTCCAACTAAGCCTTAAAAATATAAACCATAACACTCTATAAGATTTCACCTACATTTATCAAACCATATATATTTCTCTTGTAAACAAATGTTTACCACTTAGTGGTGATTTTTTTTTTTTTTTTTTTTATTTTATGTTCTTGGTCAACTATAACTTGGTTGTATCCTAAAAAAATTGTCTATAAAATAAATCATCTTATAACCACTAACAATATGAATTACCTCATTCAAAGATGGAAATGAGTTATTTTCTTTATCTAATACTTTTTTTATATTTTTAAAATCAATACAAAGTTTGATTTATCCCTTTTTATTACAAACATGTGTTAAATTAGAAGGCCACATTGAGTGTCATATTGGGAAAATGGTTTCCACTACATGCAACTTATGTTACTATTTATGTATAAGGGATTCTATTACACAATTGATAGGTATTTTTATTTTTCTAAATTTCTTTTTCCATTCTTAATCAAAATAGTGTGAGTGATGACTCTTAGATCAAAAATATCCAACATATCATAGGACCATGCAATCACATATTTTTACTATTGGAGAATGGATTTCAATTATTATTTCATATATTCAAAGAAACTTGGGCCTATATTATCATATTATGGGTTTTATATTGATCACAAATTTATAGTAGACCTTTTTTCACTATACTTTGATTATCTATGGATTTTAGAATACATGTTAAAGTCAACCATCCTTTTTAATGAAACCATAATTTTTAAAATTTATTTTCCTTCAACTTCAGGATTTTGTAGTTTTATAATTCATTTTCAACAATGGATTAATTTTCCTTTTAATTATTATTTTTATTCAAATACACATGAGTTATTCATAAAATAGATAGTTTGTTGGCCATTCTCAAACATTTGAAAATTAACTATGTTGTCAGGAATAGAAGGGCATGGGACTAGTTCAATTGAAAACTTTTTTAATTTAGATTAATTTTAAGGAAGCAAGTTTATAGATAAGGTTACTAAATACTTAATACTTTTATTTTGTTATCTAGGAATGAACACAATATTAAATGCATAAAATGGTTCTGCTAGATCCTAGGATCTATGTTTATATTTCCTGAGATATTATATCTTGCAATAGAATTTAATTTTTATTTGGTTGACTACTAGTTCTAAATCCAGAAAAAAAATTAATTCTCTCACCCCATGATTCAATGAAAACTAAAAACCAAGAATTAAAGCCCCATATTCAAAAGTCTATTAGTGCAATAAAATTGTAAGCGATATGCATTGGGATACTATATTCTAAGATCTACCAAATAAATTCCTCCACTATATCTTTTATTATAACAATCCCCATCAAAGTGTATGGTTAACATTTCAAGTGTACCTATTAAATTATCTATATAGGGTCCAAAATCATGTTAGGTACCATAAGATAAACACACATAGTGCATGCATAATTAAAACTATGGAATATTTAAAATAAAGTAACATAAATTCATCTAAGTAATATAGCTACCTATTTTGATTAAGATCATTGTCATAATTCTACCAATATCCCTCACCCACTGGACCTTTGTGTTCTTATATCAATGAGAGTGGAGGCTATGGCTAGGGTTAGGGTTTTCATGAGTAGTTAAAAATAAAATAAGATAAAACTATTATTATAAATATTCATTTAAGTATTTAATTACTTGATAACCTTATATAATAATAAGTTGTGGATAAGTATGCACCAATTAGTGTATTCCCATAAATTATAAATAAATATTACAAATGCATCTTAAAACCTTAAAATAAAGTATTAGTAGTGAGATAAAATAAACTTAAACCTTAAGATAGACTTTAATGAAGGGAAGAATGGAAGAATCACTGAATTATTTCCCCTTAATGACACCTTCCTTTACTCCCATAATTTTCCTAAGATAAAAAAATTAGGAATCAAAAAAGGGGGTTTCAAGATGTTTGTAGCATAATCATATGTTCAAAAAATAATAATATTAATGACCTTATCATGTATCAATTATTGAATATAATGCATGTGGATATCAATGTGTTTTGTTATCAGTGTTCCACTAGGTAGTGAGAAATGTGAATATCACTTCGATCATTGCATAAAATTGTTGTGGATTGGGTCTATGGAAATATAAATTATGAAATCAAGCATTAAATCTAAATTGACTCATGGTCAATAAATACAGTGACAATATACTCAATTTATATAGTATAAAAATCAAGAGTAGTATGTTTATTACAAGATCAAGCTGTGGGACCTACCCTAAGATGATAAATGTATCAGGTGGTATACTTTATATTGTATGTATCTCCTACCCTATCATTTTATTTTTAGTTGACAACTATTTTGTTTGCATTATAAGTGTAACCAAAAGATGAGGCTTTTGCTCCTAAATTATACTCAATCATATAAAATACCTTAAAATTCATTTTATAACTTTCTAATGGATTTTGTAGGGATGTGAACTTGGTAGGAAAATTGACTCAATATTGATAAGGAGTATGTGTGAACTTACCATATTTCATGTTAAAGTGGTTGAGTAAGTATTAGGCATACTTGGATTGATTAACAAAAATGCCTTTCCCAAACTATGAAATCTAAAGACCAAGAAAAAAATGCAACAATCCCATGTCAATCATCTCAAAATACTTAATTTTCTGAGATTTCAAACCATTTATCTATTTGGTGGAAATACATGTGATGATTAATTTATTGACATGGAAGACCAAAATAAATAGTTTTCTATTTATTTTTTTATGTATATTGTGGGGTTAGAAGAACTTTGTGTAATATAGAGTTGATTAAGCATGTGTTAATATTTTGATACCAATATTGAGAAGCCTATACCAAATTATATAAGGAGTTTTTCAATATACACACAAAACTAGATTTATCACTATTTATGGACTCTATAGGTTGGACATGTAGATTTCTTCTTGAAAGTCTCCATGCAATAAGGTAATTTTGATGTCCATCTAATGGAATACCTATCATTATGTTGCATCTAATGAGAGTACTAGCCTAATGTATTTAATATTTGTAATTGGAGAAAATGTTTCATGGTAGTCAATAGTTTCAACATGTTAAAAACATGTTTATATAACTCATGCTTTATATTTATCACTAAACCCATCTACTACATAATTAGTACAATACACCCACTTTTACCTCACTATTTTTCTTCCTTTTAGAATTGAAAGCAAGTCCAAAGTTTTAATCTTATATAGATTCTAAATATATATTTTATATGATAAAATTGTCTTCTACACTTGGAAAATATCACTCATGGCTCCACCCTTCAGTTCAATGCCTTCTCACTTTTCAATGTCTTGCATTCTCCATCTCACTATGTTTATATGTGTATCTTATAGATTGACCCTAATATTATGATTATCTAGATCATATGTATCCCACAATATGATTTAAACCTAATATATGTCTTTCATTATCAGATACAAATTCAACATTTTTCTATTCTCTCAAACACTACCATTCATATTAGGATGCTAGTGTCCCAAGTTGAATGGCAGTGTTTATACCTTACAAATACAAAAATTTGAAAATATTTTGATATGAATGGTTTAATATATTTCTCTTAAATAACCATCATGAGAGATATTTTCAAAAGGTATGGTATAAATGCAAAACTATCCATCTAGAAACTACTAAACATGTACTCATAAATCTCACCAAATCATTCACACAACTGAGTTATGTTTCCCTATTATTCTTTATTTACGTAAGATTAGTATATATATAGATCTAAAACATTCAAATAGTATCCAATGAGCATTATTTTTCAATTTTTAAGCTATATCACTACATGCACTCCTATATAACATATTTCATAATTGTTCACACACAAGTACACATAAAGGGGAGAACTACATCATTATGAGGCCCTCTTCTTATTATATGGATATGTAGGCAATGCCCATTGATAGGGGTATTTTAGTTTAACTCAAATTCACTTAATCCCACTTATTTTTCAATATCACATGTCGTAATTAGAGGATTTAGGTTACGAGTTATGTACTGATATTCAAAACCTATACAAATGATTCAAATAGAAAATATGAAAGGTAAAATGGAACCCTAATAGACATAGGTTCTTTTTACAAATAAAAGAATTAAACTTCACTATGGATAGAAGAATTTATTTTAGGATAGGAACATCAATTTTAGTGTCCCTATTTTTAGAGTAGTGTCTAAGCCAATAGAGAGCTGATTTCTAGAATTTGACAAATCACAGTTGACCACATATTAACTAATTATACACCTAAAATTATCATATATAATTTCATGTCATTAGATAAGCTAATTTTTATTCCCTATTTATGATTAATCAATCCAAATACTATTTGGCATTATGCTTTATATATTTAAAATATTTTGATAATTCAACATTGTAATTGAATATTATGAATCTAAATTATTTAATTGGACTAATTTATAGAATAATATTCTCCTTCATTGATAAGAATATTCTTAAAATAATTATTTATAAAAAGTGTAAAACATATAGCGAACCTGACCTTTGATTCTTATTGCACAATCCTAGCTTGCCCAAGGGTATTCTTTATTTTTTTTATTTTTGATTTAGAAAAAAAATTAAATATTAGATATACTCTAAGTATAAAGAAGTAAATTATATATGGCATGGATACATCCAGTGGTTATTTCCTTATATAATACATAATAGTGTTCATTTATTGTTATTTATCATACATTTCTAAATTAATTAATGATATACGAAAATGGGGTCCACAACATGATAAAATTAATGTAAGAGTATTTATGCATACCCTTTATTATCATAAATTTTACCATGAGTTACTACCCATCACTATCAAGTGGAAAAGAGAGTGAATGAAATAAGTGGCATGTATATACAATATTAAAAACCAATCTAAGGATGTTATTGATAAGGTTTCTCTATTGGATTTGTTACACAATTCTTCCTAATACAAAGATATTTTCTTAGAAGAATTATATACAACTATCTCGCTAAGAAATGTGGAACCACCATATGTGGCTTCTATGATCAAAGCTATAAAATGGATAAAACATAATGTTTCCTTTGAAAAGGAAGATTTACCACCCTAACATATTATTAATTATTTTTTTCCTTTATATATTCAAGCATGTGTTTACAATAAAATGGTTGAAAGGGTACTTGTGGACAATGGTTCAAGACTCAAAATTTTCAATATATATTTCCTTTTATTTGTTTGGCATTTAAGCCAAATATTTGGAATCATCTAGTATGAGTATCAAAGGATTTGACAACATTATAAAAAGTTCTTGGGATAAATCACATTGCATATTACTTTGGTACCTCATACCTTACATAATTTATGATGCCAAATGATTTAAATTACAACAAACCTTTGGGGCACCCTTGGATACAATAATTGTATGAAACTCCACCCACTTTGCATGCATGACTTAAATTAAAAAATCAAGGGTTAATTTATACATTCCCAATGGATATGGATCCATTCAAACATTATGCAATTGTTCAACAAACAAATACTTACACATCACATGCGTATAATACTAAATTTGGCTCTCGATGTTTTATCTAACATGGATATAAAGGGAAAGGATTAGATAAAAATGATTAGGGTATAACCTAACATATTTTCATTATAAATAATATGAATAAAAATGGATTAGGTTTTTTATCAAAATCCATGTATAATAATTGAATCAAAGCATAGCCACCCATGTTTCATCAAATCCAACTCAAAATGCATGCACATTCCTGGCACTTCCTCTTATTTACAACTAATAAACTATAATATTATTGGTGACAATGATTTCTTGGAAATATGGACATTGGATGAGTTATCCAATTATGAGTCCTTTATAGATTACATGGGGGAATATGAGTATATCCATTCCTTATACCTAAGAACAAGTTTCCTCATACCACCTATATTCATGCTTACTTTGGTGATGATGATGATACTAATATCCAACATGATGAACATAATGAAATTCCTATTACACCATTTATTGTAAATAGATACACCTTTCTTAATGAAAAAGTGGTACAATATATTTATGGATTAAATCAATACCCTTGACTAGTATTATTAACTACAATGATGCAAGAGGATGAAGGTAAAAGTTATCAAAACATTCTCCATGATTATCAATAATTATTTTCTTGGGATTATTCTAATATTCCTGGAATTTACCCATCTATGGAAATACACAAAAATTTAATCTATATGGATGCAAATCATGTTAATAAAAATATTTTTAAGATGCATCCTAAATTAGATATACTTATAAAAGATGAGATGAAAAAACTTTTAGATGAAAGATTCATTAAAGAGGTTGCACATTCTTACTAGGTTTCTAATAAATGCATGGCATTCTATGTTTCATATATTTTTTTTATCTAAAAAAATATTCTCCAAAGGATGATTTTACATTACTTAACAAAGACATGATCATTTATTCTACCATTGGGTGTGCAACATTTTCATTCATGGATGGTTTGTTAATTATAATCAAATAAAAATTAGCATATAATATCAAGAAAAGATAACATTCACCACACCATGGGGAAAATTTTGTTATACACTTATGTTTTTTGTATTATAAAATGTAGGAAATATATATCAAAGGGAAATGACACACATTTTTCATTATTTTTTTCTTAATATTGTTTTAACTAAAAGGGGTAAAAATATTATTAAAACCAGAAAAGAACAAAGTTACATAAGGTTATCCTGGTCAATCAACTGGTCAAGCTTCTAGGATAATTCCAGAGGTAGCAACCTATGTTCTGACACGTTCCAAGCGGGCCCATGCTCAGAAGCCCATTTGGCCAAGCAGTCAACCACCTTATTCCATTCATGAGGAATATACTAAAAGGAAACAAAATCTAAATAAGTACAGAGCTGAAGGATCTAAAGTGCCACTCTAGCCAAATGCCAGTCAGTAGTCTCAAAATTTTGATCATTCAACATATTAATAACAACATGTGAGTCAAATTCACAAATGATTCTATTTTAGCTAAGAGAGTAACATTGCTGGATAGCTACTAAAATTGCAAGAGCTTCCATGAAGTTATTAGTATACCACCCCTTGTGAATAGAGAAAAAAAATCACCTGACCAGATCTATCACGGCCCACCCCAACTATCCCAGCAGGTCCAGGGTTCCCACGAGATGAGCCATCAGTGTTGATTTTAAGCCAACCAATCTCAGGGGGAGACCACCAACCCATCCTATCAACATGATGCTTCGACTGACCACGAGCACGCTCTGTAGTGAGAGGGGCGAGGGGAGAACCCCAGGGGGTGGCAGGGGCCAAGCACGCATACACCTTGGCATCAGTCAAACTCAAGTCCACTGCTAGGTCACATTTAGCATGAAGCATTTCTAAAAGAGAGCTTAGAATTCTCCCCCACAAGATGCAAATCTCAGTAATGGTACCTTGGAAAATTTGCATGTTCCTCTCTAGCCACAGTTGCCACAAGATGAAATACAGGCCAATGCACCACACGACCTGGAGAAAAGAAGCCTGAGAGGGGGGATGACCCAAGCGGTCCCAAAATTCTACCAAAGAAGAAACGTGCCAACACGGGGAGTCCCAAACATCCCACCAGAAGTGCCAAATTAGTTTGGCAAAAGGACACTGAAAGAAAAGATGGGAGACAGTCTCCCCATTATTATGGCAAAGAGCACACATGGAGGGCCCCTAGAAACCTCATTTGCAGAGATTATCCCAGGTGAGGCATCTATTGTGAACTAACACCCAAAGAGATAAATTACACTTAGGCCAAGAGTAGCTATTCCAAACTTTGGTCCCCCAAGGGACCACCACCTCACCAAGGAGATGCTTAGTTAAGGCAAGGTATCTGGTAGAAATAGAATACTTCCCTAAGGGGTCTCCTCCCCAAGCTAGAACATCATGCTCCTACAAGGAACTACATTCCCTAGAGGCCAATATCAAAGATAACTCCTTTTGATCCTCAATAGAGCCTCCCGAAGGCCAGTCCAAGGAATTCTTCCATCTATAACTCACTGTAGTGCCCAACCTAACGGCCTCCTTATAATGATCCACCGTATTCCAGCCAACATCAAGCATAGCATCACAAAGCAGCTGTAAATGTGGATGAGAGGATAAGAGAGGGGGATGCCCATCCCAAGAGTTTCTCTAAAAAAGAGTGTCTGTTCCCCTATTACAGATCCAAAAAAGGCTACGCTTCACTAGCTGAGCACCTTGCTTGAGGGTTTTCCAAACCATCGACCCTCTTCCCTCTAGGGGGATTCTAGGAATATCCTTAGGCCTCTCCTCTAGGTAGTATTTAAAGGCCAAAATGTGGGCCTAGAGTTGGGTAGGATGGGAACACCAATGCCAATAGAGTTTGGCAGCAAGAGCCTGACTACATAGAATTGCAGAGCATAGTCCAAGGCCACCTTCCTTTTTTGGCTGACAAATTGTGTCCCTGTTAAGCAGGCTCCATTTGGTGTTAAGGAGATTTCCACTCCACAAAAATTGGTGAGAAAGAGCATCAAATTCCTTCAAGAAGTATCTAGGGGCAGCCTACACCATACTGTGGTAAATGGGGAGGGCTTGAATCACTGACTACAAGAGTGTCACCCTGTCGGCAGTGGAGAGCCATCTATGTGTCCAATGGTTAACTTTTTGTCTAAGTTTGTCTAGCATCCTCTGTTAGAAGAGCCTTAGCTATCTTCCAACCACAATAGGGACCCCAAGGTAGGTAAGAGGAAGAGATTATGTCTGAAACCTCAAGATGGCCATAATCCTCCACTGAATAGGCTCAGGGGTGTTAAAAAACACAATAGAGGATTTGTGGTCATTAATCATCTGTCCAAAAGCCACCATATAAGTGTCCAAAATGAGCTAAAAAGCTTCAGCTTCCCAAATTCAGGCTCTCCCCACTAGGGAAGTGTCATCCACAAACTAGAGCTGGGATAAAGTGGGTAATCCATTTCCCCACCACCAACCCTATAACATATGCTAAGAAGCCCGAAGCTTAATAAGATGCCCAAGGCCTTCTACCAAAATAATAAATAAATATGGAGAAAGAGGGTCTCCCTGATGAAGTCCTTTAGAGGTGCCAAAAAACTTAGAGGGAGCACCATTGATAAGGACCGAGAAAGAGGGGGTTGTAACACAACTAAGCACCCATTTGATCCAGTCTTGATTAAAGTCAAAATCCTGAAGAACTTTATGCAGGAAGCCCCAGCTGACTCTATCATACACCTTAGCCATATCAAGCTTGACAAACATAGCACGATCCTGGTAAATACTCATAGAATGAATAACCTTAGATGCTATAACTACTCCATCTATAATCTGCTTACCAGCAACAAATTCCCCTTACTCCTCAAAGATGAGCTTGGGAAGGTAGATTTTAAGCCTTTTCACAATCAATTTAGTGTTAATCTTGTAGACCACATTGTAGAGAGCAATAGGTCTAAAATATTATAACTAGTTAGCTTGTTCACACTTCAGGATGAGCACCAGAAAAGTAGCATTCAAGGCCCAGAGCATTTCTTTGTTAGAGTAGGACTCCTGGATCACCCCCAAAAGGTCCTGATTGATAACGTCCCAAAATGCCTAAAAAATTCCACAGGGAATCCATCTGGTCCCGAAGCCTTACCTTTCTTCATGCCAAAGACCACTCCCTCCAGTTCTGACATACTAATAATAGGCCGCATAAGGGAGTCATTCATTCCTGGAGACATAATAAGGGGAATGCAAGATAAAATAGTACCTTTAGCAAGCTCATCAAGAGGAGTATCATTTGAAAATAGAGTAGAATAGAACCATATAGCTTCTTTGGATATGTCTTGGGAGGACATCAAGCTTCTACCATTCAAAGTAACCAAGGGTGAGATGAAGCACCTATTACAGTGATCCTAGATAGAGTTATGGAAGAAAACCATGTTCTTATCACCCTCCTGAAGCCAATCAACATGAGCTTTTTATTTCCAATAAATCTCTTCATGAAGCTCCCATTCTACTAGTTCTATAGAGGCTTGAAGCTTAGCCACATGCAGGGCTTCAGACAATCCAAGGTCACAAATCTATCTGGTCATGGCATCTAACTGGTCTTGTGCCCTTCTCTTCTTAGTATGGAGATTACCAAAATAGTGTAAATTCCAATACTTCAATTTCCTTTTCACATACTAGAGCTTCTTAGCAAACATAAACATAGCCATGCCATAATTCAGTGTCCCTTGCTGCCACCATCCTGTCATTAAATCTTGAAGGGAAGCATCACGAAGCCACATCAGTTGAAATTTGAAAGGTGGTTACTTAGGAGCAGCAATATATCTCACAGAGAACATGATAGGCCAATGGTTAGACCCCTGCCAATCAAGAATATCAAAGGAGAGAGAGAATGAACTAGAGCACCAATAGCATGAAACTAAAATCTATATAGACGTTCTGAGATGGCCGCATCTCCCATCCTACGATTGTTCCATGTGAAAAGGCCATTAAGGGGTTTAACATCCAAAAGATGTAACTGATCAATATTTTTCTAAAATAGTTCTGTAGAAGGTCCCAATTGAGCTAGTCTGCCCCTCTTCTCCTCCAGGCTGAGGATAGAGTTAAAGTCCCCAGCTACAACCCAGGGCAAGAAGGGTTGGCAGCTTTTTACATAACAGATATGGTCCCAAAGCTTGAGCTGACCTGGAAGATCCACCGGGGCATATACATTAGTGACTAGAATCATCTCGCCAGTCTCCAAGGAGGAAGCAACCATAGAGAGGGCTGATATACAGGACAGCCAAAGGTGTGGCATGACTCTTCTTAGATCCCAACACATAGCAAGGCCCCTCAAAGTCCCCAAGGCACCAATACCCTAGCAATGGCCATGTAACCAAAATTTGGGGTGACAAGTGAACAAAGAGTCAACAGAGATTTTGGTTTCCTAAATGCAGAGAATGTCAGGAGAATAATCTCTCACCAGCTTCTAAATAGCCTTTTGTCTAGGGATGATATTCAACCCCCTCACATTCCATGATAGAATAATCATTGAGTTAAGTGAGGGAAGTGTTCATCTATGGTCTTCACCACCCCTGACTCTACCAGTAGATCTCCTGTAAGTTTAATCCTCTCTTGATCCTTTCTACATCTTACTTGAGAAGGTGTGGAGAGGGATGCCTTCTTGAAAGGTCTCTGCATTAAACCAAGGGTGGAAGATCATACCTTCTTAATATTGTTGAAAACTAGGTTGATGATTTATTATAAAAATCTAAACATTGACAAGATCATGCCACCAATCTACAATAGATATCTAATCATTTGATAAGATTCAATTTATGATCAGATCCAAAAAATGCATTTTTTGGGTGTCTTATAGAAAAAAATTATGTTATATTATTTATTAACATGTTATTGAAGTTGATCCCAAAAAATTAAAATCTATCATTGAGATGTAACCACTAACTAACTTGGATAATTATGATGTTTACAAACTAGAATTCAAGAAATTAGATGTTTTATTGTTCAACTAATTGATAAGACAATACCTTTCACATGTCTAATAAAAAATGATATAAAAAATATCTATGGATGACATGTGCTAAAAATGTTTAATGCAATCAAATAATAACTAGCAAATTAACTAGTGCTTATGTATCCATTCCTAATAAACCATTGATTATCTGTATTTTTACAACTCACGAGGCCTTAAGGACCTTATTAGCATAATATGATGATGATCAAATGGAATGATCAATTTACTATATTATTTATCAATTGGTTGATTATGAATGCAAGTATACTATAATTGAAAACCTATGTTTGGAATTAGTATTTGTTATATATAAATTATGACACTACATGCTTAATAATGAGATTAACATTATATTCAAATAAAACCCATTAAATTTTATCATGAAAAAAAACCCATATAACAGGTTGAATAGCTAAATGGGTAATGCACCTCATAGAATTTAATCTTACTTTCATATCTCAAGAATTAGTAAAAGGCCAAATTATAGTTAATTACCTAGATATAGTTCTATTATCAAATGTGTGATTGAGGATTTTTGTGATGAGGTAGAGGCATATCATGTATCACACATCACATGCACTATGTTTTTTTAAGGATCTATATTTATGGTAGGTGTGGGTGGATTTATAATTATTTGTACCCCTAAGGGAAAATACATGTCATTTCTTATTGGCTGGATTTTTCATGCATGAATAATATACAAGAATAAGAAGCCTTGGTTATTAGGTTTTATATCACAAAAAATCATCTTGTTAATAATATTCAAGTTTTTTATGACTCTTATTTGATTGTTTAATCAGGTTAAAAATCAATACCAAGAAAAATAAGATAATTTACTTACATATAAAGCAATAATATATAGATTGAAAGAAACATTCAACACATTTTCTATCAAAACTATCCCACATAAGGATAACCGCATGATGATGCAATGGTTAGTGTAACATCATTACTACCACTTTATATCAATGATGATTACATAAATTATATGATATGCTAGTTAATCCATCATTAAATTACACAATATAAAATAGAATCTTTAGTAGTTATTGCAATTGCATCTAGTGTGGAAAATACAAAGTGGTACAATGATATTTATAATTTCCTATATTTGGCCTTTATACTAGATCATTTTACCATGAATGAAAAATAAAACCTATAGTGAGAGTAATTATGGTATATAATTATCAATAATGCCTTGTTCAAAAGATATTTTTATGGGAAGTTAATCTAATGTCTTAACAAAGATGAGGCATGAACTGCATTGGAAAAGCAATGTCCCATAAATATTATGGCAAGGTTATTATTTTCCTAAAATTGAATAAGAATGTATTGAGTATAATGAATTATGTGTCCAATGTCATAAATATATCAATTTAAATAATTTTTCATCTCACGAATTACAACTAATTATTTCACCTTGGATTTTTACCTTTTTGCATTTGATTTTATTGTAAAAATAAATTCGGTATCAGTAGGAGGCCACAAATTCACAATATTTTCTAAATAATATATCACAAAATGGGTAGGAGTAATCCCACTTGAGTTTACCACTAGATATGACATATGTAGGTTTTTGATGACTAATATTATTTATTGATTTGGTTTATCTTCAATGATTATTATAGATAATGGATCATCCTTTAAATATAATATGTTGAATTTAATTTTTTAATAAATAAAAAATTAAACACACTTTCTCTACACCCTACTACCTGTAAGGTAATGGTCAAGTAAACTAAAAAAACAATAATATTATCAATATACTTGGGAAAAAGGTTAAAATATATAATATAAATTGGCATTAGCAGATGATTTATGTACTATAGTCATACAACACTAGACTGTGTACACTACCTAGGCCATGCCTTATTCTTTAGTATATGGTACAAAGAAATTTTTTAAAATTGATCTTAAATCCCATATTTTTAGCTTTGTCTCAAGGAAATTATTCAAGATAATGATTATCTAAAGAAGTGATTACATGAGTTATAACATATGGATACAAAATGCATGCAAATTATTGAGAATTTACAAGTTTATCTGGATCGAGTTAAGTGAGCATACAATAATAAATTTTGGCCACATGAGTTTGATGTTCATGATATGGTATTAAAATAAAATCAAAATAATTCTAATTATAAATAAGACAAAAAATGAAAATTTAAACCAAATTAGTTAGGCTAGTTTACAATTAAAAAAAATTAGGAAAGGTGGTGTACCACTTGGCTACATTTGAAGGAAATACCTTCAAGATCCCAATGAACATCATGACCTTTCATAAATATCACACTTAAAATTTAAAAAAACCAAAAAAATTAAAAAAAATGTAAACTCAAAAAAACACAAAAACATTCAAATAAATCAAAAATACAAAAATATTTAGCATTTATATGTTTACTAGCTTTTGCATATGATGTTTACTTTATATTAGTATTTAAAATATCATTTTATTCCTATACACATATGTTTCATAGGTAATAGAGTGTGATACAGGCATACACTAGATCCATGATACATTCACATACAAATGTTGACCTTTTATTTTACCCACATGACACACTACATTGGGGAATCTACTTTTATTGATAACGATTGATATAGGTTCTATTATTTTTTTATCACTCTAAATTATAATTTTAATATTATATACTAATGCTTACACATGCCTATAATATTTTTTACATCTTATATAGTGTATTTGATAGGTTATGCTACATGCCATTTTTCTAACACAAGTATGAGGGACTAGTATGATATGTTTATGTTAGTTGCTTATATATTTCACGTATTCATCTATTCACATGACTTACTTGAGTGTAGTTATTATTTGTTATCTTGTCTTTATTGTGGAACATATGAACATGTTCCTTATTTATTGGCTCTAATTATCTAAGTGTTGATTTTTTCTTTGTTGTATGAACATTTCAGCATGTCTTCCTCTTTGAGTGTGTGGAATATGAACATGTCCCTTGTTTGAAATCTCCTTAGACATTTTTCACATGATACATATCATGCAT